>CM076973.1:19941414-19963914 GCA_039105355.1 Benthosema pterotum | reverse complement strand
ACATTTGCAGTTTTTGCTTTCCATTTATTCAGTACAGAGATACAGAAGTGTTTATAGAGAAACAACATAAATGTGAGGACGATGGGGGCAGAGAGGGGTAGAGAATGACTGCTAAAGTAAGCGTCAGTCGGTATCGGAAAAAGTATCATATACTGTAGGGGTATCGGAAAAGTATCATTATCAGCCCTTATTTGTCATTATCGGGTCATATTGTTAATGGCAAATATGCCAGTCTAACCACAGATCTGACACAGGGGTATCGGTATCAGCTAACACAAGGAACGGATCGGATTTTTTTTTTTTTAAAGTGACATCCGGATATCCCTAGTAATTCACTAGCAAAGTCGAAGCATCGGATTGTGGACAAACCAGAAAGTATCTTACCCTGGATTTACGACGTCAGGGAACAGTGGGCAGTGTGAAGGTCTGGGGCATTGGTGTGGCTGTAGCTGTGGTAGGTAGGCTGCATGGGGATGATCATTGGCTGAGGATTTGGATGATGCTTGATGCTGTGGTCACCTGGAAGGAGTGAGCGGATAAATGTTCTGAGGAGTGTGTTGGTGAGAAGTTGAACCATGGTTCAACTCGGTGCTACCCCACCATGCCTGGTTCCATTTTCACCTCAGCCTGCAGGCTGAGGTGAAAATAGTCAAATAGAGCTTCATAGGGGATGAAGGTGATGACTTTTAAAATGAATATGGGAGTGATTTTGCCAAACTGATTTGTTTTGCTGTGCTTGATGGTAAAGATGAGGGAGCAAAAGTCATGGACAGTTAGGTCAGCTAATATGGGATTCAGAGCCGGGTCAAACCTGGAGTTGGAGGTGGTAGCTAAAAAAGGCCAGAAGGAACATGGCTCTGAGTGTGCCATCGGTCTGGGCCTTCTGCCAGTGCAGAGAATGTGGATGCAACTGGATAGTATTTTATCTGCGAGGGGTTAGCCTTAGTGGTGCATTCAATATATTATATACAGTGTATTGTAATATATCAATCGAACATCTGGACACCATAGGTGTATTAATTATAGCATGAATTATCTGGGTGATCAGTGTTTACAAATGTACATCTGTATAATGTAATCAAAGCCCCCCTTGCAAGTTGCAAGCATTATCCACCATGACAAACATGCAAGTTAACAAGAAATGTTGGAGTCTCTGTTTCAGCAGCAAATAATGGAAACTTTCTTGGAACATGATGAGGGCCATGTCTGGGAAGGATTTCATGCAAATGAACACACATCAGCATGGAGATGACAATGACAAGCATTAAATGGGTCGGTACCGATGGTTACTTCCAAAGGCTGTAGAAAAGGAGTCACAGAGTCTGTTATTGGCATGCCACACATTGTGGTTTACACAGTACAGTATTGTTAGGAATGGAACAGGCTAGAGATGTCACAGACCAATGTTGGGTCACGCATGAATTACTAGTCATAATCAGAAACAGTATCATGCAGGACTCATATACTGCAGTAGCATAACATCATTGTATCAGTGATTTATCACCTGATAGGTTCACAACCAAGTCCAATGACTTGATACAGTGATTAACATTAACATAGTGTACATCTCCCAATCCCCCCCCCTTTTTTTAAACAATTTTCCTGCCGAACCAACGCAAGTCAAATACTCATTTTCATTCTGTAATGTATACCGTCTACAGATATAGCTGGTCTACAATCTTGATCTGACCCTCCAGCTAAAGAGCCAGCACTCACCAAGGTAGATGCGAGCATTCAACCTCACCATAATAATGCTAGCTAGTATCATAGCTGGTATTAATAATAGTAATAATATAGTTAATTCAAGAATAATTCATAACCTTTTGTGTCGTTGGTTGGTTGTATAATGCAATAATAGGGTAGTTTTTCAAAATCAGCAGGATTCATGGCATCCCACACCGTTTGGTAACACAGTAGGTGTGTAGATGGTCATGTACAAACACAATCCAAATCCTAAATAACCAAACACACACAGCCATGTGGGAGGGCTGCCACCTTCTGCTTGCTTTAGGGAAGATCCTATACACAGTAAAATACACTTGTTATTCTTATCCAGAGTGAATTGATTGAGCAAGGTAGGGATTTCATCTTGCCTGAAAATAACATTCATAATTCTGCAGATTACCGGTATTTAAAAAAGGGGAAACACTTAGCTCTGGTACAGAGCTCCACTGCTTCTGAGTCTTCCTTGCATTGGAGCTCTGTAACATACATTGCAATCTGCCATTACTCGACCCAACCAGCATCTCCTCTGGAATGTATTTTTAAATAACATTTTACCTACTCACCAAAAGACTGTACACATTGTTGTCATAGTCAATGTTAGTTAGTTGTCCTACCTGTAGCGAATGTAGTGGATGGTTATGTTAGCATACTGAGTGGACACAGCTTGAAAAACTCACATCAGAGAAACATCAACATGCACTATAGTAGCCTAGACTGAACTAATCGATCCCAGATAACCCTCAATCACCACAAAGGCAACAAAGGCAATATGCAATGAGCATAGCAAATAGCCACTCAGTTATAATTCTCTTCTGATCTCATGGTCTGGTGCCTTTATGGGCAATTGGAAGACCGGGGTTACATGATATGAGAGTATGAGACAGACACTTGCTTTGTCCTGCAGATGGTCCAGAACTTTATTGTTGTCAACAAATCATTTCGGCTGTGCCCAATAGAGTAGAGGAGAGGTGGAGTTAGATTCAAATCTGTAGGCCCAAACACAGATCACTAAAGTTGCCTATATTGCCCTTAAACTACAAATAAAATAGCATTTGAAATTAAATGGAAATGGTATTACAGAATAATTAAAATTAGCAAATAAAAAATAAAACCAGGATTTCATTTAAAATATGGCAAAAATAGCCGATCCACCCCTGGTCTTAGACCTATATCTTGGTATGTCAGGTATCCCTCTTTGCCTGGGACAGTCGCTCATTTCCAATACTTTTCAGGTGTCCCAGAAATTGAGCTTTCTGATGTCTCTTGTCCTGCTATAGATGTGTTTTTTTAAAATAATCAGAGCAGTATTACTCCAGTGCAACTATATTTCCACACTCATAGGGGCCACTTGTACTGTGGTATAAAAAAGGCGATCTACAAGCTCAAAACGTGTTGCGTTTTGAGCCTGTAGATCATCTTTTATGAGGGGTTTAATTGAAATCTAATGACATCAAGATCAAGACATAAAAATTTGCTAACCCTGTTTCATCCCACAAGGGACAAGTTGGGAAACTCCCCACTTGTCCCTCACAGGAAAGACTTCTATCCCTCAAATGATCAGTTTGGATCTGGTCACCCTACAGCCACACATTGTATTGGGGACAGTCCTCATGCCACCCACACAGTCAGAGCCTGCATGCCACCCAGCTATACTATACATGGCTGCAGGGTAATGTTCTTACCAGGTGACCCCTTTGCATGATGGACAGTGAGAGATCACAGGTCAACGTAGGCCACGCTGCAGGGAGTTGCCAAGGTGTGAGGGTCAGAGGTCAGAGGTCAAGGCCCTGAGGGTCACCAGACGGGACACCTGCAGGAAGGAGGGCTGACGAGGGTGTGTGTGTGTGTGTGTGTGTGTGTGTGTGTGTGTGTGTGTGTGTGTGTGTGTGTGTGTGTGCGTGCGTGCGTGCGTGCGTGCGTGCGTGCGTGCGTGCGTGCGTGCGTGCGTGCGTGCGTGCGTGCGTGCGTGCGTGTGTGTGTGTGTGTGTGGGTGGGGGGGGACATATTAGAGAGGAACCAGCGTAGTCTCACCCCATCTATCACTGCATGGCTGGATCACCTGCTTGTCTAAATGTGTGTGTGTGGGGAGGGAACCACAGTCGCTTTACACCCCTTCTCACTCGTTCTTTCCATCCTGTTCAGGGGCGGATGTAACATTTCCCAAATGGGGGTGGGGGGGTGGGGGGGGGGGGGGCAAGAGAAAATGGTATGGGGGAGGCTTCATCACCCATTTCATCCATGAAGCCGCACAAATGCCATTTTGACTTATATTAGTCAAGTATCAATAATAACATCAGTTGTTGTTGAAGTTGCAACAGACACGCAGCATGCATAAAGCTAAAGGTCTGACTCAGAGAGTTTTCTGTTTTCAATGATGAAATGCTGTTGGTTTAGTGGTGACACAGCTGTAGTTAGTTAGTAGCAGTAGTGTTTCAAATAACTTTAAATATAAGCACTTGAATTTGAAATATCTTGGGTTGTTGTTTTGCATGCCATCATGTTTGGTGGGGCAGACTGGGCATTTAGGGGGGCATTGCCCCCCCCCCCCCCCCCCCCCCATGCCCATGCCTAGATCCACCCCTGATCCTGTTGTCCTGATGTTTTTTTTTACTTCACTCCCATGTGTATATGAAGAGCGACACATGCAGTTACATCCCCATAATGGAACTCAAGATGTAGAACTCAAAATGCAGAGATTAGAACTGGTCAAGTTAAATGTATACTAGATATCTCTTTCATGAAAACAAATCTTACACTTGATATACATTATGACTGGCATATTTGTCACATAAGCTCTCACAGCCTGTTCTAAATATGTTTTCTGTCGAAAGGTGATGGGGGTAGGCTACTGTTCCCTGGAAAATGGCAGCTTACACACCTTTAAAGCATTTATAGTAAGGCTGTCAGCATTAACTAGTTAATTGCGAGTTAACTCAGCCGTGAGTTAACTTTTTAGTGCGATATTAACTCACAGTAAAACCAAAGGCCAAGTGGGTCTATTTGGTTGAATTTCGCCAAATGCAGGTGAATAATTGTTAAATATCTGCATCAGTTAAGTTACTTTAAAATAAGTCTACACAATTAGAGAATGTAGAAAACTTTCTACAAAATGTGCATGTTCGCTCCCAATGATACCAACATCAAATTGTTGACAAATTCTTTAATTTAGGTCTGGAAGTCTAAATAAATGTCATCAAATAGTGATCTGTGGCTCAGATGAAGAATAAATAATTGACCTTGAAATGAATAATCTTGAAAAACACTCATTTAAGGTATATTTAGAACTCATAAAAATATGCAATTAAATTGCAATTAATCAAAGATTAACTATGGGCAATCATGCAATTAATCACGATTAAATTTTTTAATCGATTGACAGCTCTAATTTATAGTAAACTGAAAACAAGGGTAAACAGAACAGGAACAGAACACCATGACATCTACTCAAGAAAATGAGGGTTTAAATAGGCACAGGGATTAACCACACACAGGTGAACATAACTAACTATCAACACTGGGAATGGCTGTGATACAAACGGGACACAGGTGGAGAAACTAGAAATCACAGCTAGGAGAGACAAGACAGGCAAACAATGCAAGGCACAGACAGGAAACGCTAGGGCAATACTACATAATAGAAGTCCACAGAACACAGTTCATACGCCAATAGTTCAATCCATGACACATAGGGTATATTTTGGTACTTTGGATCTACTAAGGTGCAGGTTTTTTACTGTAGGGTGATGATGTAAGCAGGCACTACACACACACACACACACACACACACACACACACACACACACACACACACACACACACACACACACACACACACACACACACACACACACACACACACCTGCACAGAAAACAGACTTTTGGAATGTATCCTCGCCACACAAGGGGGAGCCTTTGTCTCTCTTAAACCTTCTTCCATAACGTCCACCATTCCGTCCCATTCCCTCCCATAAAGGGATAGTTCTGATTTTTTTAAGTTAAGCTGCATGAAATACTTTACATTAATATAGTGGTGTCAACTGTATTAATTTATTGATAGAGTGCCGTGATGGGAGTTCTGCTCTGTTTTTTGTGAAATATTAAGTAGTTCCGGTCATTTTGTGGAGGTCACTGGGGCCACGCAGCAAAAGTAAATGAATCCACAAAAATAAACTTCATTTGTATTGTCCTGCTGACCTATTTTTGAATGGGTGTCAATGAGACTTCCAGCTTGTTCCGGTCTGAATTTCGGCCGCGGGCGGTTATTTCCTGCTGCCTGACCACTGTCCAAAATGCAGACAGGAACTAGACGGAAGTTCCCATTGAAACCCATTCAATGGGAACACGGACTGTGCAAAAAGCAATGTGGAGGCAGCCGTACAGACTATACTTTGCAGTCCTTACTTTTCAGCCAAATGTGGGTCTTTCCTACTACCTGACCACTGTCCAAAAATGCAGGACGTGATGTCACACCCCAGTCCAAACCACGGACTGTGCAAAAGTCAGTGTGGAGGCACCCTTCCTTCCTTCCTTCCTTCCTTCCTTCCTTCCTTCCTTCCTTCCTTCCTTCCTTCCTTCCTTCCTTCCTTCCTTCCTTCCTTCCCTCCCTCCCTCCCTCCCTCCTTCCTTCCTTCCTTCCTTCCTTCCTTCCTTCCTTCCTTCCTC
This sequence comes from Benthosema pterotum, assembly GCA_039105355.1. Classification (NCBI taxonomy): domain Eukaryota; kingdom Metazoa; phylum Chordata; class Actinopteri; order Myctophiformes; family Myctophidae; genus Benthosema; species Benthosema pterotum. Next base: position 19,957,527 of record CM076973.1, on the reverse strand, counting down.
CCCTCCTTCCCTCCTTCCTTCCTTCCTTCCTTCCCTCCTTCCTTCCCTCCATCCGTCCTTCCTCCCTCCTTTCCTTTGCCGACTCCTCTCTTCCATGGTACTGTTTGTATTACGTAAGCATCTTTTGTCCTGGTCCTTTCTGTTGGTGGAAGCACAGTATGTACACAGAGAGACAGCAGGGTAAACACACTACATTAGACATTAGATACACAGCTTTTAGGAGATTAGACACCACACACACACACGCACAGCACACTATCACCACAACAGGCACACTCTGTACCAAACGGCATTGCCATAGAAATTCAGTCTAAGCATGCAGGCACCAGAGAAGAAGATATGTTTAGCAATTTGTCCTTCTGTGACACACAATGATTTGGAATGACTCTAGTTCGGCAATATTGACTATTAGTTGACTAGTAAGGGGTCTGTGGGTGTTCCTGCACACCACTGCAGACAGTTATATATTATTTAAGATTCACAGTAGATCAATCGGTATCTGCCCATGTGTGTTCCCGAAGCATTACTGTATCCCAGAGATCACCAGCCTGATTCAAAAAACCCTATCTAGGTGCACAGTGTTACATGCAGGCCAACTGTCAGAGAGTTTTAAGGTCAAGGTTGGTGTTCTTGATGGGGATCCTCTCCTATTGCAATCTTTGCTCCCAGACTGGCTTATGAAGACGCAGGACCAGACAAGGAAGCTCCAAGCCTTACGCCCGGGTTGAGAATAAATAGGAAGAAGACCAACCTCATGATGCTCAATGACAACACAGTCACAGTAGGAGGTGAACCCATTCAGGAAGACAACTCCTTCCCCCACGTCATAGGCAGCATCAGTGACAAGCAGGGTGGAACTGACAGGGACGTCATAGCCAGAGAAGGCAACGCCAGGGCGGACTGCATCATGCTGAAAAACATCTGTTCTGGAGGACACAGTCACGTCAACAAACATGCGTCTTGAGCTCAAATGTAAAATCCGTCCTTCTCTACGGTCCAGATAGTTGGACACTGACAAAAAGAACATCACAGAAGATACAGACTAAACAACTGTCTGAAGCAAACATATTTAGGATCTGGTGGCCAAACAAAATCAAAGCAAGAGCAACTGTTGCTGAGAGAAGAGACAGCGTGAGATGGAGGTCCACAGGGTTGCTGTTGAATAGGGCGCACTCTGCCGGTAACCAGCATCCCTCACCAGGCCTTGACTATACCCAGGGAATCTCCTGGGAAAGAGGAATCGAGAGCGTCCTAAAACACCTGGAGGCGGGACCCTGAGCTGAAGAGACTAACTGTTGTGTGATAAAAGAAGATTGGACTGTTTGTACGATAGACCATGCCCATGGCCATGTAAACAGAGCTGCTACATTTAAACAGACCTTAAATCTGATTTTGTTTCTCTGCACAATCTTTAAGGAAAATGACGCCATTTGTCCAGAAGAGGCAAACCATTGATGCTATTTGTTTTGTTTTGTTTTTTAAAAAGCTCTTTGCCCTGTTGTCACACGCAAAACTTCAAAGCTTCTTTCAATTGAAATTGAAGTGAATTGACAGGGAATCTGCTGGAGAGAGGTAGAAAGGACAGCCTAAAACTGCATTGGATGGAGAACAGTCATAGATGGCAAATGCTCCACTGGGAGTGATGGACCTCGAAAGAAGAAGACCTGTTAGATCTCCCATAAAGGACCAATTCAAAACTTTCACTTGCAACATGTGATAAGGTGGTGTTTGCGGTGTTCTCTCCACAGAGTGAGGGAGAGAGAGAGAGAGTAAGAGACAGACAGAGCTTTGCCAGACAAACAGGGCGGCAGCCAGGCATCTGGCAGACTGGCCCTGCAAGCTTACAGACAAACGGACGGACAGACAGATGATGCAAGCTGTGGCTTAGCTTTAGTCTAGGAAAATCTGTCTTTGCAAGCACACAACACACTTACTGTACTGTACTGTACTGTACGGTTTCTTTATTTCTAAGGACAGCTGTGGTGGGAAGCTGGTGCTTCCCACCACATGTGAGGACCAACAACCCTCATAACAGAGACACAGAGAGGAGGGTTGCTCTCAGACAGCGGTCAAGAACATCAGTGGACACCTCTTTTTCAACACTGACCTTTTATGCTTTCATGTCTTGTTCAGTTTAGGTATCGTATTTAGATTAGGGATGTCCTGAATCTCCCGATGCTGTATCGTTATTGGATATCGATTCAAATCGGTATCAGCAAATAGTGTTTTGGTATTACCATTATCGGCCCTTATTTGCCATCCTTGCGTCAAATTGGTATATTGGTAAACATGCCAGTTTAACCACTGATCTGACACAGGGGTAAAGGGTTGACACTATGGCAGTTGGGGCATATGGAATTGTGGAGTTGCTCCAGTGCACATTTGAGTGAGGAGTTGTCGGACTTCATGTAAGGTCTTTTATTCTTTTTTATATTATACACGTTGCACGTTGTATAATTCTCTGGTATCGGTATTTGGTATCTGTGTCGGCTAACACAGGAATTGTGGTAGCAGGATCGGATCGTAGGGCCGTCTTGCTCAAATGTCACAATCCACAACCAACCCGGAGGCAGTTCACCACCTCGATCCACCCCTGAACTATGCTATGCTGTGGTGCCCCTCCCTGGTGTTGCCGCCTGTGATTCCGCTGATGATGGCAGTGTCATGCAGAGAACCTCCGGAGGAGACAGGTCATGGAGTTGAAACCGAAGCCAGAGGCGTAGACACTATAGTGAACATCAAGTGCACCTAGTGTAGCTCACCAACACATCAGACGTCATATAGATATCAATGGCACTGGAGGAGTCAAGGAGTCTGTTTAATGGGAGATGTACTCACAATATCTATACATCTAGCAATCTATAATGAACATTTGGCCTTCACAATGTATACAACACAAGTACAGGGCTACATAGACACACACGTGTGTGTGCGCGCACGCACGCACGCACACACACACACACACACACACACACACACACACACACACACACACACACACACACACACACTGGTTGACCCTGCTTACTCGCAGTGTTAGCATTGAGTCCAGGGTGGATGCTGCTCTGTTGACTCTGGGCTGATGTAAGCTGTGATGAGCCCTGCAGATTAAGAGTGAAGGCAAACAAAGGGCCACAGTGTGTATACAGATTAATATAACAATACAGCCACACGAGCGCTGCCGTAAACCATTTGCATAACTCTTTTTAATGTGTTTTGGAAACTTCCCTCCCCCCCAGCGCCTGTTGCTTCGAGGAGATGCCCCTGCCTGGAAACTTATACCTAGGTGGTCCATTCCTGCCCACGCTGGTTGTTTAACTAGGATCAGAGAGAGGGGAAGCAGACAGACGGACAGAGACAGACAGACAGACCAGACAGACTGACAGACAGACAGACAGACAGACAGACAGACAGACAGACAGACAGACAGACAGACAGACAGACAGACAGACAGACAGACAGACAGACAGACAGAGCAGACAGACACAGGCAGACAGAGAGACAGACAGACAGAGTGCCAGAGAGAAAGAGAGAGAGAGAAAGAGAGATGTCGCCTTTGAAGGCCACACACAGAGCTTCCCCCTGCCCAGCCCCCCCCCCCCCCCCCAAACACCAAACACACACACACACACACACACACACACACACACACACACACACACACACACACACACACACACACACACACACACACACACACACACACACACACACACACACACACACACACTTGGCAGCAGCCTGTGCGGTGTGTTCCGTTCGTTTCTAACATGGACAGGATTTGCTAAAGCTGACAGGGGGAGACACTCAAGATCGAGGCACTTTGATCCAGGACGAGGCTGTAATGTGGGTCCAGAGGCTTACAGGGCTTAACCACCATGCAGACCATCACTGGACACGCTCATACTGTACCTGTCCATCCACTCTCTCTTTTATGCCTTTGTTTTGTGCCCCTCCTCCTCCTCCTCCTCTCTTCCTCCCCTCCAGGGGCAGATCTAGGCATGGGCATGGGGGGCAATGCCCCCCTAAATACGATGACATGCAAAACAACCCAAGATATTTCAAATTAAAGTGCTTATGTTTAAATTGATGTGAAACACTACTACTGCAACTAACTAACTACAGCTGTGTCACCACTAAACCAACAGCATTTCATCATATCTCTGAGTCAGACCTTTAGCTTTCTGCATGCTGCGTGTCTGTTGCAACTTCAACAACAACTGATGTTGTTAATGTTTTGATGTTTGGCCTGTGTTATTGATGCTTTTGCCTGTGTTATTGGTGACTAATAAAAGTCCTAATTGAAAATGGTATGGGCGATGAAGCCGCACCCATACCATTTTCTCTTGCCCCGCCAAATGGGACATGTTACATCCGCCCATGCTCCTCTCTGCCCTCAGCCCTCGGTGGGGCTTTGCGTGGTGTTTACATGACAGATTGAGCCCCAGTGGGGACCATAATTGCATCATTTCATGGATGCGAGTCAGTTTGCCGTGGCCATGGACATCGTAAACAAGCTCCCCAATCCAGGACGACAGAGATGGAGGGAGGGAGGGAGGATAGGAGCAGAGAGGAGAAGATTAGCAGAACATGTGAGATGAAAGATGGGACCATAGGGGAAAAGAGAGTGGGAGAGGAGAAGAAAATCTAAATAGGTGTGCGTGTGTGTGTGCGTGTGTGTATGCGTGTGTATGCGTGAGTGCATGTGTGTGAGTGTGAGGGTATGTTTGGTACCGGCTAACACTGTTCTTTATAGAGGCACCACAAACACATCATTAGACGAATGTGAGAACGAAAGAGTGGCATGTGGGTCTGAAACTGGAAAACGTTCCAATTCGTTTCAAAAGGGGGTCAGAACAACGGGGGGGACGTGGGGGTGGAGAGAATAATGGAAGGAGCGCTACGGGGGAGAAAGAGAGAGAGATACACCAAAAGGCAGATTAAGAATGAACGTGATCACAACGGAAGAGGATGAAACAGAGAGGGATGGGAAAATACACTGAAACAGATGGAAGAAAATGGGGGGAGAGAAAGCGCAAGAGAGAGAGTTTCTTGAGGCAGTGATAGGAATTGACAGCAAGGCAATAGGCCTTGCATGAATCCAGTCCCCTCCTCACTTCCAAGGTGGTCGCTCAGTGAGTGTGGTTTGTTTTGATATGTGATAAGCTTTGGGTCTGAGAGAGAGAAAGGGTGTGTGTGTGTGTGTGTGTGTGTGTGTGTGTGTGTGTGTGTGTGTGTGTGTGTGTGTGTGTGTGTGTGTGTGTGTGTGTGTGTGTGTGTGTGTGTGTGTGTGGGAGGGGGCGGGGGCGGATGTAACATTTCACATTTGGGGGGTGGGGTGGGGGCAGGAGAAAATGGTATGGGGGCACCCACACCATTTTTGGTTACAGGACTTTGATTGGGCAAGTAAAGCATCAATAATAACATCAGTTGTTGTTGAAGTTGCAACAGACACGCAGCATGCAAAAAGCCAAAGGTCTGACTCAGAGAGTTTTCTGTTTTCAATGATGAAATGTTGTTGGTTTGGTGGTGCTGCAACTGTATTTAGTAGTTTCAAATCAGTAGTAGTTTCAAATCATTTTAAATATAAGCACTTTAATTTGAAATATCTTTCTTTATTTGCATGCCACCATGTTTGGTGGGGCAGTCAGAACATTTAGGGGGGCATTGTCCCCCCATGCCCATGCCTAGATCCGCCCCTGGGAGGGGGGAATGAGCAGCAGGAGCGGCAACAGCAGCAGCCGGCCGGCTGGAAAGCATGTCTTCATTAGTCAGTGGTCAGGGACAGGGAATATGAGAGTTCAGCTGCCTCCTCGCTGGCGCATTACCACAGTAGTGCTGCTGGCTGGGGTGAGTCAGCCCAGGGTAAACATATGAGATCATAGAATACACTACGCAATTAGGGGTGTGACAAAACCAGATATACAACCGAGGGAGTGACATGAACACACGTGTGTGTGTGTGTGTGTGTGTGTGTGTGTGTGTGTGTGTGTGTGTGTGTGTGTGTGTGTTTGTGTGTGTGTGTGTGTGTGTGTGTGTGTGTGTGTGTGTGTGTGTGTGTGTGTGTGTGTGTGTGTGTGTGTGTGTGCCGTGTAGTATGTGTTGGGGCTGCAACGGCACGCTGCTGCTTATATTCACACTGATTTGTGCACATACATACATGGTCGATTGCACATTGGTACGCGTACACACACACACACACACACACACACACACACACACACACACACACACACACACACACACACACACACACACACACACACACACACACACACACACACGTGCACACAGACAACCCCCCCCCACACACACACACACACACCTCACACACACATGCATGCATGCACACACACACACACACACACACACACACACACACACACACACGCATGCATGCATGCATGCATGCACACACTCACACTCACACTCACACTAACACACACACACACACGTGCACACCACACTGAGAAAACCACCATGAATGTTTACACAGGCCAAATCCTGCATTCTCACATAAATCAGCGCGGTGGAAACTGGCTGGGGCTGCGTTGGTGTCAGTGTCACTGGGGACCTGCGCAGATCAATGCCGATGCAACACGGATGTAAAGAAAGTCAACAGGATTAATCACCTCGGCGCACAGACATCATGACTTCATAAGTTACTTAACACATGGTATAATATACAGTATAGGGCCCGGCCCCAATACGGACTGCACGGCATTAACACCCATTTACACTGATGTTTAAGAAGTGTCATGCACTGTATAGTGGCTGTTTTGCAAAAGAAAAAAAATGTACGGCAGCGTACAATTAGATCACACATCGGAAACAATGATTCACCATGCAGCAGCAGCTGCCAAGTGTTGCTCAGAGATGTCAAGCAGAGCCTCGGAGGGAAGTCAGAGAGCGATGTGGATGATGATGTGGGCAGACATTCCACAGATAGGGTGACCAGATCCAAACTGTTCATTTGAGGGACAGAAATATTGCATGTGTGGGATAAGTTGGAAAATGCGTTGAGCCAACAAGGTTAGCAAATTATTTATTATCTTGATCCATCCATCCATCTTCTTCCGCTTATCCGAGGTTGGGTCGCGGGGGCAACAGCTTCACCAGAGAGCTCCAGACTTCCCTGTCCCGAGCAACATTGGCAACCTCCTCCTGGGGGATCCCGAGGTGATCCAAGGCCAGAGAATCGATGTAATCCCTCCACCTGGTCCTCGGTCTGCCCCGGGGTCTCCTCCCAGAGGGACGTGTCTCGAGGACCTCCCTAGGGAGACGCTCGAGGGGCATCCTAACCAGATGCCCGAACCACCTCAGCTGGCTCCTTTTCAGGTGAAGGAGCAGTGGCTCTACTCCGAGTCTCTCCCGACCCGAGTGACTGAACTTCTCAGACTATCTCTAGTCTCTCCCGACCCGAGTGACTGAACTTCTCAGACTATCTCTAACAATTATTGGACAAGAGCCCAATAATTGGGCTCTTGTCCCACATTGGGACAAATTATTTGTGGGACACCTGAAAAGCCTTGGAAATGAGGGACTGTCCCACGCAAAGAGGGACATCTGGTCACCCTATCCACAGAAGTGTTGTGCTGTTGTGTTGTAGGCGGGTCACACTGACACTGAGGAATATAATGCTCTCACACTTTGATGCTACCACAAAAAGGATTATGGGATATGCAGAAGAACACATTTACATGTATCCATTCATTAGTTCCGTCCTTCCCTCCTTCTGTGCTTGATTCACTCCTACCATCCGTCCTTCCTTCCTTTTTTTCCTGTTTGAAGTTTGCTCAACAGGGGCGGATCTAGTCAGGGCATGGGGGGGAGGCAATGCCCCCCTAAATACCCTGACTGCCCCACCAAACATGATGGCATGCAAGCAACCCAAATTTCAAAGATATTCGAAATTAAAGTGCTTTAAAGTGCTTATAATTAAAATTATTTGAAACACTACAATGGTGGCACCACTAAACCAACACCATTTCATCATTGAAAACAGAAAACTCTCGAGTCAGACCTTTAGCTTTTAGTATGCATACTGCGTGTGTGTTGCAACTTCAACAACAACTGGTGTCATTATTGATGCATTACTTGATAAAGTCCTGTAACCAAAAATGGTATGGGAACGGCTTCATTGCCCGTGGCGTGAAGCGACACAAGCAATGAAGCCGCCCCCATACCATTTTCTCCTGCCCCCCCAATTGGGAAATGTTACATCCGCCTCTGTTGCTCAAAGGCATGTACTGTAGCTGATGTAGTCCTATTCCCCCCGACCGCTGCATGTGAACAACATGCCAAACCCGGAGTACAAATGAAGCAAAGGGTTATGGGATTGATCAAGCTTGTTACCCAGTAGAACAGTTATAGGGAACAAATTCACATGACGCAAATTGGGGGAAAAAAAGAAAGTTAAGCTTGTGGAAATGTGTAATTTGTAACTAGAAACATCATGACTGCGTTGAATTTCAAAGAACAAGCCAGTTCCTTTTCTGCTTTTATATCGACCAAGCTTCATTTACATCTTGTAGGCATCTTGTTGTCATCGCCATGAATACAGAACCAGATCAGTCGCCCCTTTACCAACTCGTCTTCTGGGGTGGAACTACGCATTCTGGTATTTCTATCTAAAGTAAGTAAATTATGCTTAAACGGATAACCTTAACCTAACATAACCTTATTCCTAACCTATAACCCCTGTAAAACTATGCCTAACGTTGAACTTGTTTGAAAGCTTAGCCTATTCTCACTAAAACAAAAATAATAATATAAGGACCCCCGGACAGATCGAGAAAAAAAATCCAATTTTACAACAGACTTACAAAATGACTGGACAATAACATAAACGCTAAGATGACCATATCCGGGTCTGTAGCTCGAACATTTGGTTAACTCTCAGAGTTAAGGGGTTCAAAAAAACATTTGAGAACTACTTGTATATGGTGACACGCGGCAAATGTCACCAGGCTCTCTTGAGTCAAACCCACAATACACCACCAGGCTTTGCAGCCTAGGGGCTCCATTTTCGTTACATGCTAAACCCCTTATCCCAAACCCCGTATCCATTTTTTACTATTTTTTAGAAACCTTTTGGAATAGTTCAATGTGCCAATCTATTGACATGTTGTGAGCATGTAGACCAGGGCATTTTAACTATTGAAAAATGTTATTTAAATAGTTTAAAAAGGCAGAAGTTAAGGGATAAGGGGTTTAGCAGTGACGAAAATCTAGGCCTAGGTGCCTACACTAGCCACGGCCGGGCCAGTGTCATGCATATTCTGAAGTTATCCAGGAGACTTGGCACTCAGTTATTAAATCCTATCATCAAAATGTGAGAATGAAAGAACGGCCTGTAGGGCTTCTTCTGTAGCCAGATAGGACCACGGCTGTATAGCAATGGAAAAAGGATTGTCACCTGCTTCTCCTTGCATCTGAAACTGAGCAGTATTTGACTGCATGCCTAACTAGGCTATGAAAAACAAAAACAAACAAACATAAAGGTGTCACGGTGTGGACACGGAGGTGTAAGACTGGCCCAGTGCACAACAACCAGGCATAGAAGTGAATGTTCCACTGTTCATTTTTCTTCACAAAACCCACGCTGCCGGGAAAAACAAGGAACTCCACTAGAAGACAATTACAAATTACACCTGACCACATTACTTTGTCATACTGTATACTGTAAACAGTGGTTTTCAACCAGTGGTCTGGGGATCACCAGTGGTCTTTGAGAGAGTTCCAGGTGGTCGCCAGCTAACTGATGGACAGTTGGTTAACCGGGTGCAACTCTTGAGAGTGTAAACATGAGACCAAATGGACCAGGGTCCATTCGTCGTCTGAATTAGCTAACTTAATTAAGAAGTCTACACAGTTAGTGTGGTGAAATTAGTGAGCTCTTCACTAAGCCCCTCACCATTCCATTCTAATGACAAAACCAAAAGAAAACTTTAGTTTTGGGTCTGTGGGGAGAAAGCGTCATCGAATGATGGTCCGTGGCTCAAATGCTGAATAAATAGTGTGGTTCAAAACCACTGCAGTAAAGTCATGAACACACTGGGGCATATATACTAGACAAAGACTGACACAGATGAACTGAAACAGAAAATCAATATTGGGATAGGTTAAAGATAAAGTGCCATGATTTTTTTCCAACTTAAATCATGATCATCAGGTATTATTGTTATATAATAATAATAATAATAATAATAATAATAATAATAATAATAATAATAATCTTTATTTGTATAGCACCTTTCATGACATAAAATGCAGCTCAAAGTGCTTTACATTGCAATAGAGAAGACAAAAAAAGAAAAAAGTGGGTATAAATTAAAGAGATCATTAAAATACATCAAAGAAGCAGGTATTATTGTTATATGAAGAGAAAGAATTGTCTCAAAAAGGCGTACAGTTGTTAAAAGGATGTTTTTATGTGGACTCCTCCACCAGATCATTAAGTATGCCTGGTTTGCCTGGTGGGTGGTGATTGGTGGACATCCACAACTGAAGACACAACCACAGCTGTAGTTGTATGGTAAAGGAGGAGGAGTTAGGGGAGGAGCTGATGTGTGATGTCACTACATTACAGCCTTTGTCATTGGCACATTTGACTGGATTGGTTTTAGCCTCCAGGAAAAAATCCTAGGTATCATTACACATAAAAACAGATCAAGGGTTCTAATGAAGTACCAACACCTCTTAAACATGTACAAAATTGGAAAAAATACAAAAATCACAGCACCCTCTCTTTAAGAGGCAAACAGAACACAGGTGACTATAGGGTTACAGGGGGGTGAGGCAGAGCACCCACAAACAAGGAAGACAGGAAAGCACAGAACATTACAACAATGTACTGGGAAAACAACAAAAACTGAATTCAACGTACTCTGAAACCGAACAAAAATACAGAGTATATAAAGTCCCAGAATTAATTATCTAAGTATAGGCCTACATACTGTACAATGTCCAAGGGCAGAGTAGCAGACCGTGACAAATGGAAGCAATGGAAGACATTTCACGACTCTAATGACTCCGTTTAGTGGCGTCTGTGGAAACTAAAAGAACGCTGTGCATCTCTGTAATCTCCAGGACTATTGTTTTGTTATTTTCTCTCTGTGTCTCCCCCTGTCACCCCATCAGCAGGGGCCGTGCTGACTCTCTGGCTCGTGTATACAACATTATAGTATGCACTTCCAGCCATCCCGCTCCTACAAATATTTGGTATACAGGCTCCTCATGTTTATTCAAAGTACTGGGTTACACTGTTTGGGAAAGATAGCCAGCAGAGGGTCCTTGGGGAAGGAAAAAGAAAACTATTCCAAATGAAAAGTAATGATTCATGCCATAGATAGTATATAAACTCAAATATACGCCGGACCCCTCTCTGCCATTGGCCAGTTCCACTTTATGCAATTTTGATTGGCTCTAAACAGTGCACAGACAACTTAGTATTGCATTACTCTAAATACAGCAGTCTCTCTCCGTGTGTGTGTGTGTGTGTGTGTGTGTGTGTGTGTGTGTGTGTGTGTGTGTGTGTGTGTGTGTGTGTGTGTGTGTGTGTGTGTGTGTGTGTGTGTGTGTGTGTGTGACTGTGACTCGAGTGAGGTGGGTGGTCTCCTTCCACGATCGTTAAACAGCACAAAACCTGATTGATATTTTAAGAAGGAAATTAATAACGCCATCAGCCATACGCAGCTCGCATGCCTGAGGGTGTTATGTGCACAAACGTGTGTGTACACTTCTGTGGATGAATTCCAACATTCCCTTTTAAACAAAGAATTTATGCCTAAATTTAGGAATGAAGTGAAGTGAATATAGCCTATACTCTCTGAACTTTGTGGTGTCCTGTATCATAAATGTTAAGCACCTACCAGTAGCAAAAATCACACATTTAACTGAATTATTGTTGCCATGTCCCAGCTGATGTATTGATCATCTAAACTCAGTCATTTTAATGCCTTCTAATGCAATTTTTAAAGGATCATACAGGCCTTCATTTTTCTATTTCTTTTTTGGTTTTGGGGCTCCCACGTGTTTTCTATCCCCACAAATAAGCAATTTTAAACAATGAAGCTTTCATATCATATAGGAGCTTTAATGGAAATTCCTCTCAGAAACATCTCATCTTACTTTGTCCTCATCATGATGTCTGAGTTTCTACTTTGTTTACAATGACCACTACTGTTGATTTTCCAAGCTGGCATGGAATGGAAACAAGCCTGGGTTTCATCTAGCATCAGTATTATTATGACTCAAATATTACATCTGCATATCAGCGCCCCCACCACCTCAGGACATTTTGGTACTGCAGCTAAACTGCTGCTCGTGATTGAGGCCCAAACCATTAGAATAACTTTGAGGGGCATATACAATATGATATGTACCATTAAAAACAATGACCTTCTTCATTTGTATACATTCTTGTACACGATTCTCGTGTCTAAATGGTTATGTACAAGTATTAAGTAATGTTCATTATTATTATTACTGTTCTGTAGATGGTGCCGTGGCAGAACTGCCATCCTCCTCCTTCCACTTTCAGCCATAAACGGTGTGTTTTCCATTTGGGCAAACGGCGAAGGTTAAGGGGAAAACCATTGGCCTCACAGTCACTGCTGTTGGCCCTGATTTAGCCTAAACATTTTCTCAACATCCCTCCCTGTACTGCACTCTTTACCTGGGCGGAGGAAAAACCATTAGTGGAAACATCTTGGAAATGTGACTTACCAGAAATGAGCCCAGAGAGTTCCCAGCGTGGCATCATGACTGACAGGCGGATAGGAGTGGATGGGAAGTGGGAAACGTGATGTGAACCCTTAACATTCTCACTTCAGTCAGGAGGACAGCTCAAGTACGATTTAATATATATTTATATAATATAAAATGAGCCATACATTTATTATGGTTTGGCGGATGAATTGGATCTGCTTTTTGGATACTCGGATCAAGCAGCCAAACAGCAGATCCAAATCTACAGGTGGTAGCTGGGGTGGAGGAGGAAATGATTAAGCAGAAAGCAGAGCAGCAGTATCAGAGTGAGAAAAGCAGCAGCAGCAGCAAGCAAGAAGTTAATCATGTGAAGGTGATGTTGAGACGGCCCTTTAAAGGGCCGGCAGCGACTGCTCTGAGGTTTTCGGACTGTCTGTGACAAGTGCACCACTCAATTCACAATTTCACATCACAACGCCGTGCCAGCTAGATACCGAAATATTGACTTCTGGTGGCTGAAAGAGGAGTAACCCTTGCTTTTAGTAGTTCAAAATGTAGAAAAGGTGTATTAGGGCATTTTGAACACTGGCACCTGTCAGTCACACTGTGGGACGGTCTCCATTTGTGGGACACTTGGAACGTTTTGAAAATGAGGGACTGTCTGTTCCACACAAAGAGGGACATCTGGTAGCCAACAGGACTAGCTGTCTGACGTGTGCAATGCATGTGGCAGCCAATCGGGACTAGATCCTCTAGTCTAGTTTACGTCAACATTCATTAGTCAGGTTTCACCTTGACAAAAACAAAACACAGACATGCAGGTAAAGTAGACATGCTATAAACTTTAATAGACATATTGATATTTCTGAAAAGAAAATGATAGCCCTAGTTTTTATTTACAATACATGAATAAAAAAATGGTCACATACAGTACAACGGTAAAACCAACGTAGACAGACTTAAATAATTATTTTATTTTGCGTAACTACTTAAATAATGAAAACTGGTTATTCTATTCACACCATGCCGTCTCAGCAGCTACAATGCAACTTTCACATTAAGTGCTAAAAAAAAGTATAATTTTTCCACTTTATTACAGCATGAATATCATTTTGACGCATCCAGACCAGGTAGAATAGGTTTCTTTATGTCAAAAAACAAACAAAACGAACAAAAAAAAAGACAAAGACATGAGGTGGGGAGTAAAAAAACAAAACAAAACAAAAAAAACAGCCCTCTCGTTTGTCAGTTGTTGTGGATGTAAATCTAGACACAGACAACTTTGTTTGACTAATGCTAAAGGAATAAGAAGTCACTCCAAACATTGTGTTTGTGGTGGGTTGGTGTGGGGAACAAAGGCAAAGGAGAAATGTAAATGTTTGTCTTCTCCGAGACCTTAAACACACTGGCTGGTGTTCAAGATTGTCTTGTGGAATTCAGAAATGGCAACACATCAAATGAACAGATAAATAGCTTTGAATCAGTCGTCAGATGGATTTTGTGTGGTTCTGCGCATCGGGCAGTGTGTGTGTGTGTGTGTGTGTGTGTGTGTGTGTGTGTGTGTGTGTGTGTGTGTGTGTGTGTGTGTGTGTGTGTGTGTGTGTGTTTTGGCAGGGTGTATGAGCAAGTGTGTATGCCATTTTTGTCTGTGTATGCATGGGTGTGTCGGGATATATGTTATCATATACCATATCATACACATATCATACACATTATGTCAATATTTCTTTTGTGTGTATCGACTCCCCTCCGTCATCTGAACAGATACAAACACATTAAGGTGGCACCAGACAATAGCGGTCTGCATTTAATTGTTGTCTGACTGCTTTCTTGTCTAGAGCCTGTCATGCCATGCAGCGATCATCAGCCTCTGCATTCCCCCCCCCCTCCCTTTCAGACTTTTATCTGTATTAGACAGAACCTCTCCTCTGTGGCCTGGATAATCTCCTTTAATCTGCTCTGGTCTCCGATAAGATCTGGAGACTTGCGACTGTGAACCTCTTCCAGTGGCTCGGAGGTGGCCCCCTCGACCGGATCTTTGGATCTTTGATCATTCCGAACAGCGGAGACACTTTACACGCTCGTATACTAGGGGTGGAGGTGTCATTGTCAGAGAAAAGAGTATGTTTTGTTAGTGTTATTAGATTGAGTGAAAATCCTGTCCTCCCCTCCTCCCCGCATCACCCCACCTACGCACCGGTACTTGAAGTTCTACAAACAGGAGAAAGGGGGGGGGGGGGGACTACATAAGAAAGAAGCAACATAAAATGACACGACTTTACAAGCTTAGTGTAAAAACTGCTTTTCTATAAACACCATTCTCTCCCATATATTATTACGCTTACAAAAATAAACGCTCCTCTATGACAGCAATAGTAATGCTATAGTATTTTTTGCGAAGCTAAGTAGTACTTAGATCAGCTCTATAGGAAATAGACATATCTTCTCTCTATGCTCTCTCTATCTTTGTCTTTCTCTCTCTCTCTTCCCTTTATAGTAACTGAAGTTGAGCTGGGGCTCAGTGTGTGAGGCAATGACAGGAATCCTTTTGTAGTACAATAGCAATAATTAACGTATTAACACGTGTGGAAATTTAAATTGCTGTTGCTGTGTGTTAAATTGAACAAATCAATGAATGAGAGATTGATTGAATGAAAGAATGAATGCAAGAATACAGTGCATGAAAGTTGACGACTCCGTTCAGAATGTACAAGACTGGCTTTGATTTTTTTGAAGTATAAAGGCATGTGATCTACTCACTCATTTCTTATTTCAGTAAGCAGAAAACAGTCTTCTGTCACAGATCCATTCAGTACATAGATAGCACACCAAGTGAGCATCGCAAATACAAATCCATACCAATGTATACAATATACCAAGATAGCTTTTTTATGACAATGTGCCCACAAACTAAAATAGAAGCTGAACCCCACACTGTAACTGTGACAACATGGTTTGTCTCTCTCCTACTAGTGCCTTTAAAATTCTATAAGCACATAAGATTGTGTGCTCTACACAACACATGATTATCATAAACTTCTCAGAATCCTTTTTTTCCATTTTTCAGTGTTGCTGCTGTATTGACTGGCAGTGAGAAGCAGTGTCCCTCCAATGTCTGCGTGTGTAGGCGTTTGCCATTCATGATTTGGACTGAAGTTTGTCTTCGGATGCCAACATTAACCTCTCCCCAGAGAAAACTACTGGGCTGAGCTATGGCCTTTGAAATGTCTCGGACCCCGTTTTATTTGGGGGCCATTTGTAAGGCAATATCTTTCAACCCCCTCCTAACAGAGAGAAGGAATCCAAATAGTCTTGGTGCTAAAATGGCCATTCCTGTAGGAGAGAGTCTTGTGGACTGGAGGTCTCCACTGTAGAAACAAAAACAAAACAAAACATGGTGTC
>CM076973.1:19903914-19931414 GCA_039105355.1 Benthosema pterotum | reverse complement strand
GTGACAGGTGGTTAAAATAATATAATTTAGATAGCAACAGGCGTAATTTCCAACATTAATTCGAATCTGTTTAAATAATCCAAACTTTCATAGTCAGTCACCATCCACTGTATATACCAAATGAAAGACGAAACCTCATAGATCCCACTCCACACACATATCTTCCTTATACATTTTTTCTTCTACGTCTAAATCTCTTTGGCTCGCCTTAAATAGCAAAGCTTGTAGATCAGCTGTTTCTTTTGCCGAATGTTTTCCCAAGACAGGGACACTGGGGTGCATATGGTCAGAACTAACGGGACATTACGACATCGTGGCCCTGTGCCAGACCTCTCTCCCGCAGTGTAGTGAGTTCCGCGGACTGCATTGTCTCTAAAGAAGCCCCACCTGCTGACATGCGGCCGGATGACCTCACTGCAGACCCGCGATCCCCACATTCCCAGCGCCACTCGAGCGTGTCAAATAAGGGCACAAGGTTCAGGAACACGGAAGGTTTTGCACAGCAACGGGTTGGGCTTAATAAACTGTTGGGTTTGAATAGGGGCACAGTTTGATCACGTTCAACGCCATTTCTTTACAGCTGGAGAGTGATACGTCAATGACAAACAACGTATTAGCCATAGGGAGGACACAGCAGGGGGATTTGTTGGAATACTTGCATCATTTCCCGGTATTCACGGACAAATGTTTTTCACATGTACATGGCTTGGCACAAACAAACATTTTATAGATCCATCACTGTGTAAAAGTGATTTTTAACAATGTGAAACATATGGGGCGAGTTAGAGAACAGTTCTGACACACATATATTTCAAATTATGTGTTTGCCCGGATACAACAAGAACATACAGTACGCACCACCGCACGCACGCATCTATCCACACACGGATAGAAGAACACACACACACACACACACACACACACGCACACACACACACACACACACACACACACACACACACACACACACACACACACACACACACACACACACACACACATATGCAGAAAACTAGGCCGCAACACATAGCATCAACAGGTTTTGCCTGTAAATGATCCACTTATGATGGAGGAAAAGAGGTATAAACATGCATCTGTGTTGATTAGAAAGCTCTGATTCAAGCGTGCACTGACTCCACGGTAAAACTAAGAGAATGCATCCCCTCTACTTGTACATGTGTTCCTTCATGTGATTAAATAAAAGTTCCTGCACCAGTGCAGGAGGGAGGTCTTTTTCCTGTCAACAGGTGCCTTTGCAGCCAGTTTTTTCCCCCTTTCCCCCACAGCCGTTTTCGCCCAAACGGCTGTCAAACGTTCCGAAAATAACCACCAGGCCAGAGTTGTGCTAGCAGGGTGAAAAGGGGCCAGCTCGTACGCGTCTCTGTTAGCAATACCTTGCACTAACATTTTTAAACTCTGCGCTTACTCTCCAATTACTACTCAGAGTTTGTCTTGGCCGAAGAAGCCAATGATTGCGTGATGGTGTGTCAGCGATGCATTGTGGGAGATGTGTAAGGAAGGAACAGGAGCGAGAGAGGGAGGGAATGATGTTTCTGTGATTCTTTCTATTGTTATAAGGCACATTCTGAATGGTATGCTTAACACACACACATCAAGGTGGCTCAACTAAATACTTGCACACTATCTAATAATCTAGTTCTGTGTTCAAATATGTCTCTTTCCTGTCTGTTTCTTAAAAAAATGTATTGTATACCATGATGGTTATTATCATGAGAACATGATGTCCGCATCAGAATCCACAGTGGAAAAAGCTGGTATATGTTAACAGATGACTTCAGACTGGTTTGATGAAGTCACATCATAATTTTGATGATGACATACAGTATTTGCGCAAACAACCGCAGACTCACAATTAAATGTGCTTTATAGGAATTAACATCACAGTTGGAACACGTCTTCGACCAATGAGACTGCTTGGCTGCTGTATAAACAAAATTAGAGTGATTGCTTACTTACTGTAACTAGACCAAATTACAACTCGAAACTACAATAAACTCGGAAAATAAGAGAATCAGAGTCAGAGACGAGGGGCTTAATTGCAAAACGCTGCATATCCATTTAGAAGGAAAATTGTTGCCTAGAGTTCATTACTCAATCTCTCAAATGCAGGTGTGATTACATCCACACACACAACTGTTTCTGTTTTGTAAGCAAAAGTTTCTTTTGCTAAATTTATTCACTCGCATTTTGTCTTGGTGTTTTCTTTAAGTCGATAATTATTTAGTTGTGGGTATTTGTTTCCAAACGGCAATGACTCAGCACTCACACCTGACGGTGAAACAAACTTTGACCAATGAGATCACTACGGGTCGAATAAAGCTCGTTTTAACAAAAAAAAAAAATGCAATCCCTTAAAAAAATCTGAGCATTTTAACATGGAGGCAGACAATATGACAAAATGTTCACTCAAAATGTGTCAATTTACTGCATTTGTATGCATCCGTTGCTTGACAAAATTGGGTGGGCGGAGGACGATGGTGGGGTAACTGAAGTATTTGCCTCTGGGGGTCAGAGATTAACATATTATCAGCAGGAGGTCAGTGGCCAAACACAGATCTTGGTGGTTCTTAATATGGAAAAGGTTGAGCACCACTGACATTGAAACATCGTTTTCTTTTTTTTTAGAAAAAGATGTCAGATTGTAACAGGTGACTCTCAGCTCTAAATGCGATAAAATGTTGGACTGTACCTTTTGGGGTCCACCAGCTTGTAGAGCTTCCCACTGTGTGACTGGACCATGCTTTTACTGCTCGCCAAAATGTACACCTCACCTGAGGAACAGGAACAGATGTTCATGAGAAATTAAACTTCACCAGAACCATGGCTTCCATTATTTTATTGCAGGACTAGAAAGCCTGCAGTTTCTATCAGGGGCGGATGTAACATTTCCCAGTTGGGGGGGGGGGGTCACAGGACTTTTATTAGGCAAGTAAAGCATCAATAATAACATCAGTTGTTGTTTAAGTTGCAACAGACACTCAGCATGCATAAAGCTAAAGGTCTGACTCAGAGAGATTTCTGTTTTCAATGATGAAACGCTGTTGATTTAGTGTTGACACAGCTGTAGTTAGTTTAGCAGTAGTAGTGTTTCAAATAATTTCAATCATAAGCACTTAAATTTGAAATATATTTGAAATTTGGGTCGTTTGCATCATGACATCATGCTTGGTGGAGCAGTCAGGGAATTTAGGGGGGCATTGCCCCCCCATGTCCATGTCTAGATCCGCCCCTGGTTTCTATAAGTCTCGTTTCACTATTGACAATGTGCACGGTAGACGGGTGTCTGAAATGCCTACCTGAGACATAGGCAGAGTAGAAAACAATGTGTCATTTTATCATGAACATTAGTGAGGACCAATTATATGAAGGCAGGTTGAAAAGTGGTGAAGTGGTCCTTTAAGCATCTGTGAAAAGTTGAACAAATACTATATGTTCCCATTGGCTTGATGCTTCCTTTGGGAGGAGGGGAGATTAATTCTATGGAAGAATTAATCTCTCAGCGGAAAAGGGGGTCAGTGAGTCGTGCTGCAGTGGTTTGGGAGCTTGTAGAATAGTTATTATTGTTGTGGGTATGACCCCAGTATGAGTCTAAGTATAAAGCCAGCCCAACACTGCAGCATTGTACTTTCCAATTGACCTTTTACGAGAGAATTTCATGGATCCTTTCACTGTATCCTCATGATGGGGAAACAGACAGATCATTTAACGAGAAACAAGCCTCAAAGAAAGTCTGAGGGGCCCGCACTTTTGGTTGGGACACGTGCCCACTCTTCCACATTTCTTGCACCACCACCAAATCATGAACAAATGCGGAAATCTTCAAAAGAACCCAGCAAGAACAATGAATAGCCATTACTGGTGTTTGCGTGAGGCCTCAAGATCATGTGTTCACTCGGAGCAGCAAAAACCAGAGTTGACAGCTAATCATTCTGCGGGTGAGGCGATGAGGCCGTGCGGTGGGGGGCTGAGTACGCTCCAAATGAAGACTTTCATTCCTAAACAGTTCTGGAACAGTACTAGCCAAAGTTCATCAGAGTCAGCAAAACCATAGATAATTCCATCCACAACAGCGCAGGCATCTTTATTATAATAAAGCCACTGTCTAAAAGAAACTGTTACTAAAAATCTATTTTAACATAATGTATGAGTAACCAATAATGGACACTAATTGGCTGAAGATGGCACCAGACCCCTTGGTGATACTGTACGCCCGGCACGTTTTTAAGTAGATTGGCAGGAGGGGATTCGAGATGCGTGAAGGATTTGGAAAGATATCTCAATTTGTAATGGACCTCTGGGCCATTCTGCGCCTTATCACCGTTCAGCTCAATGCACTGCACTCTGGCTTATCTTCCAGCTGCTGATCTTCCAGGTGTGGAATAACACATCTCAGATTGTGTGTGAAAACATTATCACATGCTAGGTGGTCACAAATACACGCTCCACACAGTCATTGGGCCCTTTGTTGCAGTAATGCTATCTTTTGGAAATTACTGTTAATCCAGTGGGAAGTGTGCAGTGTTTAATATCCTGTTTGGGAACGCGTTATGAAGGTTCTGGGCACTGGGGTATTCCGTTATCCTGTCTGTCGCTGTGATTGTGACTTCCTGTTTGCCTGTGCTCGCGTATTGGTTTTGAAATGGCTTGAATCAGAGGAGATCCTGTGTGCACATGAATACAAAATGCCTCGCAGACAACACACGCTCCAGATACAATTGCAACAACCCCTCCTAAACATATAATTCTGGAGATCTGAGGCAAAATATATATACCACTATGCTGGTGTCAAAATCGTACAATCCTCTAGGTAAATAATCAAGCGGAAACATTTCCCCAACACAAGGGATTGTTCATGTAAATACACGTGCCATTGTTCCATATACAACACCCAATGACTCTAAACAATGGTTTCTCCGGAGTTTTGAGATATGTCACGCTGAATAAACATGGATTTCAAGATGGCTCCGTGTCTTGACAAGCAGCTGACTGCACAAGATGTATTGCCATATTACATTGTAATGCTAAATGTAGTGTATCCAATACAGTGGTTCGCAAATACTGATCCAATACCGTGGTTCGCACACATCTGAGACCCAAACTAGTGAATAGCACATCTGCACACATACAACAAAGCTTAACCACTATTATTTCTTAATTATGGAAGTGTGTTTTTAAATGTATAAAATGTATGACTTTTTTAATATACAGCAGATGTTTTCAACAGGTGGTCCGGGGAACACCAGTGGTCCCTGAGAGGGTTCCAGGTGGTCCCCAGCTGGAAGTTGGTTACCCAGATGTAACTCTTGAGAATGTAAAAATGAAACCAAATGGACCCTTGCGGGTCCATTTGGTTTGGGGCCTGTGGGGCTAAAATGTCCCCAAATGGTGGTCTGTGCCTCAAATGCTGAGTAAATTGTGGGCCCTGGTGTCAAAAAAGGTTGAAAACCCCTGATATACAGTATATAATTATTTAGCTGTAGGAGAAAAATGACCTGGGAAAACAGTGATGGAATACTGCTATCACATGGAGGAGGCAGACACTGACCTAGCTCATCCTCTCCAAAGCCCAGGATGTGTCCCACCAGTGTGGATCCACAGTAGGAGGTTGGGCCCAGACACAGAGCCTTCTCCTGCCACTGGTCCCCTCCACTGGCTGATGTTGACGAAGGTGAGGATGAGGAAGACTTCTGAAGAATCCGCAGGTTACTGAGACAAGCAGAACATAGTGATAACATTGGAGGTTAGGTTATAGATTATTATAATATACTAATGTATATATAATATATGGTATACTTTAGTTTGCAATGGCCAATGAAAAATAACTATCCACAACCAGGAGTTTTTAAAGGGATAGTTTAGATTTTTGCAGTTAAGCTGTATGAAATATAGTGGTTGCAAATATATTCATTGATGTCCAGAGTGCCGTGTTGGGAGTTCTGATCTGGTTTTGGTGAAATATGAAGGATGTGCTAATGTTTTAGAAATAATCCAACAATACAAATTATGTTTGTTTTGCGGAATCATTTACTTTTAATGCGTGGCCACAGTGACCTCCACAAAATGATACTTAATATTCACCAAAACCAGAGCAGAACGTCCACTCTGGACATCAATTAACACAGTTTACACCACTATATTGATGACCAGTATTTCGTACAGCAAAACTTCAAAATATCTGAACTTTAAGGAGTGATAGGAAATATCAAATGCAAGATACAATCCCAACTCATCAACAGTAGCATTGGTAATGCATCAGTCGGGTTGGGTCGGACACAACTACTTCTTGTTGTGTCACAGTTCATTGATCCATCTTGCATTACCCAACTCGGAGCCCACATGGTGTCATTTAGGCTCTGGCTTTTTCAGTTTCAAAACAAAACTCTGTGCCAAAAAACTTCACTCGCAGCCACAACATCTCTGCTGCCACAAAACCGTAATAAGGCACAGAATCAGACCTCGACCGCACAATTTTTCAAACTCGATGCCATCTACCGATAGCGCGCCTCCCTTCCCTCCTCTCCGCTATTTATTTCCTCTGTTTATGCTAGCATCGATGTTTGACATCAGCGAAGTAGGATGAATTACAAACCAAAGAAAACTGTGAACAGTTCGGGCCAAGGAATCTAATCTCAATTTACACTGAATGAGCTGAGCCGTGGTGGTGACAGTAACATGATACTGGCATATGCCAATGGAAACCACACACAGAACTCTGGGTTTATGTTGGCATCTGCTGAGGAAAGGGACAGATGTCAGTTTGAGAAGAAGAGTTATGATCTTCTTGGTAAATGCCCTCGAAAGCTCACAGATCAGTTGTGCTTATTACTGCAACAGCAGATTATATACTGGATTGGAAAAGGAAGCCACTGTGGAAAAAAAAAAACATCAAGGACTGGATATTGTGCCATGTCATTGCTTAGCAATGGTGCATTATTCTGGTGGTGTGTTGGTCCGACTCAGTCTATGACAGTGTTAGTGGTCTGTCAAGTGAATGTCCTGACAAATGTAAACGAATCATATCCAACTACCGTACTACACATTTTAACTGATTGATTCAACTGACTGCTATCTATGCCCATTAAGCACTGATGTCTGCTCATCATTGGTTATGTGTATAGACATCGCTCGATGTAAAATAAAGTAGATACATTACAGCGAGAAAGAATAAATGTTTTCTCATCGTACAGTGTACATGTTAACATTCTTTTGTGTGTGTTTACATTGAGGCAGATGGAGACAATGTTTTTTTCACCTCTGGTTAATTTCCGATTGTGTCAGTCTCCTACTAGCAACCTGAAGCCACTCATCTACTGGCGAAGAGGTTTAGAGGTTATGAGGGAAAGCGAGTGCACAAACCGGCAGTGGCATCCACCAGTGGAATAGCCAGTGCAGCCAGTAGTGTTTTGTCCAGCAACACATACTCTTAACTTAGCCCTAAACCTAACAAAAAACAAACCCTTACCCTAACCTCAAGCACTGCGCAATGGCCTGCTGCACCTTGCCGATCCCCACCGGCTGCAGTGGTGATTATATATGTCACAATTTGATACTTTGAGGCTCAAGTAGCCCAGGCCCCAGGGGCAGTCAATTTTCTGTTTTTTACAAATTATTAAAGTATGCAATGTAAGCTTTCATATGATGCATCACTCCGATGCACTCCGATTTTGGACACCGATTTTTTCCGACAAAAAATGAAAGATATACTTTAGATGTCTCTAAAAGGAAAACAGCCATGGGCGACATGAGGACCAAAGCACCAGATGATATGCTCCTTCTGGAAGTTAGAGCTCACCTCACAGTGCTAGTCCCTTTTAGCACAAACACTGGATCTCTGTTCACAAACTACACAGCTACAGTAGTAACATATAGCTACAGACTCTACTTACCCACTTTTGTCTCCAAACACATAACTGCCGTAGAGTCTTCTGGACTGGCAGCCCCTGTAGATGAAGCCACCGACAGGCGCCGCCCCACCGCTGGACTGCAGGTCATAGATGGATGGCTCGTTTTCTAGAGAAAGCCATGCAGTGACGTGTTGTTAAAGGGGAAGTCCACCCATTTTCAACATTTTACTATGGCATTGATGTACCTTCGAGGTGTTGGGTGGACATGATAAAACAGTTCCCCCATATTGAAGAAAACCACTAGCATGGTGAAACATCTTGATCACATCATCAAGGTGTATTTTCACCATGTTAATGGATTTCTTTAGACGCTTCTTTTTTCTGAGAGCGTACAAATGGAACCAAATGAACCCGTTAGGGTTCATTTGGTTGCATTTGTACGCTCTCAGAAAAAAATGTTGAAAATGGGTGGAATTCCCCCTTAACCCGTTTACTGTAAAGTGTGCAAAATGTTTAGTCTTTGATTTTCATCCATTTCTTGTATGATAAAACCATACTTTTGTACGAGTCCACTTTTGTTTATGCGTGTATGTGCACATGCACACACATGCGCACAACACATACAATATAGAGTATATACTGTACATGTATATGCTGTATATATACAGTACATATAGCCTGCTGCATGTACTGTATATCACCATATGGGTTACATTGCAGTACATTAATTAATACCATGCACACTCCTGTGGTTGGATGCTAATGAGTTGCTACTTAAGACCTTAGCGTGATTAATGCCTACAATAACGACAAGTGTTCCCTGTTTGTGTTGTGATCAGAAAGGGATATCCACATTTAGTGCAATCTGTCAGGAGTCCATTAGCACATAGCGCTGTGTGGTTTCCATTGATGAGGGTTTGCTTTGGTAAGGAAGGACGTAAACCGCGCTATTTCAAAGGTACTGGGAAAAATAATTGGGGGTTGATCTCATAGCGAATGGCATGAGCCGTTATATATTATTTTAACAAAGACTTTTATGTTAGTGTATCGACATTCATAAGTGGTTGTTTTTGAAGTATTTGGGTTGCTGTTGTTGTTGTTTTACAGATGTTGGATTTGGAGAGGAATACATTTTAACAAAGTGTCTTTGACCCGAGAAAACCCTGCTCACTTTAGAGGGGCTGGTTACCCACCATCTGTTCTTAGGGATCTGCAACGTGTGTCAATATCCTATAGGCCAGTGTTTATCACAATGTGTCTCACTATCCTATAGGCCAGTGTTTATCACAATGTGTCTCACTATCCTATAGGCCAGTGGTTATCACAATGTGTCTCACTATCCTATAGGCCAGTGGTTATCACAATGTGTCTCAGTATCCTATAGGCCAGTGTTTATCACAATGTGTCTCACTATCCCATAGGCCAGTGGTTATCACAATGTGTCTCACTATCCCATAGGCCAGTGGTTATCACAATGTGTCTCACTATCCCATAGGCCAGTGGTTATCACAATGTGTCTCACGACCCCATAGGCCAGTGGTTATCACAATGTGTCTCACTATCCTATAGGCCAGTGGTCATCACAATGTGTGTCAATATCCTATAGGCCAGTGGTCATCACAATGTGTGTCAATATCCTATAGGCCAGTGGTTATCAAAAAGGTGCACCATGGGACATTCGTCGTAAGTCCAGGTGTGTTAGTGTTATCTAACACTGTGCATAGTGTTAGATTTTAGCTATTGGAAAATATCAGCTGTACAAGCTCATTGTGAGTGCCACATTATGAGCCTGTGGATCATATTTATTTTTGAAAAAATGTGAAAAGATGGACGCCTACGACCAAATACAGATAAGGCTGGGTGTAGAATCGACCCCAGTGCAATATAGGTTAGTTTAATCAGTTTAATACTTAGTGTAGTCAGTACTTTGCCTGCACTAATTTATAATTAAAAACGTGAACTTGTAGATCCGTTATTTGATTTTCACAGCTTGATAGAGGCTATTGCGCACATCCCCCACATGGAAAAAATAAAATCTCTGAACCGGATTGAACTGAAAGGTGATAGGTGGAACTGAGCCTTCCTTCGGGTCGGTCGGCCGGTCGCATGCACTCGTCAGGAGGAGGGTTTTTTAGGATTCAGTGGGGTTATCTTGGGTGGTCAAGGCGCAGGCATTCGATATTGCAGAGTCCCTTCTGGTATTGATTATTGCCTCAGCGTGCGCCACATGAAGAGCTGGGCCTCCTCCTTCTCAGCTGTGTTTTCAACAGCGCTAACCCATCATCGAGATAGTCATTGTTGTTGACAACTATAAATCATATTCATGGACACAATCTCACATTCTCTTGGCAGCGCTCTACAGTACTGTATGAGGAAGGAATCTCTGCAGATCACAAAGGATTTTTTTTTGCTTCGCGTTTAAACTTCACTCTCTCTGCACTTTATCTGGTGTGTTTCTGAGCTTGCTGGAGCTGGGCCAAAATACCATGTTCTCACAATATGAAAAGACTGGCACCGGCATCCACACGGAGCTGACATGTGTAAAAACAGATGTCATTGTTTTATGCAAGAGGAGGAATATGAAAGGTTATCCAGATGGATAATAGAGGTTTTCATAAGATTCTCAAGCTGTGCGGCCGTGAAACACAACGCACACAAAGGTCATTTTCATCAGGAGCAACATTACCGCACTGCCATAATGAAATCCAGATTTCCACAAAAAAAAGGTCAATAATATCATCAACATTTGGGGGGGGGGGGGGGGGGGGGGGGGGGGGGGGGGGGGGGGGGGGGGGGGGGGGGGGGGGGGGGGGACTGCAACTCACCATAATCTTTTCCCTTAGTGATCTCTAGTATTCTCCCTGTCGACGTGTTTTTCCCGCTGGCATCTGTGCAGAGGATGAGGAGACTTCCATTTTCTGTCTGGAGGCGATCCACTGCACACCTACGGATAGGAAGACAAGGGTTGAATGCAGAAGAAACAACAGCAAGGCCTCCACACAAACTTTTAAAAACAGAAGTTTCATTCCAAAGTAGGCCTACTATTGTTATATTGCATATAAATACAGGTATATATTTTTTTCATTCTTTATTTTTTTTTGATAATCCTCCTTATAGAGGGGCTCACTGTCCCCACTGAGCCCCTGGTGTCAAAACCCCTAGTTTCAATTTGGGATTTGGGAGAAAAGCCAATCAGGATGAGAGGGACTGTTTTTTCCCCATGTTTTTCTTTATTTTGGTTTGTTTGTTCACCCAAATCACTGACTTCTCCTTTAAGCTCATTAGATAAATGGTGGGAATGAGGAAAATCACTGATAAATGGGGTTAATTTAGGTTTTACATTCTTGTGAATGGCTCACTCACCTGCCTGGGTCATGCAGTCCGTGTGCAAAGATTTCGGGCGGCTGGTTGGTGCTGTTGAAATAGGGGTTGTCCCTGGGTATGGTGTAGGGTGACGTACAACAGTTTGTGTCCACATCCACCCTCAAGACAGAGCCTGTGAAATCACTACATTCAAAACAAAGACAACATTGTTATTATAATGGCAGGAACAAAATAATACACAGTACATACACTGTATTATGGCATGTGGTTGTGCTGTCTGATGGCTTGTGGATGGTGGTCAAGAAGTTTCCCTTTTTAGATTGATGCTATTGATAAAACACTTTCAATCGTGCTGCGGGCAATCGGCATCCCCATTTACAAAAGAATAATAATATGGGCTGTATTTCTACACAATAGCATCATACTATTAAGTATGGGACTTGGTGGTTAATGTACAAATTCTTTCACTGCAAAGCAATTTATTCCAAATCCTTTTCATCTATAGCGGAGAGGACGTTTTTTTTTCAGCATTTAACTCAGCATTTCTTCCGCAAGAAGCAAGGAGGAGTCAAGGATGGAACAAGAATTAGGGTTCCCTAATTGAGAGTATTTTATGTGGCACCCACACACTGCCATGTCAGGGGCGAGGCATTCTTGGGTCCAGAAAAGAATTCAATTTTCTAGATCTATAAAGGAGTACACACATCATATTAGAGGATCATCACATTAGAATGATGATTATCATCTTTACTGAGCTATTGCCAGCAGTTGCAGGGGTGTGCAACTTTGATAATGGAGAGGGCCACTATATTTATCACTATATTATATCTACAAGCTCTGACTGTGATGTGTTGCTCCTAGATCTGCTATGTATGCCACTTGTGAAATCAATAATATGAGTATTTCAATATTAACCTGTGGGACACACAGTGAAGGTGGTAGCCACCAGTACCCCTGATGACATATCTTCTCCCTGTGATGTGCCCCCCTTACTGGTTGTGGACCTAAGCAACCGCTTATATTGCTTATGCCTAAAACTGGCCCTGATGAAACCAGGGAACTCTAATGTCCAGACACTTCCGCCCACAATCTACTGCTCATTTCATCCTCTGTATCAATGTGTGCCTAGTGATACTCAAAAGAATGAGTATCACTCATACCCCCCCCAAAAAAAGCAATTTACTATATTGGTGGGACACCATTTGAGCTGGGATCTCACCTGAGCCCATCCATCTCCTCCATGTCGTCCAGTGTGATCATGCCATCGCCCAAAATGATGTGCAGGAGACCATCAGGGCCGAACAACAGCTGGCCTCCGAGGTGCTTCCTGTGCAGCTCGGCCACCTCCATCAGCACCCGCACGGTCCGAGTGTCCACCTGGTTTGGGTTTTTCCTGAGAGAGGGAACAATCATCATTGAATTTCTCATAACAAGCTCTACGGCAGATGATAGCTTTATTATTAGTTAGAATACCCACAGTAGCATCCTTAAGAGGGATCTCCCCCAGCTACCGCAACAACTGGCAGAACAACCTGTGCTTTATAAGAATTTTACCCTTAGGGGCTTTTTAAGGCAGGCGCACGATTGGTCAAAGACACGTTCCAGCCGTCAACAAGATTAATTATACGGTTTTATAGGAGAATGCCTTTAGAAATTCAGCTGGGAATATTCGCCATAATGCCCTGTGGCAATGTGTGAGTAATCGGCATGTGGATGCTCTAAGGGTGGGCCCGGGACAGTATGATGTTAAGAAAGTTGTGTTGAAAGCTATCCCAGACAGTCTGCCCAACACTGGGATAAATGGCATCTGTTGTTTTGAAATAGATTAAGCATGACTTGATAAACAGGGAGCAGTTCAAAATTGTCACTAATTCCCGGAAAGAGCGATTTATATCGGTGGGTAAAATGATACTGCAAGTGCGTCTGTGAGTGAATATGAAACGCTGACAGGACAAAAGACGCCAAATCCAACATAAAATTTGTTGACATAGTTTTGTTGTCTGGAGACGTTTAGTCTGAATCTGATGTATAACCAAAGCTCCCATCATATGGATAAGAAGGCACTGACTGGGTGGATCTTTCTTCCTCTCTAGCTGTAACTCAAGCTTCGGAAGAAATGTTGCACCACTCCGAATCCAAAGCGAGGATTTGGCTGCATAGTATCAGCAACAAATATTTAATGATGTGTTATTTTGGGCAGGGTATTTGGGTAGAGAAAGTGCTGAGTGTTTTCTAAGAGCGGCACGCCAAAGAGTGATTGACTCTCTTACACTGCCATGAAATTACTTAAACTGGCAGTCATCTTTTATTGCAACGCCCCAAGTAAACATACCATGGCTGTATACCCTATTTTATATAATTGCCATTGGATTTTTTCAATGGCAATTGTACAAAAGCGATTATGAGAGTTAAGATGTAGGTATAGCCTAGCACTTATACAAGTCGGTTAGGATAGGAATGTATTTTTTGTTCATCGCAAGTCATTGTGAAAGTAGTGTCGCAGTCATCCTTGAGAGATGTGCTATAATTAAACAATCATTACATCTTTCTATGAAAACAACACCGCCCCTCACTGTTAGCACCGAAACCCCAGCGGAAAATCCAGCTGGCCATGCACTGTACTGACAAACCTACTTTGACACTTAGTTCCTGATGAGGGTATTTCAAACACGTCTGTCTTGTGACTTGTCTGGGATCTGCCAATGCATGGTGTGCTTGGTGAAAATGTGTGTCAATGCTGTCAGGGTTGAGGGATGACGTAAATATGTTGTTCCTATTAATCCCTTCCAAGGTCTTACAGTGATTACAGCATTTATTTTTTGCAATATTAAAAACTCCCCAACACTCTTCACCAGGGAGAATGACTGAGATGTGTTCCAACACTTTAACCTCTCACACACCCTTTGAAAAAACATGACAAGGGTTGAACGTTTCACAAACGTGTGGAGACATTCAAATCAACATACTCATTAAAAACAGAGCAGTGAGTTTTCATGGCACTTAACTTTCACTTCAAATGATGCCTTTCAACTAACTTATCCATGTGATGAAACAAGCACTACCCCGTGGCGGCTGGCTCAAAATTTAAGGCCACAACAGTATATTATTAAAACCAATGTGCAACAAAAGACCATTGTATACAAGAGAGACAAAGTCCTGACTCTTGAGTATGTCATAATAATACCATATTTTAAATGTTGTTCCAACTAAATATATAATTTTCCAATGAATATAAGACTATGATATTTTCCCAATGGAAATATCCCTAAAATGGAGTCGTCTTATATTCAGGGGCTATACTATTTGACATTCAATGTTCTCTTTTCTGTAAATGGGTCTTGAAAAATGAGGGTCGTCCTATAAACGAGTAGTCTTATATTCGGGATAATACGGTATATAATTTTCAAATGAACCAGAGGAATCGCAGCAATGTTTACTCATCTGGGTATGGCAGGTAAACACGAACATGTTCCACTTTAGAAATATGTGCTTATTTGTGAACAAAACAGTGGCTTTACCTGGAGACGGTGTACTCGACCACGCGTAGAATGTGGTCGTGGGGTCCAATGGCCCAGCGTTCCTGGTTGGTGGTGTAGGAGACGTAGAGCTTTCCGTTCTTCTTGTAATTGGGGTGGAATGCCAGGCTTAGCAGGCCCCTTTCATCTCCGCCCTGCAGTCAAACGGCAAAAAAGGAGAAAATTTACCACTGTGCGACGTGCGTCCCCCACTACTAACACGACCATGACTCCCACCAGCTCCGCTATTATTTCATGCATGTCCTGGCCTACGGAAACACCACCACCACCAACACTGCCATCATCATTAACACTAGTAAAGGCCTATTCACAGTTTGACTTTCGGGCCACTGCCGCTTGGATTTTACTCTCCACTGCAGCGGTGGCTCCAGTAGTTGCACAAGATCCAACTCTGAATGAGCATTAAGACACTGCACTGCGCATCTTACTTGTGCAGCGTCTTACCCAAATGTGGAGTTCTTCATGTTTGGGTCAGGCATGCCTGTGCGTACGCACATGCAAACATTTCTGCCTGGTTTGCATAGTAATCTCGCTCAATGCATTTGCAATTAACATTCACCATCACGCATCTGCTTTGTATTTTTGGACCATTCTTTATTTACTTTTTCTTAATGCAGAGGCAGTAAAATAAATTATAAACTCAGCAGGGTGTATATTCTTGTTACATCAGGTCATCGTGCTGTGTAGTGTAGTGTACATTCCTGCTTCTCTCTCTTTCTCTGTCCTTTTTCAAACCCTTGCTTTCTCCAGTCTCCATCTCTATTACGGCTCTTTGACAACACCATTACCAGCCATTTCCCAAGTGTTGACTCTGGGTCGTACTTTGCAATTCCCCATCGCAGCCCCCCCACCACCATCACCAATCTCTCGGAACCCCCCGCCACCCCGCCTTGTCTTGTGCTCCAGCCCTGGTTGTGCATGCTTGTCCTCAGGGTCGGGGGCCCCTGTGACGCCCCGGGCCCTCACGGTGGCCTCCATTGTGCAGTGATTTGTGTGTGTAATCTTCGGGGGATATCTGTGAATGCTGTGCTGAGTGGCTGAAAGAATTTATTAGCTCACTCACAGTTCATAGAGAGCACAAAAGTGCAGAGTCCTTCAGCCCTCTTTTTCTTTTTTTTGCCCCCACACCACCCCTCTGTTTCTTTCTTTCTTTCTTTTTTTACCTCCAAATCCATCCAAAATTCCAGGACCATGCAGTGGAAGGAGTGAGGGAGGGAGTGAGGAATGATGATAAAAACAAAAAGAAAAACAAAAGAATCTTTGGGGGGAAAAGGAAAGTAAAACCTAAACAGGGGGAGAGCTGCCAGCTCCCACTGTCTTGGCAACATGTTTAGAAAACATCCAAATTGCTTGTGTAATATGTAAACCTTTGTCTCACCCCCGGAGGCTGCTACATCAGTTGTCACAACCCTGGTGGTCCTCTCATCATAGTTAGCTGTAATAATCTGCTATAGCGTTTCATTCCCCAGCCAAGGCAAGCTAGGTCGGCCCTTTGTGTGTGTGTGTGTGTGTGTGTGTGTGTTGTGTGTGTGTGTGTGTGTGTGTGTGTGTGTGTGTGTGTGTGTGTGTGTGTGTGTGTGTGTGTGTGTGTGTGTGTGTGTGTGTGTGTGTGTGTGCGCGTGTTAATCATACTCTCCCTCGTTATTTCATTCGGACAAAAGAATTAACAGAATGCTGTGTTTTCAAGGCGTCAAGAATGTTCGTAATGTCATGTGGCCCAGACATTTTCTTTGGTGCACGTATAGATATATTACTCCAAAAAGAGGTCTGTCCACCCCTCTAATGAGGAAAGATCCATTAAAAAATACCATAGTAAAGTAGACTTCGCCAGGACAGAATGGCGAGTGAGTCCCTGGCCATCTAACAATGGTGTCAAAGTGGTTAAAGGGGAACTCCACCCATTTTCAACATTTTAATGATTTTTCTTTCAGACCCCCTTTTCCTGAGAGGGTACAAATGGAACCAAATGGACCCACTAGGGTCCATTTGGTTCACATTTGTACCCTCTCAGGAAATTTTTGAAAATGGGTGGGTGCAATACATCTGGAATGCTGTACTTCAGCTGGGCTGTGAGAGCAAACTTGGCATCACGTCTTCGACTGACACAGCTGTCTTCCCACCCAGGTATTCCCTGACAAAATAGTTAAAGGAAGGAATGCGACATGAAATACGAAGGGGTCAGAGTTTTTGGGCTGCAGTGGCAGGGATTTGGAGAGGCGTAGCATAGGTTACAGCCAAAGGAACACACATCATAAATTGTGTTCGAGTGTCCTGGATCTCGCAAAGGCCTGTTTGGATTGCCAGTCAAACGCTGCCACTGATACAGGCCACATGCAGAGAAGAAATGACTGCTTAACGGAATGACTGCATGATGGAATAACTGTATGAAGGGATGACTGAATGATGGAATGACAGCATGATGGAATGCAATGGAAAGAATAAATGGGCTTACAGACGGCGAGTAATAAATGGTGCATTCTAATTCATTTTCAATGGGACTGGCGTTTTGTGCTCAGAAAACGACCTGTGATCAAGAGAGCGTGTAATGCCGGCCGTTTATCGCGCGCCGTCCAGTGATTTGTGTTGCGCACGTGCTCGTTTTCATGCACACGTGCGCAATGGTTTTTGAAAGCTCAATCCAGTGAGCTTTTTTGCCTGGCGTTAATCAACGGGCGATTTTCTTTATGTCGGCACTGCAGAGAGAATCGAGAATCGCCACGTTTATGTGGGCGTTTATCGTTGCCGTCTGGAAAGCCATTAAGTGCCTCGGCAAGCAACAACTTGATTGCTGCGAGCAGGCAAGTCAAAGTGATGCGAAAGTTGACAGGCGACTCTCTACACCAAAAAGCTAAGTTTCCTGTCATGCTTAGGTTTACGAGCACTATAAATATCAGATCAAGTGTTTGTTTTTGTAAATGCGCAAAGGGGGAGAGAGGGTGGGGTGCAAGCTAGTTCACCCAAGTGACATCACACAGACACACACATGGATGCTAAATCATGCGGAAATGATCACAGCTTGCCAAAGAATCAAAACCGATTCTATTTATCTTTTTTTATATTCTGCAATCTCAGTTTGGTGTGTTGGGGATTTAGACAATGTGTCCCCCAAAATAAACAGACTTTTGGTGAAAAATGGGTTGGAGACCAGAATTCCAAAGAGGGCTACATCCGGAGCTGAGGAGGAAGAGGAGGTAGGGGGACCACCAAGGAGGGCTACATACACTGATTTAAATGGACTGAAATATTAGCTCTCTCACTAATGACCAGCTCCTTCAGCAGCAGCAGCAGCAGGGTGAGCTCTCATCAGCACCATAGGAAACAAACACTTCATTAGAGAGCCCTTTCTCTATAGGCTAGCCAATCTGAGGAACAACTCTGATTAAGATGACACCGTCACTCAGGAACACTAACCCCTGGCACTGAGACTGCTGCCAGAGCAGCAGCAGTGCTGCTTGAGAGCTCTCCTGCAACTTGCATCATTCCAAGCAGGCCAGTGCATAATGGGCACTGCTCTAGTCTCAAATAATCAAAATTCACCCATCCACCCACCCACCCATCCATCCATCCATCCATCCATCTTCAACCGCAATTATCTCAAATAATTAGCCTACCAAGTGCAGGGATGAGTTCTTTCTTTCTTTGAAACTGTTCTCTGTTGACTGTTCTCTCTTACAGACACACTCCACCCTCTCCATATCTTCACCCCCCACCACTGTCAAACTCCAACTCCAACAAATCACTTGTGCCATGTCGACCCGAAGCCAGTTCACTCAATTTCTCTTCGGACGTCTTTTTTGTCTCTTTATGACCACCATTATTCTTCCGCAGTCCGGGAGGGGGTGGGTTTCTGATTGCGCATCTCCAGGGGAATTATTATTATTGCTTCTTCTTCTTCTTCATACTTCACAAAACACCTGCCTCCACATTCCTTCTTTCCCCTCCAGTCCCTGTTCTCCTGGGTTTGTTCTCTGACTTTGGCAACAAGATATTGGCGGCATTCCACCATAAAGCTGGGAGAGAGAAGAGCCTGAAGATGCGGATGAAGATGAGAAGTTGTACTGTACAAAAACATCTCTAGGAGTGGTTTACACAGACGTTACAGCTGATTTAATATCATAATTTAGGTTGTGACTTACACGTCACTGATCCATCTGACACAAAATGAGGCGATTGTGATAAACCCTTGTGTGGTTCAACATTTTCAATTCATATTCTTTGATATCACTTTGCTTTAATTTGGTGTGCACAAACTTTGTTCTACACAAACAGTGAATCTTACTAACAATTAACGGACAATTTTGAGTGTTTGCACAAACACAACCATTGACCACAAGGGTGAGGACAAGACTTTTATAGCACCGCAGGCATCGCGTTGCACCATGTGGAGTGTCCTCAAGCAAAATTGGTCAGTACATTAGCAGAATAATGGTGGATTATCATGACTCATGGCTCCCAGCTTCGCTCTTTCAGTGTGAGTACATACTAAAGATGAGTAAGGGGCTAATTTGTCATAGGCAGGGTACTTAAGTTGGACAGGATGAGAGATGCTCCGCTGGTGAATGAGAAGACGCAGCAGCTGTTCACGGAGCCAGGACAGAAAAGACTTAACACGCTGTGAGCTATTTGTTTCGCTGTGAAATATTTTATTGCAGGCCCCTTCACCCTTGTCACACACACTACTAGACTTCAATGGAGTGTTAACCTCGCCTTGCCACTTGCAGATGTCTTCATTTCTAAAAGAATAATTCTCTCTCGCTCCCCTGTGTTAGGCTGGGTTCTTTGATTTGTGTTTTTTTTTTGCTGTGTAATACGTTGCAGCTCAATTGACTAGAACAGGGGTGCCCACACTTTTTTGACTTGAGAGCTACTTTCAAAATGAGTGGCTCAACAAGATCTACACATCAAAAATGTGATTGTTCCACTACTGAAAATCCATTTCAAGCCCCCCTAGAAAGTTTGAGCTTACTGTTATAGTGTTTAAAAATAATGCACTTATAATGAAAAATAGAGGTGAGAATTGGAAGGTTTTCCTGTATATGCTATTACTGACGTTTGAAAACAGTATTTGAGGTTTGAGTTGACAGTTTGTGATCTAGTTTTGTGATCCATTTTCTAATTGTGTGGACTAAAAATATAAAATATTAAATATAATTTGGTTTCATTTTTACCGCTAGAAGCTGAAACTTGGGTTTTTTATCGCGTTGTGGGGTGGAGGAGGGCGGACTAGCCCAGCCATAGTAGAATATAGGGGGTGATTTATATCAAAGAGTCATCCATGTCAGCGTTTATTACAGCATCTGGAAATGGTTGGTCTGAGGACAGATGCAGTCAAGTTAACTGGCATAGCATCTCTTTTATGGACTGATTTTTTGAGTCCAGTTTTATAATAAGATACCAGCTTAGTAATACAAAGTGCACTGTTGTTGTCCCCATGTAAAGAGTGTTATGTAACTCTATTCCTCTTTTCCACATATTGTATAGGAGTCTAGTATAGGAGTAAAGCACATGCTTCACACGCACCTCCTGCAGAAGCCTTGGCTCAGATCTGAACACAACTGATTTGCCTGTTACACACACACACACACACACACACACACACACACACACACACACACACACACACACACACACACACACACACACACACACACACACACACACACACACACACACACACAGCGTGGTGCGACTGGCCCATGCCCAAAATTCGAACCCACAACCTTCAGCATATAACTGCTGTATACACTAGGGCGGCTCTGTGTCCGAGTGTGTAAGATAAGAATGCTTCATTACTTAAATTAACACTCAACAGTTTGAGACTGTCACGTCAAGTGATGCAACGCAAGAATTCACTTCCAACGAGGAGAAGGATGCCACCAACTGTCACACAGAAAACAGACACACACACACACACACACACACACACACACACACACACACACACACACACACACACACACACACACACACACACACACACACCCCCACTACAGAGTATGATGCATTCTCTCTGTCTCACATAAACAATCATACGCATGCGCACGCGCACACACACACACACACACACACATTAATGGCTGTGGGGTGGTAGTGGCAGGGGGAGAGGGTGATGGGGTGGGATGGTGGGGGGTGGGGGTTGAATGTGGGGCAAGAGTGGAGATTGAGTTTCAGCGGCAGTAGAACACCCACGGAGCAGCCAGGAGCCTGCCTGTGCCACCACCACAGCACGCCATTGTTTCTGAGCGGGTCAGCTTAATTGGCACGGGGAGAGCAGAGAGAGAGAGAGAGAGAGAGAGAGAGAGAGAGAGAGAGAGAGAGAGAGAGAGAGAGAGAGAGAGAGGGAGAGAGGGAGGGAGGGATGGAAGGAGATAGGAGGAGGGGAAGGAGGAAACACAGAACATTACAATCAAAGCATGTAGCGTGGGGCCCAGTGATAAACCTGTTATCTCCCCCCCACACCCCCCTCCCAGGAGGGTCTCTCTGTATGGAGGCAGCCCCATCCTGTTGATGCTGCCAGTAAACACCTCGCTCCCTCTTTTAGGGCTCCTGATCAGGGGCGGATCTAGGCATGGGCATGGGGGGGCCTATGCATGCTGCGTGTCTGTTGCAACTTCAACAACAACTGATGTAATTATTGATGCTTGACTAATAAAAGTCCTGTAACTGAAAATGGTATGGGTGCGGCTTCATCGCCCGTGGCGCGAAGCGCCCCCATACCATTTTCACTTGCCCCTCCAACATGTTATCTTGCCCCCCCCCCCCCACCCAATGTTACATCCGCCCCTGCTCGTGATCTCCCTGGTTCTGCAGTTCGCCCCATGCGGCTGGAGGCTGGGGGGTTCTCTCTGGCAGTCAACATCACAGAATAGGACCCCTGGGGCAACGCTGGGGCTCGAGCCATGTCTAATTGTTATAATGACGGTTTCATCCCCAGACCAGAACAGTTAAAGTTTAAACGATAAGAGGAGGAGGAGAGTAGGAGCAGAACAGACAGGACAGGACCGGGCATCCCACTGGGGGGCAGTTTGGCCGCCTGTAAGCTCAGGGGTCTTGTCAGCAGAGTATCGGGAAGCATGCAAGATAGATAAACTTCCTGGAGGAGAGCGTGCCCACTTCCCCTGGAACCGTCCAATCTCGGCTCATCTCTCGATGCAATCTAAACAATTTACAAGTAATTTCGAATGTGAAACGCTATAGCCGTCGCAGGTAAACACTTGGTAAGGAATGTGAATGTTACATGTCGCCCCCCACAAGAGACAGTGATGGTATCACAATTAATGACGTATATACGGTAGCTTGTAGGTGAGATATCCGGTGAAAATCCTGTAATTGACATTTTTTAGAGGTTTTCACTGCATGTCCCCCATGGCCGTAAGGATAGTGTTTCAACCACTGATATCAAACCCCCTTAACACGTGACTCTGTGGCGAAAAGAAAGCTGAATGCATGTCCGTCCGGCGTTACAGTCCAAACCTTCAGCGTCACGCTCCAACACGTTAATGAAAGTAATCAGTTCCAACTTTTACTCAGTTTCAGGACGTTTTTCAATGATTGGCTAATGGTACTTGTGTCCTCTGAGAGAGGAACTGAGCCAAACCTTAGTATGATCCTTCATGCACAGACAAGAAGCCCTGGCAACGACCACCTCCGGTCAAGTCTCTTCCATGACAGAGGGAGGTCAGAAAGATGGAGAAACATGCCGGGGAGAGGTACAACTTCCCCTCATGCAGGCAGCGTCAAACAAACCACCCACGCGATTATGGAGGTGTACCTATCCAGCTATTGTCTTTTTTTTTCACGGAATGTACAACCCCAATTCCGTTGAAGTTGGGACGTTGTGTAAAATGTAAATAAAAAACAGAATGCATTGATTTGCAAATCGTTTCCAACCTCTATTCAGTTGAATACACCACAAAGACAATATATTTAATGTCCAAACTGATAAACTTTATTGTTTTTTGAAATTATACAATCTTTTGTAAATTGATCCCTGCAACGCGTACCAAAAAAGTTGGGACGGGGGCAACAACGACTGGGAAAGGTCATGAATGCACAAATAACACCTGTTTGGAACATTCCACAGGTAAACAGGTTAATCTTAAACAGTTTAATATCGTGATTGGGTATAACAGGACCATCCCAGTCGTTCACAATCAAAGATGGGGCGAGGTTCACCACTTTGTGAACAATTCTGTGAAAAAATCACCCAATGGTTTAAAAACAATGTTTCTCAACATTCAATTGCAAGGAATTTGGTGATTTAATCATCTACAGTCCATAATATAATCAAAACGTTCAAAGAATCTGAAGAACTTGCTATACTAAAGCGACAAGGCTGAAAACCAACACAGAATACTTGTGACCTTTGATCCCTCAGGTGGCTCTGCATTAAAAACTGACGTCATTGTGTAAAGGATATTACTGTGAGGACTCAGGAACACTCAGAAAACCATTGTCAGTTTACATAATTTGTCGCTACACCTGCGAGTGCAAGTTAAAGCAAAGCAAAGCCATACATCAGAAAGGTTGGTTTGAAAAACATCCAGAAAAACAACCAGAAATGCCTTCTCTGGGTCCACTATCATTAGAAATGTGGACTCATCAGACCACAGCACACTTTTCCACTTTGTGTCTAACCATTTCAAATGATATTGTACCCAGAGAAGGCATTTCTGGTTGTTTTTCTGGTTGTTTTTTCAAACCAACCTTTCTGATGTATGGCTTTGCTTTGCATGGTAGAGTTTTAACTTGCAATCGCAGGTGTAGCGACAAATTATGTAAACTGACAATGGTTTTCTGAGTGTTCCTGAGTCCTCACAGTAATATCCTTTACACAATGATGTCAGTTTTTAATGCAGAGCCACCTGAGGGATCAAAGGTCACAAGTGTTCGGTGTTGGTTTTCGGCCTTGTCGCTTTAGTATAGCAAGTTCTTCAGATTCTTTGAATGTTTTGATTGTATTATGCACTGTAGATGATGAAATCACCAAATTCCTTGCAACTGAATGTTGAGAAACATTGTCTTTAAACCGTTGGATGATTTTCTCACAGAATTGTTCACAAAGTGGTGAACCTCGCCCCATCTTTGATTGTGAAGGACTGGGATGGTCCTGTTATACCCAATCACAATATTAAACTGTTTGAGATTAACCTGTTTACCTGTGGAATGTTCCAAATAGGCATTATTTGTGCATTCATGACCTTTCCCAGTCGTTGTTGCCCCCGTCCCAACTTTTTTGGTACGTGTTGCAGGGATCAATTTACAAAAGATTGTGTAATTTCAAAAAACAATAAAGTTTATCAGTTTGAACATTAAATATATTATCTTTGTGGTGTATTCAACTGAATAGAGGTTGAAAACGATTTGGAAATCAATGCATTCTGTTTTTATTTACATTTTACACAACGTCCCAACTTCAACGGAATTGGGGTTGTAATATAAAACTGTAAAAACATGCCTACTTCTCAATCCAATTCAACTGACTTACTATCTTCACAGTTCATTGTATGTCTCAAATGTCTAGTTAGTTCACACAAGGAGAAATAGATTACTGTGTGTGTGTGTGTGTGTGTGTGTGTGTGTGTGTGTGTGTGTGTGTGTGTGTGTGTGTGTGTGTGCGTGTGCGTGTGCGTGTGCGTGTGCGTGCGTGGGTGCGTGGGTCACTTAATGCTACCATGTGTCATTCTCGTCACTGTATTGGCTAGTAAAGACAAACGTTAGAGGCATTCAATTTAGAGAGCAATTAAGCCATCTTGGGGGAATTAGAAGCAAATTAGCAGTGAGCGCAATGTGTGCACACAGTTAATTAGCAGATAATAGCACAGTAGCTGGCTGTGTTTGCAATTAATTGAGTGACTGCTTGTTTGGTGTAATCATATAATTGAGTGTTAGCAGTGAGAAAGGCACCACTTTAGGGGATTTGCGTTGGCGTGTGAGATGTTCCATGATGACTACATAAAGTAGGTCAGCGCAATAGAAGACGGTTGTCACGGCACTTTCTGCAAACACACTGCAGTATTGTGCTATGCAAAGTTCATCAAAGTACAGATAATTGATGGTGTCAGCCATTTTTTCTTTGCTTTGCTTCCTTTAAAGGGGAATTCGACCCATTTTCAATTTTTTTTCAGAGAGTGTACAAATGCAAACAAATGAACCCTAACGGGTTAATTTGGTTCATGAACACGCCTGAAGCATGGGATTATGGGAACGGAAAGGATTCATGAACAAGCGCTGTCGAGAACGAGCAAAGGAAAAAAAAACTAAACAGCATCAAAAAACAAGCTTGTGGGTTTGCTGTGGGCTTATTATCTGTCATATAATACATCTGTTATGTTTGTGAGAGGTGGTATATTATGTGATGACCAGTGGTTCATTCAGAAAACAACTTAAACACAAACTGCCCTGTCCGCAACCAGCGTGCGTGCTCTACGGGCGCTCGTGCGTGAAATCCACCCGCCTGCAGTACCAAACTTGGCAGCTTCAAGCCTGGGGGCGCCATCTATGGATGTGTGTCGGTGCCTACCTTGAGGCCGCTCTGCACCAGCTTGTGGATGTCCAGGAAGGGCTCCTTGAGCAGCTCCAGCTGGTGGGTCAGGATCCTGACGAAGCCTTCCCTCTCCAGGACGAAGAGGCGCTGGGAGCCGTCGCCACAGTGCATGGCGGCCACCGGCTGCCTCAGGCCACTCAACACCTCCTGGGCACAGTAGCAGTTGTGCTTGTGTTTCCTGCGTGGCCAAACCCGGGACCGGGCAGGATGCACAACAGGTTGGAGGTCAGTCAGTCAGTGGTGGCAGCAGCCAGTGATAATCCATTGGAGTTAGGAGGTAGGAGAGAGAGAGAGGGAGAGAGGAGGTGCGTGAGTGGAGTGGCATGTAGGAAATTAAACAATCAAGCTACCACTTCAGGGCACAGTTTGTATGTTTGTACTGATACTTTCTGCCAGGAAATTACCTTCATTCACCCTGTGTTGCCGTATACTGTAGGTCTAAATAAGACTGATTACCGGTAGATGGAGATAAGAGGAATCAGCATCATTCTCGGTCCCTTGGACCAGTGTTAACAGCTAAGACAGACCACACACAAGACACTAGAGCTAAATGGAAAGAGCTCTGTGGCTGTCGTCCAAAGTGGTGAAAATGAGATGCTAAGAAAGGGAGTGCCGCATTGCCACTGCAGCTCAATCATGCGAAGACATTAAGTCTGATGTGTCACTAACAGAAGCAGGACACAGCAAGAGCAATTTAAGTCTCTTTACTGTAGCTGCTAATACAAAACATTACTAATGACAAGCCTTGGATTCTCATTAGTGGATAAAACTGGGTGGAAATAATTGTTTTTGCTAAGTCCTCTCTGTGGCCCCGCCTTCATAGATGTAGACTTCCCCAGATATATTGGTAGGCAGAGATGTCCTGGGCGAGACTAGACGGTCTGCAGAGCTTCATATCTTGGCCTCGGGGTAAAACCAGAGATAAAGGACCTCCTCTCCCAGACAAAAGGCCAAAACCCTCTGTGATGTACAGACATTTCCAGCGAGTAAGGCATTGACGCACGATAAGCATTTTCATTATGCGGCCAAAGCTGAACAAATGCACCCCTGAACAAACTTTGGGATCAGAGGACAGAGAGGAGGGGGTTGGTGGGTGACTGTTGAGTATGAGCGTTTGTGAAAATGGGCTGGTGAACTCTTGGATCATGTGACAGGTTTGTTAGGGCAAGGAGCACACCTGTTACCACCAGTCTCAAACCACAATAGTTTTTCAATTTCTTTCCTTTTTTCTTTAAACAATATTATTCTATATATAATACAACATAAATCATTTCTAGTAAATACAAAACAAGTCAAGCTACAAACCTGCTTATATCTTCTATTTTCTCATCTCCTAAGTAGTTGGATTCCTGGCTTCGTGGTGGCTTTCGTTGAAAATCTGGAAAGCACAGACTGCCGTCCCTTCTCCCATAGTATTGGCAGAACTCATCCACATCGGCTTGGAACAGCTCTAGTAAACAGAACAGAGACAGACATACAGTATAGACATATAGACAGAGTCCTATGCACATAGTGCATACCAAAAGGACCTCATGTGCTTCATGCCTCACATGGTAATGTTATATAGCCCTCTACTTGAGAGAGAGAGAGAGAGAGAGAGAGAGAGAGAGAGAGAGAGAGAGAGAGAGAGAGAGAGAGAGAGAGAGAGAGAGAGAGAGAGAGAGAGAGAGAGGAAATAAAGAGAGAATGTGTGAACGTGCCTGTGTGTTGGGGATGAATGCAGTTACACTGAATGAGCCAAACCAAATCCTGGCTAGACTGAGCTGAACAGAACAAGTGAAGAGAAAACAGGCCAAACCAAATGGATTTCAGATCCAACAGAGAATTCGGCAGAATGATACCCTTCTCCCCAAGAGCACAGGGCAAAAGGGAGAGCCAGCGAAATCCAAAAGCGACCTCGCCCGCGGGCGCCCGGTTTCAAAAGCGGGCGCCCGCTTTCACAAAAACGGGCGCCCGGTTTCACAAAAACGGGCGCCCGTCTCACAAAAACGGGCGCCCGTTTTCACAAACTAGGCTATGCCTAAACCTAACTCTAACCCTAAACTTAACCTCAGTAAACCTATGCCTAAACCTAACCTAACCCTAACCATAACCTTTTGAAAAGGGCGCCCGTTTGTGAAAAACGGGCGCCCGGTTTCACGAAAACGGGCGCCCGCTTTTGAAAACGGGCGCCCGTTTTTGTGAAAGCGGGCGCCCGCTTTTGAAACCGGGCGCCCGCGGGCGAGGTCG
>CM076973.1:19881414-19898914 GCA_039105355.1 Benthosema pterotum | reverse complement strand
GTGGTCCCTGGTATCAAAATGGTTGAAAACCCCTGATGTACAGTATGACCAAATGCCTGTGAGAACTGGCATGCCGACGGGTTCCCAGATTGGGCTGGGCGATGTGACACCAACGTGGGAGAGAGAGAAGGTGTCATTTAGGGAGTACTGTGAAGTCAGTGAGCAGCACAGTGAGTGAGTCAGTTAGGGAGGCACGCTCGGCTCAGCCACGGACGGAGGTGAGGTCAGATGGGGTAAGAGCTGGATAAACAAATATCCACAAGAGCGGAACCCTGACGCAACCACTTCTTCTGGCGCGGCGTGTCTCGATGTGCGCGTGGTGCAGGCTGATTTTCAATAGGGAGCGAGGAGCTGTTGTGAATTTGAACAAGTCACACTTCTTAGGTTTGTGTGCAGATGTGCGTCTGACAAAATCAGAACGTCCACCCGTTTTGGATTACTGTGGGGGTTGTCTGTGCGTGGGTCTGTGCACGTGGGTGCCCGTGCTTGTGTGCGCGTGTGTGAGCAGGAGAAAGAGCAGTAAGAACAGCTCATGTGGACTATGACACTATGATAAGTCACCTATATCAGTGGTTTTCAACCAGTGGTCCGGGGACCATCAGTGGTCCCTGAGAGGGTTCCAGGTGGTCCCCAGGTAAATGATGGGAAGTTGGTTAACCAGATGTAACTCTTGAGAGTGTACAAAATGAAACCAAATGGACCCTTGTGGTCCATTTGGCAGATTTGGGCTAATTCATCATCTGAATTAGCCCAAATCTACACAACCAGAGATCTAGGCTCACCTGTTATGTTTCCGAAATCCAGCCTGGAATTGTAGATGAAAACAGAAGAAATTTTTGGGTTTTGGGTCTGAGGGTCTAAAACAGGGCTGCCCAAAAGGTAGATTGTGATCTACCAGTAGATCACACAGGCCATGAAGGTAGATCACATGAGGTCTCCTAAAATGTATAGATATGTAACTCTTGAGAACCAAAT
Organism: Benthosema pterotum; assembly: GCA_039105355.1. NCBI lineage: Eukaryota > Metazoa > Chordata > Actinopteri > Myctophiformes > Myctophidae > Benthosema > Benthosema pterotum. The sequence goes on along the minus strand of CM076973.1, from coordinate 19,897,939 downwards.
GGACCCTTACGGCTCCATTTGGTTTCATTTTACACTCTCAAGAGTTAAATTATATTTAAACATCTGAATTACCTAATTTCAAGAGTCCACACAATTAGAAAATTGGTCAAAATGTTATTTTGACCAACGTTTTGCCTGTATGTTCACTTTTCCCAATTGTGGACAAAACGTGCAAGTTGGTCCGTGGGCTCAAATGTTGAATAAATAGTGGTCCCTGGGATGAAAAAGGTTGAAAACCCCTGACCTATATGGTAGGTAACCCCCATGCATCACCACATCCACCAGGTGTGCTATTTACCTGGTATGTGGCCCCTGCAGGTGTAGTAGAACTCCCGGCAGAAGTCCTGGCAGAGGCGTGGCAGCTCAGGCTCCCTGTGTGGGATCTTATCCGTGTCCGTGGAGTGGAATAACACCTGGGCGTTGGGGGAGCAGCGAGCACACTTGATCTCATCCAGGAGACGTCCACATTCCGTGTTATTGGTGGAAAAAATCTGCAGGAGGCCCCCAGGTCGACACATACACACACACACACACACACACACACACACAAAAATAACAGCTGGTTAGAATGATAGGCTTTTACATAGCAAATGACTGTACTTTCAACTTGTGAACTTGTGCAATTCCAAACAAGTAGTTTAAGTTGTTCACAGTTACTCTTATTCAGAGTAACATGTGATATCGGAAATAGTGTACTTTGCATCAATTGACCAGAATGAGACGATGTGTTATTATTTATGATGATAAGAGCGATAAGAGCGTCACTTCACACAAGTATGATTATTCAACTATTTAAATACCTCTGTCTGTTTTGTAGACATTCACTTGCTTGCTCGCCTATAGTTCACAAACAGTTCAAATGGATTTACAACTCTAATGTCTGCCAGACTTGACAGATTTGGTATTGGGGACATGGAATGGATGAAGCCAAACGGAGGGCCTCAAGATGTTATTTAGGGTCACCGAGCAAAAGTAAGCAAAGGATTAATCCCGGAGAAATTAGATGGATTATTTACTTAGCAAATTAGCTGTAATAAAACACAATGTAATCTTGTCTTGGTTCCAGAGTGTTGCTCGCCTGGTCGGGCAGTGAGGCAGCAGGGCGGGCTGGTAGTGCTTTGCTCTGTGTGAGGTCCATGTGTAAACAGCAATTTAGAGATAGACAGGCACATCATTCCTGCACTGGTATCAACAAATTAGCAGTCTGTCGAAGTCAATTAGACCGGCAGATCCAGGCCCAACATATGGACACCTTACACTTCCCTCCCACCAGCTCCATGTCAGACTGAGGGAAAGTGTGAGGAGAGGCTCCATTTGGTTGCATTACAGCACCTTGTGTTGCCCAACAGGTGGCACATCTTCTGACAAGTCAAGTATAAAATATTCTAGGTAGGCTACGGTATTCATTCAGAATGTTTACCACTGCCTGCAGTACTACTCACTCCTCACAGCAGGCCGCTGGTTATTGGTTCATTACAACCACAACAATAAATGAGCATGTAGAAAATGTTGATACCTCTCTCTCTGTCTCTGTCTCTCTATCTCTCTCCTGGCTACTCACCACCCTACTCATACCATATAGAGGTACTGTGGACATGCCTGTCCTCATGCTCTAAATTGCCCATTGATTCTGTGTGCCATGGGCTGGCACAGGGTCTGTAGAGAGTACCATTTGTGTGCTGTCAGCCATGCCCTGTGCCCATATGTTACTGGGATGGCCTCCAATGATGCCATCATCCAAACCAGAACAAGCAGACCTTTGTTTGTTGTTGTTTGATTTTTTTTTCTATTTTTTTTTTCTCTCTCACTGAATCGTTCCTCAAAAGCAGAGGGGAAAAACGACAACATAGCTTGACAGGTGTACCTTTACCAGGCGGAGGTAATGGAAGTAATGGAAAGCCGTCGGTCGGTCAATGAACCACTTGGTAATGACACAACATAGACATACCGTGGTGTGAGAAACTAAATTTGCCATTTACCCAGTATTTCCATGTAATTACAGATGGCTACCATTTACATAGCCAGCCAACTTCATAGCCAGAGTTTAATCATTATTGCCAATAAATTGATGCATGGGTAAGCTGAGCTGTTACAAGGTTAGCCTTGTTATTTATATACTGGGATCTGCATAATGGGCTTTTGTCCGTGGAATTGCCTGAACAAACATATCAATTTGAGATTTGAACACAAAACCGAGCTTTCCATTCAGTTATGAGTCTGCAAGTCCGACATGGTAGGGTGGTTCGGGGACGGGAGGGCACTCCAGGCTGGGAGACTTAGCTCTGATGTAGGCAACACTAAGCTTTAACAAAACACTTGTCCTCTGGGAATAGGTGTAAGCTGGCTGGCAGTAGGGGGTGGGTGGGTGGGGGGTGCAGAAAAGGACATACACCCTCTCAAAGGCATTAACACTTGGACAGGGCCGATGACTGGGGGAGAGTGATGTTCTCCGGCTTCAGCCATTAAGCGAAACTAACAAACACAATGGTGTTGTTGTTATTCTTTTGCTATAAGCAAAAAGGGCTCCGTGTGTGGGCAGTGTAGTGGGGAGGAGGAGAAGTCGACTCTGCCCCATTCAGTTTTTTTTACCCTTCCTATTTGCATGACTTGAGCAAATTAAATGATGCAATATGGCTTTTTGTCACAAACACAGAGTGAGTGAGATACCACCCAGCCACTGAACGATTCGAAGAAGAAGAGTGGTTTACATGAGAATAGTCCGGTATAAGTAAGATCCCAACAGAAATCTGCTGTGTGCCCCACTGAACATAATGAAGTTTCACACCACGTCACACGCACGCGCGCGCGCACACCCTCTCTCTCTCTCTCTCTCTCTCACACACACACACACACACACACACACACACACACACACACACACACACACACACACACACACACACACACACACACACACACACACACAAGGCATACCATAATGTGTTTTTGACATTATTTGGAGCAAATTTTTAGGCTGTGTCAGGACTACAGCTGTCCACAATCCACATGTCGGCTCAGAGGCGACTGACGGAGCAGCGCGAGACACGTGCCATGACATTTAGCCTAATTAATACCACGTACGGCTCGGAGTGAAAATAACTAGGAAAATGCTTCTGGCAAAAGAACGGCCAGATAAACAACCAACGTTGTTTGGAATAAAAATAACTAGATAGGACAGACTGTAATAGCCTAGGTCAGTGGTTTTCAACCTTTTTGATCCCAGCATTTGAGCCACGGACCCCAAAACCAGAGCCCAAAACTAAAGTTCCAGGCTGGATTTGGGAATCAAAACAGGCAAACATGCAGTTTCAAATGACCATTAGCCTATTCTTCTAGTTGTGTAGACGTGAGCTAATAACTCTTGAGAGCGTAAACTGAAACCAAATGGACCCGCAAGGGAACCAACTTTTCACCTGGTTAACCACTGGTGGTCCCCGGATAACTGTTTGAAAACCACTAGCCCAGGTATCAGACGGCGAAGTCGCAACGTAAAACAGACATAACCATGGTAACACTGAAGGGAACCGTGCATTGCGACTAGCACGTCTAGCAGGCAACCACACCATACAGCCAGGCGTCTCTAGTAACCACTTGTAAAACAAGAAGAAAACACAACAACGAACACAGCAGGCTAACCGCTAACTATAACTCCTACTACTACTCCTAAACAAAACATGCGCACTTCAGAACTCAAATGGATCCATTCTGGGAACATATGGGGCAGCCAAACAAACAGCGAAATGCACGGTCCCTCCGAGAACAAGCCGAGCCGAGTCTGACGGGTGACTGAGCGCTGCTGTGCTGACTGTAGACCGATACGGTTATTGTTATGGTCAGTGTTTTTTTTTATAGGCTACCAGTCCAGGGCCCACTATTTATTCAGCATATGAGCCACGGACCACCATTTGGCGACATTCCCACCCCCACAGACCGCAAAACTAGAGACTTGGTCTAATTCACATGATGAATAACTTAACTGTTGAGAGATAAACCAAATGGACCCTTCATGTTTACGCTCTCAGAGTTGCATCTGGTTAACCAACATTCCATCATTTAGCCCGGGGACCACCTGGAAAAACCACTGGTTGAAAACCACTGTTACCAACCACTGTTGGCAAATCAGCAAGCTTTCCCCTTTCCATTTCCATCCTCTCAACATTACACCACCGGTATGACAATGAAAATGTTGTCAATACACTCTCTATCCCCAATACGCAGTTTGGCAGTTTGAAGAAGCAGGCAATTCCCCACCTTTTTTACACGATGAAGCAGTGGTTTTCAATTAACCGGTGGGCCAGGCGGGGACCACCGGTTAATTGAGGGCAATGTCAGCCAGGTGCATGCATGGTCCCATAGCTACTGACTGTCTGAGACTTGGTGACCATGACTGCACCTTTATGAATTGGTACGGGTCCATTTGGTTTCATTTTATGCTTTCAAGTTAAATGAATGCGTCATGCATGCACTGTTGTCTGTCTGTGCTGGACCAGTGTTTTTCAACCAGTGGTCCGGGGACCACCAGTAGTCGTTGAGAGGTTTCCAGTGGTCCCCAGGTGAATGATGGAAAGTTGGTTAACCAGATGTAACTCTTGAGAGCGTAAGCATGAAACCAAATGGGCCCAAGAGTTAAAATATTGATCATCAGAAGAAGTCTATGCTATTTTGTTTCCCCAAATCCAGCCTAGAATTGTGGACAAAATCAAAAGAAATCTTTAGTTTTGGGGTCTGTGGGCTAAAATGTCATCAAATGGTGGCCCGTGGCTCACACGCTGATTAAATGGTGGTCCCTCGAATCAAAGCGGTTGAAAACCCCTGTGCTGGACGTACCCTGGTGTCATCCCGCCGGTGGAGGATCTGATACGCCGCGGCTCTCCGGGTGGGACAGCAGGACACGCGGGGGTAGAGCCTGTGGCAGAGCTCCGTGGCCGTGCCGCCGCCGCCTCCTCCTCCGCCTCCTCCTCCTCCACCGCCGCCGCCGCTGCTAGTGTCCACTACTGACAGCTTTCTGTCGCGTTTCTTCAGCCGCTTGGGCACGCTGCCGTCGTAACATCTCCGCCGTCTCGGGCTCATGGGGATCAGCTCTCCCCTCTCGCCGAACTGCTGCTGCTGCTTCGCACTGTCCACGCCGCATTCCCACACGTTGACCGCGATGGCCAACACCAGCACGAACTGCAAATGCTTCATACTACTGCTAGTATATAGGCAGGGAGGGGGGTGAAGAAAGTAGTCCGAGAAGTAGTGGTACTGCTATTTGGTAGTGATTAAAAAAACAATAAAAAAATAAAAAATAAAAAATAAAAAAGGGGGAAAATAAAATAAAAAAGGGGGAAAGGGGTTCGGGAGTAGGGGGGGGGAGAAAAAAGGGGAGAAAAATGTTCGAAGCAGCAGGCAGAGCTGTCCAATTCAAAGCAGTTTGTTGTAAGGCTAAATGCCGGATAATGCTGTTTTATTAGACTATTATTCCGCACGTTAATGATAACACAATTGCAAAAGGCTGTGTATGCTTTTTATAAGGACTATGTAAAGTCAATTACAGCAGCAGGCACATTTTGAACGGTTGCCTGTTTAGAAAGCAAAACATAAAATAATTAAAATAAATTAGGCTATAAATGGCAATGCAGCTTATAGATTATGGATCTGATCTAGAAATAGTAATGAAAACGGCACAATTTCTCTTCTCTTCTCAAAAAACAACAACAAACAAACAAATATAACAAAAACAAAACCAAAAAACACCGTGAATTGCAACGAGCTGTGTTCCTTCCCTTCTTTTAAGAATGTAAATTCCGTTTCCAGCACAGTGTTTTTTTTGTGCGTGGGGGTCAAAAAGTAAAGCATAAAGTTTGCTCTCAGTGCGTCCTCAGAGCGCTCACATGTTTTTCCGTCCTCTTTCCTCCTTCTTTTTAACCAGCGCGCGAGAAGAGGAGCGAGCACGGTGACGTAAGAGTCGCCGCGAGTGCGCGCATGTATCCCAGTCAGCCGCGCACATGCACGTGGGGGGAGGGGGGGGGGGTCTACTCTCTACCTGTCAGAGGCTAGCAGAGCGAAGCGAAGTGTCCTTTTGAAATTAAAAACTGTTATCAGGGTTACAGGGTAGGTAGTGGTAGGTCACTAGACTGCTATCTATATCACTGTTTTTCAACCTTTTTCATGCAGGGTCCACTGTTTATTCAGCATTTGTGCCACGGACCATCATTTGATGTTGAGTTTAGTCTCTCGGACCCAAAACTAAGGATTTTCAACTTTTTGTCCACAATTTAGGAGAGATAAACTGGCAAAACGTTGGTCAATATAACAATTCTTCTACATTTTCTAAATGTGTAGAATAGATTCTTGAAAGTTAAGTAATTCAGATGTTTAAATATAATTGAAGTTACAGATCTATAAGGCTCCATTCGGTTACCAACTGTCCATCATTTAGCTGGGGACCACCTGGAATCCTCTCAGGGACCTTGGTGGTCCCAGGACCACCTGTTGAAAATCCCTCATCTATATGAAAGTGAAGAAGAAGTTGTTCTCTAGAGATTAAATCTCTAGAGATGAGATCGTCTTTATGTGAATATTTCTTTGCAAGGTTTGTAAACCAAAGCATAGTTATAATTAAATAGCGTTTTCCAAATTCTTGAAAAGTCTGCAACAGTCCAAAGCTACAGGGCTGAGGAAGTAGGGTGCTGGGGGGGCTTGAGCACCCCCTTTTTTCAGCCACAGCCCCCCCTGGACAGGAGGGGGAAAATACTAGTTATTTTAATCAAAACGGATTCCTGTTAATAGGCCTTATACATATGCTCTATCGTTGTATCAGAGGCTAAGGTACCTGTGTCAGTTAGCTCATGCATGTGGACAGGGAAGTAAAAGCCACTTTTCCGTGTGTAAATGCATGAAAATGTGCATGCACAATGTGCATTCACACACATTTTGCATGTGTGCGCATCTTGCAGCACCCCATAGTGAACGTCCAGCACCCCTTACTGTCAATATCTTCCCGCGCCAGTGCAAAGCTATACTTCTGCAGGTAGACAATTAAATTGTAAATGAGCCTAAATCATATGTCATATACTGTATGATCTCAAAAAGCCTACTTTAGTTTCATAAAATGATGATTAAATGAATTCAGGCTAATGAGGCTATAGGTTATGATGTTGCCAATTTCATTGTAAATCCAGTGCAGAAGTGACTGAAAATGAGCACTGGCCTGAAGAAAGAAAGAAAGAAAGAAAGAAAGAAAGAAAGAAAGAAAGAAAGAAAGAAAGAAAGAAAGAAAGAAAGAAAGAAAGAAAGAAAGAAAGAAAGAAAGAAAGAAAGAAAGAAAGAAAGAAAGAAAGAAAGAAAGAAAGCCATGTAAATACTGACCACAAGCTGGGCACTTTGCTACCCCCTACGTTGACTTCTGAGACATTCTGATTCAACTAAAGCTGTCTGTGATAAGACCCAAAGAGCAAAATGTGGGACAAATTCCTCCCTCATTCTCCACTCTTCAGAAGAGAGAGAGAAATGATAGCGATCCGAAAGGGAATGTCCAATCGAGGCAATTACAAAAGAAACAACACCCCCCCCACTCTTTGGATCGACAGAGGATCTGAAAACAGTTACTACATTAGCCGCACCTGTTCTTACTTGGGGGTCTGTCCGGCACTCACCAGAGCTCCCAGCTCGGCTTATCTGGAGGAATCTGGAGCGTGTGGAATCCAGGAGGGGGTTCATTTGATTGTGGGCAATTATGAAAATGGCTCTGAGTGTGCTATGAAGCCGAGGCAGGACCCCTGCCAGATCTGACCTCCTCAAAAGCCCCACCATCACCACCCACACTCCCCAAACTACATTCTTTACATTGCCCCCATCCGGAGATATTTCAGACCCAAGTATAGTAGCCAAACGGCCACTTGTGGCACTTGAATGTTCAGACTGAGCGCAGGAGAGGGGACCATAGGTGAATGAGGAATTTGCTGTCCACCATGGACCATTGAAACAGCCAACAAGCTAGATCAAGATCAGTGGTTACGAAACAAAGTCCATGCAGCTGTGCTTTTGGATTTTGCACATTATTATTTTTTATTTACTAAACATCAGTACTTTGTGCTCTTTTCCCAAAACATAGGTACATCCTTTACCCGGACAATAATTATAATATTAATATATAATAATCATAAAAAAGCACTGCCACATTTTGTCTCACATGTCTTGAGTTTTTGACTTGCCCATTTCTGGATGTGTGGGTACAAAAGCAAGGTTATAGAAAACCATTGACGTCTTAAATAGGGCATTGTAAAGGAACAGCAGTATGGCTGTGTTGTTGAGCAGCTTATAAGAACATGTGGGATGCAGCTGTGGAGCCCAGAGGAGCATGCATACATCTGCTGGAAGAGATAGACCATTAGAGGGAATCACAGTGAGGCACACCACGGCCCCGAGTTAACACACAGTCCCTCAAGAGGCACAGGCATGGTTTCTGTAACGCAGGCACACATAACACAAACGTACACATGCAACTTTGGGCATGCACTAAAAGCACTGGTTCTCAAACATTATTCTGCTGAGGACCAACAAACTGATGTGTATTTAGCTATATGGACATAAACAAGCCTGCACTAGTGACTACACATCCACCCTTGTAAGTATATTTATTCAATAACCTACATTATATTAAAATTGGCAACAATTTTCAGGCATAACACCAACAAGCCTGATACGCTCATATTTACAGGACCACGACTCAGGCATAACCATAAACAAATCCAATATGGCAATAGTAGGCCTATGGACTCCACGGTTGTCTCCTGTTATCTAATTGCTTGGATGTCCTGTGAGTGTATTGGCTGCTGCCTTCACTGTTGTTTTGTTTATGTAAATGTTCATAGTTTTAATCTAGTCTTATTCTTTCGCATTATTCAGATTTTCCAAGGGCATTGAAATCAACCTCCAAGGTCAAATGTCTCGCATGCATGAATGCCATTATGCCAATAAAGGCTCTTAACATACTCCAGGGTGAAGTGAGTTTGGGTGAAAGGGTTTTCAATATGTATGAGCCCCAACCCTTAACAAAGTACACTCTGCTGAAAACCCTTTCACCCAAACTCACTTCACCCTGGAGTATGCAAGAGCCTTAACTCTCGCCTTAAACAAAACAAATATTACCAGGCAACAAGGACAATAATTCACTATAGAAAATACCACCTGCTTTGTCCCTATTTTTTAATTCTGCAGGGTCAGTCGGGGAATTCTAGTGCTCTTGGTGTCTGGCCCCTGAGGAGGGATAGCATAAATCCCAGAAGAGTATGGTTTAGGTTTTGTGTGTGACCACACATGGATCAACAACATAAGTCTGGAGTTCTGCAAGCAGCACAGTCCACTGCCGCCTCCAATGTTTTTGTGAGCCGAGGCAGCAAAAGTCTGATGCTTTATTCTCAATTTTGTCCTTCCTTATTCCGTCACTCTGTTGTTTTGCTTTGCAGCATAGATTGTAATCAGGAACATAGGTTTGATGGCAACACTCCATTTACACTGCACAAACCAAACCATGCACCACCTCACACCTCGCAGCTCATTCCCCCACCTACCTCCCAATTGGGGGGCAATTGGGGGGCTGGAGAAAATGGTAGGGGGCCGGCTTCATCACCCGTGTCGCTTCGCGCCACAGGAGATGAAGTCGCACCCATACCATTTTCAGTTACAGGACTTTTATTTACAGGACTTTTATTAGTCAAGTAAAGCATCAATAATAACATCAGTTGTTGTTGAAGTTGCACCAGACACGCAGCATGCATAAAGCTAAAGGTCTGACTCAAAGAGTTTTCTGTTTTCAATGATGAAATGCTGTTGGCTTAGTGGTGCCACAGCTGTAGTTAGTTAGTAACAGTAGTAGTGTTCCAAATCATTTTAAATAGAAGCACTTTAATTTGAAATATCGTGGGTTGTTCTGCATGCCATCGTGTTTGGTGGGGCAGACTGAGCATTTAGGGGGGCATTGCCCGCCCATGCCCATGCCTATAGATCTGGCCCTGCTGTCGTTGGAGGCCAGCGCTTAGCTGTGGGTCCGCAAGGGGTTCAGAGTAAAACGGGCCTTTGAGTCATCATGCCATAGAGCACATGGTTAGCCTGCAGTGTGAACTACATGAAGAGAATGAGAAACACATGCAACATGTGAACAGAATCCATGTTACTGTAAATAGCAGTAAATAGTGGTGTCGGCATGTGTTCATCTCAGGCAACGCAGCCACTTTACTTGAGTCATTATAGGAGAAAGGCGTGGGGTGGGCTTTTTAATGTGCATGTTTTTGGTGTCGTATATTACATGTTATAGGGCCAATAAACCTTACCAAACGGCACACTGTCACATATCTGAAGCGAGCACCGGCAGGCGGCAGCAGGACACGTCCTCTGCTGTAGAATGGCATTGAATGGTTGAGGAGACAAAAAAACAACGTTGCCCAATCTGCCCACATGTACTGTACCTGCATGTAGTGTAGGCCTACACTTAGCTGGTATGGCATCGAATGCTGCCAGTGCATTCCACTTGCGCCTTATCTTTACGATTCCCCTATGGTTTTCTGAAAATTGACTGTCCATCATCCTAGCACTCCAACCCACCTCCTTTTATAGGATACCACACAGCAGAAAGATTTTTCCAAAAACAAAATCAGAGAGGTGAGTTATTGCACCTGTATAGTGCAGTATACACACAGTATATCCGTTACCATGCTATCCATATTCCATATGATTTATTGTATTCATAGTGTTGGCGTGTCATTGGTCCTGCTTTAATTGGATTATACAGTGCATATAACATCCATCTGCACCTACCAGCAGCAGCACAGTTACACTTACGGGACACTGTGCCATTTCTATGAAGTCACCGCTGCTGCACCTCTTGACTTACATGAAGCCATTAATGTCACGATGCTGTTCACAGCCATTCCACCATTTGTGGGCTTTTCTTTCATCTTGTCCATCCCTCAAGTTGCACACAGCAGACACGCACGCATGCACGCATGCACGTGCACACGCGCGTGTGCGCACGCACGCACACACACACACACACACACACACACACACACACACACACACACACACACACACACACACATACACACACACAGATACACAGCTCACACAGAGCGCCAAACACAGCGCCGTTGTGTGCAACTCTCACACCTTGTTTAATGGCCTTGGCTTTGGCAGCCGTAAGACCAAAAGACACACAGAGCTTGGAAAGTGTTCACGATGTCATTAATTGTCCTGACAACAGCTTAATGAGGCACTGCCATCTGCTTATGAAAGCTTTGGAGGAAAAGTGTGTGTGTGTGTGTGTGTGTGTGGTGTGTGTGTGTGTGTGTGGTGTGTGTGTGTGTGTGTGTGTGTGTGTGTGCGTGTGCGCGTGTGCGTGTGCGTGTGTGGTGTGTGTGTGTGTGTGTGTGTGTGTGTGTGTGTGTGTGTGTGTGTGTGGAGAGAGAGAGAGAGAGAAAAGAGATGATTCAAAAAAGAGAAAAAATCTGTTCCAGTAGGAATTTCCATTTTCAGTGTGTCTGTGTGTGTTCATGCATGATGTGTGCGAGCCTTGGATACGTGCATGTGTGTGTGTGTGTGTGTGTGTCTCGATCTCCACTTGAATGGAACGATCTAAACACACGCGTGTGCTTTTTGAAGTGCGGTGACTTACGCAAAGTCATCCGCAGCACAAGTGAGTCAGTGGCTTGGCCTGGGCTGTCTGCCCGACATCAACAGCCTCTAAATCACTGGCTTCAACCATCAGACCACACTACCTCGCCTTCGGTTCCCTCCTCCTCCCTCCCGGCTGCTCCAACATGATTTATACTTCATTTGCGCGACAACGTTGTGCGCATGCAGCACGTCGGACAGAGAATAGCCGATTTATAAGGTCACACTCATGCAATGTGGATGGACCGGCAACTGTTCGTTGTTGGCAATTGACCTTGCCGTAAGCCCCTCCCCAAAGTGCTATGATCCAATCACAGCTAAGCATAATGTGACAGACAAACCTCCTCTATAATTCTCCTATTATGATAAAAACTTGAATGTCACACACGTTTTTTCACTGCATAGGGCATGGCCTTGTCGACTGATTTGGAAGACACTTTGAAGGTCTGGCTCCAAGTCGAAGAAGTATTTAGAGTGTAATGTCCGTAATAATTAATGAATGAGCCTGACTGGAAAGTCTCCAACCATGGGTTGGACACTTTGGAGGAGAAGGCGGGGCTTAATGCAAGGTCTATTGTCAGGACAAGAGAGCATCATACAATGGTACCGCATACTGTACGTGAGGCATTTTCCTCCCTGCTGCGCTCTCCCTCGGTCTGTACCACCCCAGAGTGTCCTCAGGCCCTGTGTTTGACTAAAGTACACATGGGGGCATGAGTAAATGAAGCCACCCAGGGATCCCTTGCCTGGTGGCACGAGATGAGCAGCAGCTTTCGTTGTGCAAGCCCAGAAAAGACGGACTGGCCCTGCAACTGTTTATGTGACACTCAATGCCTGATGCCTGTGCACTTGCATGTTTACTGGCGCACTGCACACGCACGGTTGCACACGCACGCACACACACACAAAGGCAGGCAGGCAGGCATGCACGCACGCAGGTTCATGCACATATACAAACACTGACACAGCTCCAGGGTAGGAAATGGAGTGCAGCAGCGGCATTGGATTGCAATGCTCCCAGTCCTCATCAGGAAGCTGATCAGTGATTTGCTTCAAAGATGCCCCTGAGGATGTTTCCAAACAAGGACCTTTTAGGGTATCTTCTGACACATGCATATGGCCACATGACCTGCTTATCCTTATCCTTATCCTCCTTATTCAAAGACTCTTAGATCTTCGATCACGTCTCCTTCAAAACTACATAATTCAAATTCCCATATGGAAAATGTTATAGTCATATGCAAAAGTGGCATCTTTCATACAATCCTCCAAAGTAAGTGAATAATGTTAATTTTTTTTTTTTTTTAATGTTCTGTTTATTAATTTTTAAGTTGACAATTGCAGACATAACTTGAGAATACAGAAGAAAATAATGTGAAACAAGAAAAACAAAAAGCAAACAAAAAAAACAAGAACAGAGCAAGAAGAAAAAAAAATCCCTATCAAACGATAAAAAACCTAAAATAAATAAATAAATAAAAAAAATAAAAAAAAAAAAAGCAAAAACCCATACAACACCTCCAATATATAGAATGTATAAATTAGCATGGTCACAAACAGCGTCTAGGTAAAATGAGTTGGCTAGTTAGGCAACAGCTAATCACCCCTCTGGGCACGAGTGTAAGGTGATCAACATGTGACAGAAAAGGTTGCCACACTTTATTAAATTTGAGATTGAGCCACTAACGTGTATTTAATTTTTTCCAGTTTTAAGAAGTGTAGTATATCCGATATCCAGCGGGAATGTGATGGGGGTATGTTTTTTTGAATAATGTAATTTAAGATCAATAGTAGCCTATTTTTTGTACTGTGAAAGTTACTGTACATGCATATAATATATGAAACATGATATAACTTTGTAATTTATAACAATTATATATTACATTAAAACAGATAAAACTCACTTTCAAGAGTTCGCATAGATGACTTATATATGAAATTTTCCATGAGTCATACAATTGTGGTGGTTGTATTGTGTCTCCATACAGTTAATTCAATTAGATTGTGTCAAAGATCATGTCTCACCTATAGACACAGGCTCTGATTTTGACCTGAGGAACTGATGGTCAAGATAAAATGTATCCACTGTGCAAGCAGCCAGGCTCAATGGTAACAAATTACGATGTCAGCACATGCACAGGAAACAGGTAAGGAAGTGGAAAGTAACATAGCTCTGCTGTCTGGAAGAAACCACTAAATAACCAATAACAAAAAGGGCAGGTACTGTATACGGTCCTGAATTTTAACATCGGTTATTATGGTAGTACTTGGAGAGTATTTTCTGTGGGGGCACAAAACGGATGGGAACCGTTGCTTTGACCTAGTTTCATGTTGTCTACCACACACACACAGGTTAGTAAGCATTTACATCTCAGAATCAGAATCCTTTACTTCATTGTTTTTGGTCCTTCCTGAATCCCATCATAGAAAGTGGCATATCCCAGAGGCCAACAAGGGGTTAATCTGCATCAGATGGATGTCTTTTCACGGTCCAGTTGTTTGTAAATGTTTCCAGTGGGGGTTAAACAGACCCCAAAGTAGTACCATGTTCAGCACCGCACATATGTGTGTGCAAATTGCAGATTCATTACAGTTTAGCATCAGTGCACTGCAAATGAATTGGAGGGAGGGTTGGGGGAAGAGAGGTGGGGTTGACGGGCTGGTAAGTGAGGTCTGGTGTGGGTAGCATTGATGGTGGTCCCTCGCTGTTGATGCTCTCTCTCCCCTCTTCTTTTCCGCCCCTCACCCTCTCCGTTCACAGTGCCCCCACCGCCCTCAGCCCATCTGTTCCTGCTTGCTTTGCCCCTCCATCAGGTAGGCTGTTGAGTGCTCCCTGTCACCGTATGGCATCACAGGACAACTCCCTCTGTCACACGCAGGGGTGGATTATCCAACGGGCATGTTGGGCCCAGGCCCAGGGGCCCCTTAGCTGGGGGGGCCTGAGGTCCGTGTGATCGCTAAGAGGCTCAAGCAGTGGCACACACGGCCCTTTTCACTGTCATTTACAAGGGGCTTATTCATTTTGTGTCAGTAAAATAACCCCAAAAAGTCCTAAACCAACATGATCCAGTTCAACTGTCTATTATTTTCAAGCAACCCCTTGCTGTAAGTCTTGCTGAAATGAGGTGAACATCGCAGGACTATATGTGCAGACACTATGAATGCCTCCGGTGTAGGGGGGCCCTTCGGCTGGTGGTGGCCCAGGGGCCCATAATTTCTATGGTCACATCCCATTCTTTCTGTCTGTCTGTGTCTGTCTGTCTGTCTGTCTGTCTGTCTGTCTGTCTGTCTGTCTGTCTGTCTGTCTGTCTGTCTGTCTGTCTCTCTCCTCTCTCTCTCTCTCTCTCTCTCTCCTCTCTCTCTCTCTCTCTCTCTCTCTCTCCTCTCCTCTCTCTTCTCTCTCTTATTATTCTAAAGCCATGAAGATCCTCATCTCTTCAGTTCTATGAAAACAAAAAATTGCAATAAGCAGAAGAAGTGATGTCACATGAAATGGTAGCTCAATCTAAATCTCGTCTCAGTTGCTCTGGTCCGTGAGAGATGCCGTTTACGCAGTTTGAAATCTAAGCAGTGTCACTGCCTCTCCAAGCAATTTGTACCTTTCCCTATTAACTACGCCATCACGTTTACGCTCCAAATTCTTGCTGGCAACTGCAAATATGGTTGGAATCAATTCTCACTTAAAGCTCTCTAAACATGAGCACATCGTCTGACGTGGACCTGCCTGAAGTGTTGCATTACCTCCATGCCTATTCAACTTTTACAAGTTAAAACAAAAAAGCCTGGTAGACATGCCAGCCATATTAATCAATTCCATGCGTATTTAGATTAAGCGAGTGGAAAGCGCTTTATTTCCCATTATTTGGACGTGGTCTCACTCAAGGTGGTCCTCCATGTGAATGTGAAGATGTTTGATAGGAGAGTTGCAGTGTATAGCACAAATTCCCCAGAATCCTACGCTATTCGGCGGACCCAGGACATTTTGTGGTCGATTGTGAAATTCCGGATTACACAGACGTCTTTTGCACCGGGGTTGTTTTACAACGGAAAAGGGAAGAGGGGGAACGGGACGAGTCTGGAGAAGGCAGTTAGGTGTGGTGAAGGATTTCGGTTAGAAAATGCTCTCCTTTCATCTCCCCCCGCACACAAAGGTCAACGTTAGGGAACCCGCTGTGTTTTATTGTCCCGGGGGAATTGTTTTGAGGTCTCCTTTCGGAGTAATATTTCCTCGTCTGGCTCTCGTTCTTTTTATACAAGGAGCCCAAAGTGAAAACTTCCCCTTTTTGTCTGGGATCTGATTACCATGGAATGAGTCATTTTCATGATGTGCCAGCCTCTCATGTCAGGATGTTTTTGTTCTAATCCCTTTCAGTTAGGCCAAGGTTGGTCCGCTAGAAAACACTGCCCAGTTGTTACAGTATACATTTTCATATTGACTCCCCAACGTAATTCAAACTGTGCCCCCCCCCCCTTGTGCTTTTCAGTTCATACCAGCCACAGAAGGTACTTGGTGGTATAGCTTTGATGCAACAGCTCCAAAACTGTGTTATGCTACCGGTGCTCACTATATAGCTTTTGTTTGAGCTTGTGGTACTAAACACAGCGGGACATCGACATGTCTTTATGTCGCAAGTGCATTTCCTTCTAGACCATACCTGGGCATTATGCGGCCCGGGGGCCAAATAAATGCGACTCTTTGGCTGACTCTGACCGGCCCGTGAAAGGGTTTTAAATCAGTGTTCCGGGGACCACCTGTGGTGGCTTGAGAGAGTTCTAGTTAAATATGGAAAGTTGGTTAACCAGATGTAACTCTTTGAGAGCGTAAAAATGAAACCAAATGGACCCTTGCGGGTAGGGTTGCCAACTCTGAGAT
>CM076973.1:19851414-19876414 GCA_039105355.1 Benthosema pterotum | reverse complement strand
TACAGATTGTGCCAATGATAATTGTTTAGCTGGTTGTTTGGACTGGCTGTGTGTCACACTATTGGGGCCCTGGCTAAATATTTACCGTTGGAGGTTTGGGTGAGGGTTTGTGTGTGTGTGTGTGGTGCGGTGGGGGGGGGGGGGGGGGGGGGCACATCGAAGGCATCTACACAGGAACCAGGTTGCGGTGCAGGGGCGGATGTAGCATTTCCCAATTGGGGGAAAGAGAAAATGGTATGGGGCCGGCTTCATCGGTGATGAAGCCACCCCCATACCATTTTGGGTTACAGGACTTTTATTAGGCAAGTATAAGCATCAATAATATCATCAGTTGTTGTTGAAGTTGCAACAGACACGCAGCATGCATAAAGCTAAAGGTCTGACTCAGAGAGTTTTCTGTTTTCAATGATGAAATGCTGTTGGTTTAGTGGTGACACTGACACAGCTGTAGTTAGTCAGTAGCAGTAGTAGTGTTTCACGTCATTTTAAATACAAGCACTTTAATTTGAAATATCTTGGGTTGCTTTGCATGCCATCGTGTTTGGTGGGGCAGACTGGGCATTTAGGGGGGCATTGTCCCCCCATGCCCATCCCTAGATCCGCCCCTGTTGCGGTGGGTGTTGTTGGGATCAGGGTTAAAGACGGTGAAGTCATCTCACTCTAAACCTATGATGTCGTTGGAAGGTAGCAGGGTGTGGGAGTGGACTGTGATCTTCACTCCTGACCCTGTTTTTGACCATTTTAGGGTGGGCCCTGCAGGACCCACATGGCGCTGCTCGCTGACCTGGAGGCAGTGGCATGGCATGTTTGGGGCCTGTGGAATATATCCCAAGCTTTAACCTATACAACAGGGCCAATTATAGCTGCGAAAGGCCAAACAATACAATCCATCAGTCAAGCTGGGTAAACAGGAGTGGGCAGCCATGTCGTGGAATAAACTCTCAACCCCACCAAAGCGAAGGGTCAGATGGGCTGTTTGATTGTCTAATTGAGGGGGTGGACTTAGTTTGTGTGTGTGTGTGTGTGTGTGTGTGTGTGTGTGTGTGTGTGTGTGTGTGTGTGTGTGTGTGTGTGTGTGTGTGTGTGTGTGTGTGTGTGTACATTCAAACATAAATGCAGGTGTAAACACGTATGTGCATGTGAGCAAATGCGCGCGCGCGCGTGTGTGTGTGTGTGTGTGTGTGTGTGTGTGTGTGTGTGTGTTTGTGTAGACTAGGGGTACCAATTGTATATGTGTGCATGCTGTGAAAGAGAGAGAGAGAGAGAGAGAGAGAGAGAGAGAGAGAGAGAGAGAGAGAGAGAGAGCATGTTTGTGTGCATCACTGCCTAAACACTACCGGGCCGGTGGGGACCCCGATGTCTAATGAATGTGTGTTTGTTCTTTTGGACCCCACACACATGTGTTTATTTGAACATGGGATAGTGTTGCTGGGCTGTTTTTATCCTCCCTGTGTTCCCCACCTCCATGCACACGTGTGCTGCAGATACACTACACCTTGGACCCAGCACTGCCGCGCACCTTTTTTTTGCCCCTCTAAGAGCCAGGCGGACAGGGGCGAATGTAACATTTCCCAATTGGGGGGGCAGGAGAAAATGGTAAGGGGGCGACTTCATCGGCGATGAATTCGCACTCATACCATTTTCACTTACAGGACTTTTATTAAGCAAGTAAAACATCAATAATAACATCAGTTGTTGTTGAAGACACGCAGCATGCATAAAGCTAAAGGTCTGACTCAGAGAGTTTTCTGTTTCCAGTGATAAAATGCTGTTTGTTTAGCGGTGCCACAACTGTAGTTAGTCAGTAGCAATAGCAGTGTTTCAAATCATCAATATAGGGACTTTAATTAGAAAAATATTGTGGGTTGTTTTGCATGCCATCATGTTTGGTGGGGCAGCACACTGGGCATTTAGGGGGGCATTGCCCCCCCCATGCCCGTGCCTAGATCCGCCCCTGCAGGCAGAGAAAGCGTCAGCTATAGCCCAGAACAACAGCACACTGCAGCCAGAGAAACGTTATCTTTATTATTAGTTCGTCCAGCCACTGCATCCAAGCTAACGAGGAGAGAGTGACGCTCTTCATTTCCTGCCGCTGTGCGATCCAGGTCGTTGTCTTTCTTTCTTTCTCTCTTTCTTTTTTCCGTGGCGCCTGCCGAAGCGGCCGGCGGTGGCCCCCGGGGCCGGAAAGATTGTGCGGTCAGTTTGGTGTCAACGACGTGGCGATGTGGGTCAGGGGGAGCAGCAGAAGTAGCACGGAGGCTAAGAGCTACAGCCGGACCACCAGCGGAGGAGGCCTTCACCTCTTTTCCTCAGCCATCAATCACTCTCTCGAACGCATGCACGCATGGACACACACACACACACACACACACACACACACACACACACACACACACACACACACACACATATACACACACACTAAGTAATGACGAATACCAGGTAAGACAGCCACACACACTCATCCTCCTCCATCACCTGCATGCGATGGTTTATCCTCCAGGCTATCACACACACACACACACACACAAAAAAACTCTGTGTGTTATAATATGTCATTTGGACATCATGCAATGATGTCAAAATCGGTTTCCACATCAGGGAAGAGCACTTTTGTTATTCCATATTGATTTTACTACAGACTCCCCAGCAGTGACGAGGATGGTGTTGTAATGTTCAATGTGTCCTCATATCTGTTCTGTGTCGTTTAGAAAGTATATGCACTGCTTAGGAGGTCATGAAGGTCGCATTCTTATAGGTAGGTCAATGGTTCAATCCACACAACTTAGCCATGCTTGTCAAAGTGTCCTTGAGCAAGACCACCCCACCCCCCTACCGTAGCACTACACTCCCCAGTCCCCTCTCTGGAAAGTTGTGGCAGGGCAAAAATAAGAAGAATAAAAGAAGAAAGAAATGAATGAATGAACAAATGAAAAGATGCTCACGTGTCCAGGTGCCCACTCATCCAGGTGCCCAGTTAGTTTTAGGGGGACCCAAAACCAGGTGGGCCCCAAAAAGCTCAGATTAATAGGTTTTTATGCAGTGTTTATACTGCAAAGCTGCACAGTGGGTACCCAGTGATAGAAATTTTGCAGGGAGCCCATCCAACCATTTTTACAATAAAAAGTTGCTCCAGCCACCCACTCTTGCTTACTCTTCCACTTGTCCAGATTTCCGTGTGTGTGTGTGTGTGTGTGTGTGTGTGTGTGTGTGTGTGTGTGTGTGTGTGTGTGTGTGTGTGTGTGTGTGGGTGTGTGTGTGTGTGTGTGTGTGTGTGTGTGTGTGTGTGTGTGGGTGTGTGATAGAAAAGTTTTCTTGTCTGTGTGAATGTGGAAAACGTGATGTAATTTGCGTCACTGTAGTGCTAGCCTGTTCACCTTTGACCTCAGGGACATCTTCTTGAACAATTCCACCATGCATTTCCCATTTTTCCCCCCATCATAATTTTCATCAGATATTATGAAACGTTCTCCCTGTGTGTCTGTTTTTCATTTTCATTGACTGTCTACTGTCTGAATAATACAGATAAGCCGGGCTGAACCTTGTCCTACACAATGAAACGACCCGGCTCACATCTGGAATCTAACTTCCCTTTCTCTTGTGTGTATGCAAAACACAACAGATCCAGATTTCTGAAGTTTGGACATGTCTGGTTTCTTGCCTGTGAGAGCATCTCATGAGGTGTTTTCTTGTGAATCTTCTGTGTGAATCTTTCCCTTTTCTCATATTTCATACAGCTGTGGCGGCCTGGCTGCACTGCCCCTTGATCTCTCCAGACATCTTACCACACCTGTTCATTTTTGCATATCCTCATAATTGCAATGACACATTATTTCATTCCAGGTTTGAATGTTGTTAAATTGCATTTATCAATTCTTTAACAGTTGGCAAGTAAAACAGATTACGACTCTCAAACCTGTCCCTCTTCTTGTTGTCTCTTGTTGTCTACCAGGCGCTTTGGAAGTGGACGCTGTCCGCTTCCCATATATGAATTAATAAATTAATGAATGATATTTCACTTAACATAAATGGATTAATTACAGTACGAGTCAAGTACACGGCTTGGACACACTAGTTAAGAATTCACATGTTTACAATAGTGGCCACCTTGTTCATTTCATCAAGACATTTGGAGACATACAAAAAAATCACATAAGTTCTTCCACATATGTCCCACCACAGCTGTTGAACCCTGACAATGGTGTTGGATATAATTTTAGCCAATCTGTCACTGGTGTACTACAGAGAATAATGCAACAGAGGGATAACTACACAATACCTGTGAGGGATTCCTGTGCTGAGCGTATTATCATCCATGCTACTGTTTTCATAAATGTTTTATCTTTAGATACAGCCTTTTGTTTTAGCATCTAGGAATCATTCCAGGTGCTCTGGCCAGGAAAAGGATCCCTGGCTAATAAGACAAATATGCCATAAAACACTGTAATTGCCTTCTATAACTACAACATGCAGATAAAATCACCTTCAATACTTTATTTCTTTCATAAATAGAGAATTTTTCACTCAACAGGAAGTGCTCCTGTCGCAGGATGATGATGTCACATGAGCATGTGCATTCTGTATATTCCATAGAGCTAGACCACACAAGGACATGTGACATCATCATCCTGCAACAGGAGCAGTTCCTGTTGAGTGAAATATTCTCTATTTCTGAAAGAAATAAGAAAAAATATTTTAGTTATATAGGGAACGCATAATGTTTTACTTTTTAAGCAATGTTTGTCTTATTAGTCAGGGATCCTGTTAAGAGAGTCATCCATGAAGAGCTAAAATCCCTATAATCACTGACCTCCAGTTTAACGCTCACTGATAAGAATGTTTAGCCCTTTGACGTCACAGCAGAGTGTCTTTGATGTTCTATAGCTGCCCTACGTCAGCAGGGCAGGACAGTGGGGTGGTGGGGGGGTTAGACGGCCAGTTATATGAACAAAGTAAGTCAGGTCTCGGGACCTGCCATTGGCAGAAAGGGATCGCTTTGAATCAGGGGTTTTCAACCTTTTTTATCCCACCATTTATTCAGCATTTGAGCCACGGACCACCATTTGAGGACATTTTAGCCCCACAGACCCCACATGACCATTACTTTTCTAGTTGTGTAGACTTGGGCTAATTCACATGATGAATATTTTAACTCTTGAGAGTGTAAAAATGAAACCAAATGAACCCGCCAGGGTCCACACACACACACACACACACACACACACACACACGCGCGCACGCACGCGCACACGCACACGCACGCGCACACACACACACACACACACACACACACACACACACACACACACACACACACACACACACACACACACACACACACACACTTTATTGGGCTTTATTGGCATGAGTACATTTAGCATTGCCAAAGCAAAAGGCACAATACGACACTACAACAATACAATCACACAAAAAAACACATGTGCAAGTACATTGGAAAGTCAGTATTTTCAATAAATCATTTTATAGGTATACCAAGTTCACTTGATGCGAGAATACGGACATTCACTCTAGTTACTGGAAATAACTCCCCAGTATATAGCTCACAGCAGGGCCTCTCTGTTCATCACTGTTCAGGAGGTGTGATAGCAGCATTCACTCCTGTTGTGAGAAACACTTCCTCCTGCGCCTTTCAGATTGTCTCCAACATTCTCCTACAGCTTGAGGCCTTACTGCTGCCCACCCAGAGAGGTTATGGGGATTCACTACTACTGCCCCTCTCTCTCTCTCTCTCTCTCTCTCTCTCTCTCTCTCTCTCTCTCTCTCTCTCTCTTCTCTCTCTCTCTCTCTCCTCCTTCCTAAGTGGGTGGTCCTCTGGGGTATGGCTGGCTGAGGCACAGGTGGAGCATTGTAGGGTGCTCACAAAAATACCCCCCCCCCCCCACACACACACACACACCAGCACTATACCACCACCACCTCCTCCTCCTCGTCTCCCCCCAGCCCATACACCTCCACTAACAACAACCATCAACCAACCAACCATTTTGCCAGGCCTGCTGCTCTCTCTACAGAAAGGTGGAGTGGATTTTCCAGTGTCCGTCAGTGGGAGCAGCAGGCAGGCAGGGCAGCACACACAGAGGTTGAGGGTTCTGGTGTCCAGGTGGAATGTTGACATAAACCAGTGGTTTTCAACCTTTTTCATACCAGGGACCACTATTTATTCAGCATTTTAGCCACGGACCACCATTTGAGGAGGGCATTTGAGACTCCAAAACTAAAGATTTATTTTGCTTTTGTCCACAAGTCCACAGGCTGGATTTGGGAAACAAAAGAGGCAAAACATGCAGATCAATTATTAATCATTAATCTTCTAGTTGTGTAGACTTGGGCTAATTAAGATGATGAATATTCTAACTCTTGAGAGTGTAAAAATGAAACCAAATGGACCAAGGGTTCATTTTTACGTTCTTAAGAGTTACATCAGGTTAAACAACTTAGCTGGGGACCACCTGGAACCCTCTCAGAGACCACAGGTGGTTCCTGAACCACCTGTTGAAAACCCCTGACATGAACAAAAAGCCATAGTTTCAAAGTCTGCTATTATCTGCTTATTATGTCATCAATATACCTTAGAGATGTTGAAAATGGGTGGAGTTCCCCTTTAAAGAAGCATTCAGTGATTTGAGTGATTGGGAAAAACCTCTGCCCAACAGGCCAACAGCACATACACCAAGGCCCACCCTCACGCGTTCCTGATTGGACGAAGGCCCCTCTCATCGTGATTGGATGAAAGACTTTTCTCCCAAAGCCCAAACTGAAACTAGGTTGTTGTTTTGGTTGTTTTTTGTTGTTGTTTTTGTGGGGGGTTCATTGGGGACAGTGAGGAAATCCTTATATAAGCACAAGTATATTATAGGCACGATTAGCTCCCAAAAAAGAAAAGAATAGTTGAATTAATTGTAATCACTTTATTAATACAATTCATGCATTAGCATTTTATGTGTGAAATTTGTCTGTCTGATGCTTACTTACAGTTCTACATCAGCAAGTGATGAAATCCTTGTAGCATGTGTGTGAGGAAAACACTATAAAAATATTGTAAAAGATTTCATTGCCACAAAAGACTTGCAACATAATTGCGTTACTTACAGCCCTCCCCCAAAAAAGGGGGTGAAAAAAAGAAATACCATGCATGGGTTTTTGTAAATAATTACAGTTCTGCTGAATGTGTTGTATAAAGTTTACACGGTAGGTTCACTGCACCCTATCAGTTGTTTGGAACTCTGGGAGCCACCAGTACAATGTTGACATATAGTGGATCTGGTGCAGCGCACAAGACATGGATTACTTGGGACCATAATAAACAGCAGCATAAAGAGGGATCTGTGCAGAAGGGTGCGTGAGAGGGGTCGAGCCTCCTCCTCATCCTCCTCCTCCTCCCCTGTCTGACGTATAGGGACCCTTCCTCATCCAAATGTTGGGTGCGATCAGGGGCGGATTGGCCATCTGGAGTACAGGGAGTTTTCCCGGTGGCCTAGTGGCGTGGACAAGATCCAAAATGCACTAGTGGCACTTCCAAAATGCACTAGAATGTGCTAGATGCTCACCTGGAACAATTTAGTGTTGTAGTCGAGACCACTTAAAGCGAGACCAAGACAAGACCAAGACAACCGCGGACTTGATCGAGACGAGATCGAGAGACCACAAGACAAATGAAGTGGACAGCCGCAAGGTCGAGACAAGACCAAGACAAAACAAAGCGAGACAAAAACAAGGCTGAGACAATGAAAATTTGTCTTGAGACTGGTCTCGAGACGAGACAATGTCTCGAGAACTACAACACTATGGAACATACCGATCAAAATTACCATTAATTAATTCACATGATAAATATTTTAACTCTTGAGGGTGTAAAAATGAAACCATTTGGTTTCATTTTTACGCTCTCAAATAGTTACATCTGGTTAACCAGCTGCCAGCCCCAGGGTGGCCTGGCAAAGGCAAAATTGTCCCGGTGGGAAAACAGTATGTGCCAATCCGCCCCTGGGTGCGATGCTCCGCGGGTCTGCAGCATGCAGTCTTCTGCCCTCCTCTGAGATAATGCACCTCCTCTGGGCAGACTGCATGGAGATGCTGAACGAGGTCACCGACATCAGGGTCGGATTTAGCATGCAGCCCTACTAGGGTGCATGGGCTGGAAGAATGGCATGCAGGGTGCATGCATGCATGGGCAACTCCAAAGTTTTTTTTTTTTTTTTATGAAGCAGTGGTTTTCAACCTTTTTGACACCACCAGGGCCCACTATTTATTCGGCATTTGAGCCACGGACCACCATTTGATGACATTTTAGCCTCACAGACCCAAAACTAAAGATTTCTTTTGTTTTTGTCCACAATACCAATAGGCAATAGGCATGGATTTGAGAGAGAAAAAAACTGTCAAACATACAGTTCAAAAAGACCATTAATTGTCTCCATTCTTGTGTAGACTTGGGCTAATTCAGATTATGGATATTTTAACCTTCCATCATTTAGCTGGGGACTACCTGGAACTCTCTCAAGGACCACTGGTGGTACCCAGGCCACTGGTTGAAAACCACTGATATTACCTTTCATTGGGGGGGCAGTGCACGCAGGATGCACGTTCTGGTGGGCTCTGCCCAGCACCCCTGCCCCCCGCCCAGATCCGGCCCTGCACAACATGCAATGCAAGGAAAAACGCCCCGTGCACGCACACAATTACACACGCATGTGCAACCATGCACGCACAAACGCACACACAGTGCCTTCTGAGCGAATGGTTCGCTTTGAGTCAGATTTGGAAGCTGCCAGCCACCTGCTTGTATGCGTTAACAGAGTGATTTATTGTCTGAGAAAGATCTTGGACAGGAGTGATGAAGGTGAGTCCAGACTGGAGTGATGGAGGTTTTTTTGGGACAAGAGAGGCATTTGTCTGGATAACCCTGTGGGCACTGCTCTTCTCAAAAACGTTTCGCAGGCACCATGGAGGGTTAACCCTGCATCCTTTTGGCATATAGGTCCACGTATAATTAAAAACAAAACATGAAGGGTTAAGTGTCTTGCTCAGCGGATACTTCACCAGGTGGACTTCTCCCTTCCCACTCAGTGATGTCTGCCCATAATCGGTGATCGGATGATATAATATTATCTCTTATTCCCTGAAGAGTCTGAAGCCATCCATAGCATCCTCATTCTGAGGAAATATTCATTCAGAAGTAACAAATGAAATAACCTTGATTAACTAAAGTCCATAGGCTACTGTCACCCCTGACCACTGAACATTTTGTCAAGAAAAAGAAAAAAGAAAGACAAAAAAAAAAAACATTTACGAACATTATTCATGTTTGGAAAAAATCATGCATAGAGTAAGTATCCTGGGAGCAGAGAATTTGGAGAGAGGGAGGGGACAACCGAAAAATCTCTGAAGTTGGAGAACCATAACATCTGGGAGTGCAGCGTTCAGAAACAAAGTTTCGTGGAATGCATTTTTAGAAATTGCGAGTGACGTCATCTTTCTGACGAGATGTTCGGTGGTCGGAGACAGTATATGGACTGCCCTTTAGTATTCGTTTTTGCTAAAGCTAGGGGCTTTACATGGTTAATCCTCGCCCAGTGGTGGGTGGAAGACAGCCTATACATTCAGTCCACACACACAAACCCGTAATAGAGACATATTTGTGATGGAACAGAGCAGGTGTTCCCAGCAGTCAATATCACGATGCGACTCTGTACAAAGGCTTGGCTGTGCACTCCCTTCCACCTGCACTTTGGTAAAAGAGATGCCAGAATTTCGGATTCAATGACCCATTTGTAACAGGGTCGAGTAACACCGCCTGTTTGTATTCCTTCCACCTGCATCCCAACATTGTTGAGCGGTGCACAGAAAAGCGCATGAAAAACGCATGATTAATGGATCTCGTCCTGCTCTTACTTTCCCTCTCATCTGCTCTTCCATTCAGTTTTCTGTCCTCGTGCGGAGGAGCATATTTCAAAAGACAAGGATTGTAAAGTTTGGAGACCGTGGCAGCATCTCCGCCCATGCTGTCAGTTACCCGTCGAGACAATGATGGGAATGCTGAACGGAGGAATTGGCCAGTCCCCTACGTGAGATGAAATATCCATTATCGAGAGTTCTGATCCGCTGACGTTTCACATAACCCTCCTGCTCAGATCTTTGCGAGGGCCAGATGGTTACGTTGGCCCGCCAGGGATAGAGAGAGAGAGAGAGGGCCCGGGGAGACAGTTTTACAATGTGCAATTATAGCCGAGATAAACTAAACACTCAACAAAGCAAGGCATTTCCAGATCACTGTCTCCTGCTGCTAGACTTTGATAAGGAGCGCCAGCTGCATTCCTTGGCCAATTTACTGTAGGAATCTGTCCTCGGAACTGAAATACCAACTCTAATGAATGCTCTTGAATGCTCCAGAATGTAAGATTTGGGCCTCTTCATCACTGATGAGGACATGTGCTCAGACTGGGTATCTCCATCACTGATGAGGACATGTGGTCAGACTGCTGCATGCATGGCGTGTTTCACCAATCCTGCAATTGCGACCTCCAGTCCAAATCAATCAACCGATCAATCACTCCAGTCCGGTCCACACTCCACTACAGTCCAATTCAATCCATTCCAGTATAGTCTAGTATGATTTAGCCCAGTCCAGTCTCAAATGCAGAAGCTCTGAACCTTCATTAACTCGCCTGAACCAATACATGAACAAGTGATAAGTGGTAAACCACAGCCACGTGTTGTTTTGATGATTATGCGTCTATGCAGCGTGTGTCAAACAGGTGTTGTTGACTCTACATTAAAGTGTACGTTCTGCCATAGTAGGAATGGCTGCTACGGCTAGCAGGTTTATCTAGCGAGCACGGATCGAGTTCCTGTTGCTGTACTAGAGGCCCGCTGTCGTACAGCTTAAAGTCCCTAATAGTAGATAGATGGAGGATGGTGTACCGAGCCAGAGTTCAGCACTTGCTCAACTAGAAGCAATGACTGCAGAAAATAATGATGCAACAGACATCATAGTAGCATATTTGGCCAACACAACAGTAGGCGGGGTTACCAATGGTGGGCGGAGTAAGCTCTTTCTCTATGTCACTTAGAACTGAGGGAATGCATTGAATTGTTGTGTTGTGTTGTCTTCCATTTAATTTAATTTAATTTTTATTCAATGTTTGTGTGTGTGTGTGTGTGTGTGTGTGTGTGTGTGTGGGTGTGTGTGTGTGTGTGTGTGTGTGTGTGTGTGTGTGGTGTGTGGGTGTGTGTTGTGTGTGTGGTGTGTTTGTGGGCACGCACGCGCACAAGCGTGCACGTGTCAAACACTCTTGTGGAGTCAGCCATCCATTGAGGAGTTGCCCTACATAGTGCCACAGTGTCAGAGTTCAGCACAGGTTGTTCCACATTAACATTTCACAGAGAGCCCCGGCGCCTGGCCTCTGCTCCGTCACCCCCCACTACCCACACTGATACAATCTACAGGTAGGAGATCCAGCCAGCCACAGGGTGTCTGCAATGAGAGGATCAGTTGGTGTTGAGTGTGTGTGTGTGTGTGTGTGTGTGTGTGTGTGGGCGGGGGGGGTGTATGTGTGTGTGCGCGTGCCACTGTGCATTCATGTGTGCATGCGTGCTTGCATGGCGCTGCTGTCTGGTTGCATGTTTCTTCAAGAACGGTTACTTTTCAGGAAATCTGTGTTCAAATACAGAATAGGTTTTGTCACAATCTAGTATTGGTTGAATATTTATAAAACCCACAGACAGACCCTCAGTCAAACTCGGTCATAACTCCCCCAAAAATTACTTTATTGCCTTTCTAATACAAAATGCTAGACGACTTGAGGGTTAACCACTTTCACTTTCACTTAAGCTACTTCTGCGCTCCTGCATGATGAAGCATTGGCTTACCAAGAGAGAAAGGCTATATTTGTATATTGGAAGTTGAAACGTGGACATTTTGGTTGTCACCAACGATTATGCTTATAGTGCATGTGAATGTGCACGTGTGTGTGTGACTGACTGGCTGAAAGAGGCACCACACACCAGCGGTGTGGCCGCAGGGTCAGAGATCGAGCTGAAATGTGTGGCCCGGGGTTGAGAGGTGCTCTGGCCCTCCGTTAACGGCCAGGATAGAGTTTCACCCTCCGGCCTCTCCCTCCATCTCCTCTCTGGCCCCAAACCCTCACGGCAACTTACATTTCTCACTGTGACACGCGTGACGACCCCCCCTTTGGTCAGGTGACAGGCTGAACGAGAGGAATGTGTGTGTGTGTGTGTGTGTGGTTGTGTGTGGTGTGTGTGTGTGTGTGTGTGTGTGTGTGTGTGTGTGTGTGTGTGTGTGTGGTGTGTGTGTGTGTGGTGTGTGTGTGTGTGTGTGTGCACGCTTGCGCACGTGTGCATGGGTGCACATTTGTGTGGTTTGAAGTATATGGACAATCAAGTAAGAATTAAGAGGCGGTTCTTTGCACAGTGTAAATTGAACTATAATAATTGTACATTAGTGCATAATGACTATAATTGACATTTTGAGGCAGAGAAAACCTGCTTCCTTTAAAAATGAATAAATATGGCTGCCATAGTTTTGCATAGTATCTGTTTTGTATGTCTCTCTTGAGTTAAAGGGTTGGACCAATTTTTAAAGTGGTCCTACTAAGTGGTCTGACTAAAACAGCTCTCAAAATCACAAGTCCTTAAACAAACACAAACAAAGTTGATACAAACACTACAGAGCATCATACAAATGTTAACTTCCTATTTATTTTACTATTTTATTGAAAAGAAAATCCGACAGGATCTGTGGTTCCTAGTCCAAATCCTCAAATTGTAAAGTGAACAGGAAATTTATATGGAATGATTAATAAATAACTAAATAGAACTACATACGTTTTGGTGATGCTCTCTATATTGTCTGAAAAAAAACTTTGTGTTTGTTTACGAAAAGTCGAGAGAAACAATAATTCATTAGTAATGTATCATATATTATATTAAAGATAACCAGTGTTGTATGTCAAACCCAGATATGTTACAGTTAATTTTGAAATTGAGCAAGTTATTTTGTGCAGTTAAATCGTATGGTAATTAAAGGAGAATTCCACACCAAATCACATTGGGCATCCATGTACTTTGATTCCTGTGACATCATACATGATGTCATTGAATTTTGTCATATTTCCCCTTTTCTACACTTGTATTGTGCCCCCCACCCCGCTCTCTCTGTCTCTGTCTATCTTTGAGAGACAGCGAAATCATTTTGAGACCGGGACCGTTGGTCGCGAACGGTAGTAAACTGTAAATCATTACATGATCATTACATGATCGCGACCATTTGCATCTGTTAAACTAATTGCGACCGGTGAAAACTGTTTTACCACTAAATCTAATACTACCCCCTAACCCTAAACATAACCACAGTAAAACATCGCGACCTGCAGTGACTGTGGCCACAGAATGATTTTGCTGCAGTTGGAAATATAATTGTGGGGCCAGCGCTTGCAACCATTTGGACCACCTGTCGCGACTAGTGGTCCAAACGATTTCTCTCCCTCCTGCTCTCTTTCTCTTTCTCTATTTCACACGCACGCACAGCACAACCACACACAACACACACACACACCACACACACACACGACACACACACACATCACACACACACACACACACACACACACACACACACACACACACCACACACACCACACACACACACACACACACACACAGTGGAGTTTCTAACTAAGCAATTTGGAGCCCAAGGCAAGATTTTCCCCTGGAGCCCCCCCTTACCATTTGGTAAGGTCCTGTATTTGTAATGTCCTGTAAAATGGCGCCCCCCACGGGATAAAATTATGAACTATTTTTAAACAAAATAACATATGTGTTTTAAATGTTCAAGTCTATATTATAGGGGACAAGTATAATGCATTTATCCATATGAGGCTTATTAACCTGGGATCCTTTTAAATGTCTGGTCGGTTGCCCCCTCCCCTCGCCCCCCTTCCCTCGTGGCGCCCTAGGCATCGGCCTAGTCTGCCTAATGGCAAAAGCGCCCCTGCACACACACACAGTGTGTGGTGTCTGTGTGGCCTTCGTGCTGCACATTCCCCAGACAGGCAGACAGGAGTGAACCTTATAGACAGGACATGGCTTCCTCCCCTCCTGTCTGGAGGATCAGCCTGGATACCACCTCCAGACACACAGGGGGCAAAAGATACAGACAAATAGGACAGAGGGAGACTTACACATGCAGACATTTTGCAATAGCCCATTTTTTCACGAGTTAAAGGGGAATTCCACCCATTTTAAAAAAAAAAATCCTGAGAGGATACAAATGTACAAAAAAAGGTCTGAAAGAAAAATCATTAACATGGTGAAATACATCTTGATCTTGACGTCATCAGATGTATTTCACCATGTTAATGATTTTTTCAGACCTCCATTTTTAGGAAATGAATTGGGGGAACTCTGTTATCATGTCCACACACCATCTCTAAGGTATATTAATGACATATTAAAATGTTGAAAATAGGTGAAGTTCCCCTTCTTTAAATGTTTGTGTGTGTGTGTGTGTGTGTGTGTGTGTGTGTGTGTGTGTGTGTGTGTGTGTGTGTGTGTGTGTGTGTGGTGTGTGTGTGTGTGTGTGTGTGTGTGTGTGTGTGCATGCATGTGAGAGAGAGTGTTCTGTGCTTTATGATGCTCTTGAGTGCTGCCACAGAAACGTTATGCTTGGCCCATTTTCCCAGAATGCACTCTGTTTTTTCCCCCCAAAGACAAGTGAAATCGCCTCATGCGCTGGGTGAGCAACTTAATGCAAGTGGATGAGAGGGTAACTTCCGTTGTCGTGTCTATAGTATATTAAGTCTATGGTCTGGCTACATAAAAACATATTTTTTACACTTTCTGCAAACTATTTTGAGAAAATATCTTTCGCCTTGTACTGTATAGTGATTGTATCTAATGATCATGATGTTTTACCCCAGCGTTAACTTGTTTATACTCGATCAGCACTTGGTAGAGTACAAACTTAAACGTTGTTCACAATGGCCATGGCCTACTTGTGCATGAACGGTGAGAGCTAACACTCTTGACTTTAGCTATAAGGTTCTTTACTTACGTCACCATTACATCATCACTAAACCGGCCAATGGGAGTACACCGAGAGACAACGGACCGCCAACCGCGCACCACCGAACACCGCGCACCGGACACTTAACCTGTGTCCGCTCAAGCAAGTACAACGTAATAATAATCGACTGATAAGGCGTAGTGGTCTGTGTGTGTGTTTGTGCATGTGTGTGTGTGTGTGTGTGTGTGTGTGTGTGTGTGTGTGTGTGTGTGTGTGTGTGTGTGTGTGTGTGTGTGTGTGTGTGTGTGTGTGTGTGTGTGTGTGTGTGTGTGTGTGTGTGTGTGTGTGTGTACGCTCACACGACACACAGTGTCATGCTTGCATGTCTTGCTACGCCTGCATTAATCTGTGTGTTTGCCCATGCAAGTGTGTGGCGTGTTGCCTGAGTGTGCGTGTATGTGCATGCGTGTGTGTGCATGTGTGTGTGTGCTCCTACACACGCTGCGCATGTGTGTGTGTTGCAGGCTGACTGCCTGCACTGGGCTGCAGGCTCTTCTTGTGTGGTCCTCCCAGCAAACGTTATGATTTATTCAGCTACAGGCAGAGGATCACGACCCCCAGTGACCACAGAGAGAGAGACGCACGTGGGTTTAATGATTTCACCACAAAAATGTCTGCTATGGCCGGGCCTGCCTGCCTGCCTGCCTGCCTGCCTGCCTGCCTGCCTGCCTGCCTGCCTGCCTGCCTGCCTGCCTGCCTGCCTGCCTGCCTGCCTGCCTGCAGCGGACTGACTGCAGCGAACCCCCCACCTCACTACACTGCCTGCCGTCTGCATTCGATCCAAATGCCAAAATGCACACCCACCCCTTTGCTTCTATGTGTTTCTCATTGTCATTGTCATCACTGCACCAACTGTATCCAGATATTTCATGTCTTTATGTTTTTACTCTGGTGAGCAGAGAGACTGTCGGTTGTCCCTCCATTCCTGTTTTGGGCCTGTTTTGATCGTCATACGATCAAAGTAACTCATTTACGACATGAATCACGTTATGGGGGATACCGAGAGAGAGACAGAGAGAGAGAGAGAGAGAGAGAGAGAGAGAGAGAGAGAGAGAGAGAGAGAGAGAGAGAGAGAGAGAGAGAGAGAGAGAGAGAGAGAGAGAGAGAGAGATGGAAAGATGTGTTGGATTGTTGGAGGGAGAGAGGACTGCTTGACCTAAACTGCTAGGATCAGCAGCACACCAACAACATTTGATTTACTGCTGTTCTTCTCTGCTGTGTACATTTTTCACATCCTAATGTGTTGCTGTCGTCATTGTTATTGTTGTTGTTGTCATAGTTGTTTGTTGTTTCTAGGTCTGTCTTAGTGCTTGGACTGTGTGACTGCTGCGGAACGCTTGGAGCACTTTTTGGATGTGGTTTGGATCAGTGGTGAAGAGCAGGCTATAGGGAAGGCTGTACCTTTCCGAATTTGAAGCAGGACATTTTTCAAATCCCCCATGGCTCTATACTATAGTGACAATCGGGTAGGCTAATAACCCAGAAAGCACCATGTGCTGGGTTATATCATCCCAGCTGCCTGCCTGATTCCACTGCTGAACCGGGATGGTTTATATCATTCCAGTGGATCCTCATTGAACGTGGTAAAGCAGACTAGATTGCCTTAATTGATGCCTTCATTTGGAGAGATTGGATGACACCTTGTTCCTAAAAGCATGCAGAGTTCCATCTCTCATTCAACATTTCCCAATTGGGGGGGGGGGCAGGAGGAAATAGTATGGGGCACCCATACCATTTTTTGTTACAGGACTTTTATTAGTCAAGTAAAGCATCAATAATAACATCAGTTGCAGCATGCATAAAGGTCTGACTCAGGGAGTTTTCTGTTTTCAATGATGAAATGCTGTTGGTTTAGTGGTGAGGCAATCAGTATAGGAGTGTTTCAAATACTATAAATATAAGCACTGTGTTTGGTGGGCAGTCTGGGCATTTAGGGGGGCATTGCCCCCCCATGCCCATGCCTAGATCCGCCCCTGCTCTCATCCCTCTATCCCTGTTTGTGCCCTCACCTCCTCCTCCTCCTTGATCTCCTGTGTTGCAGGATGATGTCATTCACACGGATTGTGTGAACAGTGTGTAAGCATCACTGAGACAATAATGCGAGGCAAAGTTATAGCCATATCAAACAGCTTCAGAGGAGTCTGTTCTACAGCCTGACCGATATGTTAACCGATACAGTAGAGCAGGGGTTTTCAACAGGTGGTCCGGAGACCACCAGTGGTCCCTGAGAGGATTCCAGGAGGTCCCCAGCTAAATGATGGACAGTTGGTATAACAAAATGGACCGTTATAGATCTGTAACTCTTGGGAGTGTAAAATGAAACGAAATGGACCCTGATGGCATCTGAATTACTTAATTTCCATGAATCTACACGATTAGAAAATGTAGAAGAAGTGTTGTTTGGACCAACATTTTGCCAGTTTATCTCTCCTAAATTGTGGACAAAAACTTCCTTGCTTTTGGGTCCGAGAGACTGAACTCAACAGCAAAGGTGGTCCGTGGCTAGAATGCTGAATATATAGTGGGCCCTGGTATGAAAAAGGTTGAAAACCACTGCAATAGAGGGGGACAATCACCGACAACAGATATGCAACCGGAAAAAGAAAAAAAAAACTCTAAATATATGAGTCATCATCCACTTTATACTTCTTGCTGTGATGAGCAGGCAGACACTGAGGGGTCCTCACACAGGGAGCAATGAGTCCACCTATAGCCAGACCTCAGCACACGCCCAAAGCCCCTAGGAAATATATGTGCTGCTCACCCTGTCTGGTATGACAACTGCCCCCCACCCTCCCTCCTGTCCTCTCCCTGTACTCCAGTAACACAGACTCATATCAGCTCTGTCTTTGATCCGGGTGGTTGGGTGTGTGTGTGTGTGTGTGTGTGTGTGTGTGTGTGTGTGTGTGTGTGTGTGTGTGTGTGTGTGTGTGTGTGTGTGTGTGTGTGTGTGTGTGTGTGTGTTTTGACTACGGGACTGGTATGTACAGCTTAGCCGGCTTGTTTTGCAGTAGCATATAGTTCTACACTCATGTCTGCATTTGTGTCTCTCTGTTATGGGGGGCTGTTGGGGTCAAAATTCACACTCTTACTAAGGCTGTATACCGAAGCTCCGGATTTGAACCACTCGCTCACTAAGGTCGTCACGCGAACGAATATTAATGATCCCGAACCATTCGTATTTATTTATTTATTAACTTTTTTCGCCATCTAGTAGACGATCTGCGACATTGAGGGGTCAGAAACTCGCTGTGAAATAGGCTACTGGAGTTGGAAATGCATTGTTTTCAATGAAGGTGTCCCATTCTCAATAGAAGTCTATGTAGGAGATCCACCATCAGACTAGCTCTAGGAATTTAACAGAGTTTGCGTAACTCCGTCTGTACTCTATAGAGCTGCACACTAAATCATTAGGTTAGCTGGCCGGCAGCATGCTACTTTTTTCTTTTCTTTTTACAACTTAATTAGAAGCGAAGGTCCGCAAAGCTCACTCGGAAATTCCTGACGAAGCTCGAACGACTATACAGCACTACCTCTTACACAAAAAACTAAGACCTTCACACACTATAGTGAACACCTCATATAGTAAGAGGTGAGTTTGAATTTTGACCCCGCACAGATGCACAAACAGATTATCTAAGCTCATCTCACTCAAGAATCGCCTAAGGGTGGCGCCATTTCCATGGCGTAAACACAGAACAAATTCATCTACTCACGAGACAATATCTTTATTTTATTGGATCGTGCTTCCATCAAACGCGGTGTGGGTGCAGGTCCCGCCCCGGACCCTATAAAACGACGCACCACCGGATGATGACATTCCTGCTTTTTTCTGTGCGTGAACAGCAACGCTGCTATTCATCTAAGACTACCACCGCTGAAACTTTTTGTTCTTATCCCACCTGGACGAGTTATTTCGGCTTGTACCCCGGGATTCGCGGTACTTTAGTGGTCTTTATACTCACGACCAGAAACAATATCGGGCTTTATAACTGAGCCGAGAGGCCGTCTCTATTTAGCCCTGTTGCGCGAGCAACACGCCGGTAGCTCACTGCTAGTCTACAACGAGTGTCGGGAGACCTCGCCATTAGCCATCGACAGCTAGCCTTCTTCTTTGGACCCCGGCCCGCGGAAGAAGACCCAGCCTGCGACGAGAAGCGTGCCGTCTTAACGCTCTTCGGGAAGACACGTTCAGCCGCTTGGCGCCTACCCACGACCTGCTTCGCCGGTGAGTGGATACACATCGCCTTGCTTGTTAGCCTGCTAGCCCCGCGTTTTCTGCCATCCGAAACGAGGTAGAATCCCACTAGCCACAACAGGGTTTTCAAGCGTCCATCGCCGCTCGAACTCACGCTCCCGTCTCTCTGTGTCGCAAGACCTCACTAGCTCGGCCACGCGACACAGGCCTACACGTGGCCTACTTTTAGCCGCGCCAGCTCACCGCTTCTTGTCTGCTTCGTGTCGAGAGACCGTAGCTGCTCGTTGGCTGCTCTCCTGGTTGTTTTGCTACCGTGTTACTGTTTCATACAGACACTAGTTAACCTTTTACGGTTAGCTTTCCTAAATAACTGTTATTTAGAATTCCACCTTGTGTCGAGAGACCCTGGTTGATCCTTAGCCGTTTTAATTTGGTGTACAGTTGGAAAACATAACCACTCAAAATGGCTTCCGGCGGCGACGCTATGCAGCATGACCAGGCCCAGGACCGCCAGCGCACTTGCTTCAGACGTGAGTGTAACAGGACCCTGGCCCAAGGGGACCCACACACTGTGTGTATGTTCTGCCTAGGTCTCGGACATGCTCGTATGGCCTTCGATGTCCCTGGGTACTGTCCCTGCTGCTTGGCCCTCTCTACTAAAGATAAGGGCCGTCGCCTGTCACGCATGGTGGCGCACGAAGGAGGGTTTAGTGCACCCTCCGGTGACCTCAGGGACAACCTCTCCCGCCCGGCTGCTGATTGGCCCCCTCTTCCCACCCCCAGAGGTGGGTCTCACGCCAAACCCAGCACCGCCACCGCCACCGTCACCAAGCCTAGCACCGCCACCAAGCCTCGTGTCTCCGCTGCGACGTCAACCACGAGGCGCAACGCAGATCCTAGGTCCGGCTCGCCGGCCAGGAAAGCTCCTCGGGCGGAGACAGAGGCCCCGCCCCCCCGCCGCGGGGGGGAGCCCCGCGAAGACAGGGCAGACACAGCCAGACCAGAGGCGGCGCCGAGGCGCCGCCAGCCGGCTGCGTCCTTCACACAGGCCTGGACTGACAGAGCTGGAAGAGCCCGCAGTCCAGACACTTACTACACCTCTGCCAACGCCGCGAGAGCCGGAATGGCCTCCGGTGCTGGCGCTGAGACCTACCCCCCACCACGTCTCACTCAAGAATGGGGTGAAGAGATGGAGGAAGTGGATACGTACACCGTCGTAGATGAGGCGTACTCTGATGGCGAGACGGATGCCCGCGACCACGATGCCCGCGACCATGATGCCCGCAACCATGATGCCCGCGACCAAGGTGCCCACGACCAACATGCCCGCGACCAGGATGCCAGCGGCTACGACGACGCGGAGCCGGAGGCATCAGATGCTGAGGTCATCGTGGACCGCAACGTGTCCTTCGCTGACCTGCGGGAAACCGGCCAGGCGGACGAGGAAAACCTCCCTCCGCTGGTACCGCTGGTATTGGACAACGCCGACATCGTGGAGGTGTTTATGGTGGCGGCCATCAGGTGCGGTCGCAAATGGCCAGCACCAGCACTTCCAGCCTCTGAGGAGGACGACTGGGGTGGGCGCCTCACGGAGCCTGTCAGGCCTGCTCCGCGAGTCAAACTCCCACTCGCCAAAGGCTTCAAAGCCCACCTGACGGCAATGTGGAAGGAGCCGCAAGTCCCACTTCCCATGCCACGCCGTGTGGGCATCTCCTTGGACACGGAGGACATGCCCTCAGCAGGCCTTGACGGTCTGCCGGCCATCGATAGAGTCATGGCGGCCTTTCTCCTTGACCCCACCTCTTCTCACGTCACACCACTAGCTAAGGATCCTTCGCTGCCTGAGAAGAAGGACAGGGAAGCTTCTGCAGCTAACACGAAGCTCTACTCTCACCTGGCCTGTGCTGCGAAGCACCTCAATGCCACGCTCCTGTTACAGGGATCCCTCACCAGCCTGCTGTTTGAGATGGGAGACGACCCTTCCCCAGAGCAGCTCGCTGAACTACGTCGTCTCCATGATGAGTCCGTCAGCTTCGTCCACGTTACCACGGAGCAGGTGGGCAGGGCCATGACCTGCTCCATCCTGGCAGAGAGGGACAGATGGCTCGAGGTGTCTCCAGCCCTGCCGGCGGAGACCAAAGCTAAGCTCCGCAGGGCGCCCATCCAACCTGGCGGCCTCTTCGAGGGTGCCATAGCGGACCTGGCTCTGACCTGGGAAGGCCAGAGGAAGGGCCGCGAGGCCCTTGCAGCTTACGCTGCCCCTGCTCGCCCACGCCCGCCCTCACAGACACGCCAGCCTCAACGCGGCGCGAAGAGCGGCCGTCCTGTCTCCAGCAAGCCCCGCCAGGACAGACCGGAAGGACGGCAGGCGCCCCCCGGGGCTTCGGCTCCTCCCCCAAACCGTGACGGACGCCCTCCTTCACGTGGGCGCCGCGGAACCCCTCACGGTCAGGGAAAGGGCAAGGGTCAGGGTAAGAGCCAGGGCAAGGGGCAGCAGTCTAAGTGACGCTGTCTGTGACCCGGAGGAGACGAGTCCAGACGTCTCCCCCTCCCCCCCATCGTCCGGATTTGAGTGTAGTGGTCTCGGACCTCACACCCCAGGAACCACCCAAGAAGAGACGGAAGTTTGCCGACCTTCATGTTCCAAATGTTCATTGTGTTGTGGAAAATGTTGTAAATGTTTCTGTAATAAAGGCTTTGCCATTGAACACAAAAACAAAACCAAAACAACAACAACAACAATATCATGGGGCGGACGATATGAGCTTGCTGCCGGTGGCAGCGGCGGGGGGTCTCGGCTATGTGGCGGGCCAAAACGCCACTGGCCAGACGGGTCATGCCCAAATTTTTTCTGGTCCACCAGGGGGCGCCATTTCTGCGCGAGCACATGCCCCCCTGGCAATGGAGAACCCACTTGCACATCGCCTGACACAGTGGGAGCTGTGTGGGGCCTCGCCGTGGGTTCTCCGCACCATAGCGAAAGGCTATCGGCTACAATTCGCTATGAGACCCCCTGCGTTCGGGGAAGTACTCTACTCCGACGCACGCGGTCAAGCAGGCCAGATTCTCCAACAGGAAATCCTTTCTCTGTTGGAGAAGAAGGCCATCAGGGAGGTACCCTTGTGCCAGAGTCGCAGCGGGTTCTACTCACGCTACTTCCTGGTCAAGAAGAAGGGGGGGGGGCTACGTCCAATCATGGACCTACGAGCTCTCAATCGGTACCTCAGAACCTTCCGGTTCAAGATGTTGACGGCCAAGTCTCTGGTACGTTCCATACGTCCAGGCGACTGGTTCACATCAATAGACCTGAAAGACGCCTACTTTCACATCCCTATTTACCCACCTCACAGGAAGTTCCTGCGGTTTGGCTTCAGAGGGAGAGTGTACGAGTACACAGTTCTCCCCTTTGGGATGTCTCTGAGCCCCAGGGTGTTTGTCAAGTGCACCGAGGCGGCTCTAGCCCCCCTGCGGCGTCGGGGTCTGCGTGTAGCAAGCTACATCGACGACTGGCTTCTGAGTGCGGTCTCACCGAACGAGGCACTGAGGAACACCGCCCTGGTGGTGTCCCATATGTCCTCGCTGGGCTTTACTGTGAACCACGAGAAGAGTGTCATGGTGCCCGCCCAGTCGATAAACTTTATAGGCATAGCACTGGACTCGGTCTCCTTCACGGCCAGACTGAGCCCGGAGAGGATAGACGCCTTTCTGTTGTGCGTGGCCTTGTTCCAGAGAGGGCGCGAGCTCCCACTCAGGATCTGTCTACGGATGGCAGGACTGATGGCGTCGGCCATTTCTCTGGTACGGTTGGGCAGACTCCACATGAGACCCTTCCAGCGTTGGTTGAAGTCTCTGCGGGTGCCCACCAGGTTCCTCTCACGGCGTGTGACGGTCTCTGGGGACTGCGCTCTCGCCCTGAGGTGGTGGTCGGACCGGCGGGTCCTGGCAGAGGGTGTGCCACTGGGCTTGCCCTTGACCAGGAAGGTCGTCACCACGGACGCGAGCCTGAGCGGGTGGGGGGCCACCCACGAGGGCAGATCGGCCAGAGGGACATGGACGGGGCCCCTGAGGTCCGCCCACATCAATTACTTGGAGCTCCTAGCGGTTTTTCTTGCACTGCAAGTTTTCGAACCGTTTATACGGGGTTGTCATGTCCTGGTCCGCACCGACAACACAACTACGATGTGCTACATCAACAGACAGGGAGGGCTGAGGTCCTTACGTCTGCACACGTTAGCATACAGACTGCTGATGTGGTGCGACAGACGTCTCCTGTCACTGACGGCCTGTCACGTTCCGGGACTGCTGAACGCGGGTGCAGACCTGCTGTCCAGGGGTCCCCTTCGCTACAGCGAGTGGTCCCTGCACCCGGGCGTAGCGGAACAGATTTGGGACAGGTTCGGGACCCCAGCGGCAGACCTGTTTGCCACAAACGAGAACAAGAAGTGTCCACTCTTCTTCTCCCTGTCAGGCTCGCCGACCTTGGGGCTGGACGCGATGGCGCATCGGTGGCCTCGAGGTCTGCTTTATGCGTTCCCGCCACTGGAGCTGATTCCTTTCACCCTCGCCAGAGTGAGGGCTCAGGGGTCAACGGTGCTTCTGGTGGCTCCGGCCCGAGGGTCCTGGAGACAGGAAATATTTCCTCTTCTCTACGACCGTCCCTGGCAGCTTCCCCTCTGGAGGGACCTGCTGACCCAGGCGGGTCACGAAATATTCCACCCGCGCCCGCAAGACCTAGACCTTTGGGTCTGGCCGGTGAGGGGCTGACCCTGGAGGCCACAGGTCTTCCCCCCAGGGTTGTTGAAACAATTCTGGGGGCCAGGGCGCCTTCGACTAGACAGCGATACAACACTGCATGGAATGTGTTTGTACGCTGGTGCGCGGCGAGGCCGGAAAAGCCTGTTCCCTTTCAGGCTTCCGTTGTTCTTGTCCTAACCTTCTTGCAGGAGCTCTTGGATAGGAACTTGGGTCAGTCTTCAGTCAAACTTAATCTGGCGGCCATTTCTGCCTACCATGTTGGTATGGACAACAAACCAATAAGTGAACACTTATTGATCCGTCAGTTCATGAGGGGCGTCAGACGCGCTCGGCCGGTATCCAGATCTTTGGTTCCGTCCTGGGATCTGACTTTGGTGCTGGACGCGTTGTCACAAGCTCCTTTCGAGCCACTGGACACGGTGAGCTTGAAGTTTCTCTCGCTGAAGACTGCCCTACTGGTCGCTCTGACTACGGCGAAGCGGTCTAGTGACATGCACGCACTCTCAGTGAGTTCGGGTTGCATGAGATTCAGCGGAAATGGTAACACGGTTTCGCTTAGGCCGAACTTGTCTTTTCTGCCCAAGAATTTTCCATCTGGATGTGCTCCGGTGGACTTGGCTGCCTTCCATCCGCCCCCATTCGCCTCTGCAGAGGATAGGAGACTGAACTGTCTCTGTCCGGTCAGGGCGTTGAGACTGTATGTGAATAGAACAGCTGCTTTTAGGAAGGGAAACCAGTTGTTCGTTGCGTGGGACCCTCAGAGGAGAGGGAGTCCCATAACCAAGGTGAGACTTTCACAATGGGTTGTGGAAGCCATACAGTTGGCATATGCCGAGAGAGGAGTGCAACCCCCTGAGGGTTTGCGGGCTCACTCTACTAGGGGCATGTCTGCATCCTGGGCTCTTGCAAGGGGGGCTTCACTTCAGGATGTATGTACGGCGGCG
>CM076973.1:19776414-19846414 GCA_039105355.1 Benthosema pterotum | reverse complement strand
GGAATCCGTTTGTTATAAATGAAGCTAGCCGTATAGCCACCCAGGAACAGCACAGCAGCGGTGGGAGTTATCCTTCTCTTTGTGTTTATTGGCTGAACAATAGGAAAAACAACCCGAGGGGAGAGAATGTTTGTCATTCCATTTTTTTGGGTTGTCCC
The DNA here is from genome assembly GCA_039105355.1 of Benthosema pterotum. Taxonomy (NCBI): domain Eukaryota; kingdom Metazoa; phylum Chordata; class Actinopteri; order Myctophiformes; family Myctophidae; genus Benthosema; species Benthosema pterotum. The sequence goes on along the minus strand of CM076973.1, from coordinate 19,846,256 downwards.
CGCAAGATGGAAATAAACACATTTGTTTCATTTGCACAAAGACACGTAAGCTTCGGGGGTGAAACCGGCAAACTGGCTACAGTAAAAAAAAAGCCAGCGCCAGCTGCCCATAGGCTTGACCCGAATTAGATATACGGTATTTGTAATGAATAGCTACAGATTCCCAATTTTACCCTTGAAGTGAGTTCAACACGTGCCTCAATTGACCTGCCATCGACAGCACTGGGTGTTGTCCTGTGAAAAACTTGTATGTCCTTTTCTAGAAATGGGAAAAAAGAACCTGCTCATGAACGAAGCCAGTTTTGACATGGTCTTTGTAATTTGTTCGAGGCAGATTTATTTGCAAATGTTCTGAATGATGCAACATGTTGTGAATGTTTTTTTTCTATAGCCGGTCTCACCCCAGGTTGTTGAAATAGCACAGAGCCACTACAAATAGAATATATTGTATTAAAAGCTCCATCTACCGAACTTGAGCCACGTGAAGCCCCGGTGAGAGAGGTGCTAGAAGAGAAGTGGCCACGTGTTGCAAAGTTCGGTAGAGCCGACCGAGCCGTGTCCGAGTTATGACGTGATAGTAAATATTATAAAACCCAAAGTCATCCAGCCCTGAACTCCGTACACAGCAGTAATATATGAACGCACTTAGAGTACCTCAACAACATGGCGTCGTTCAGCTGGTTATTTTCTCTTATACTTTTGTGTTACACGGTTGCACGATCAAACAACATTCATTTGCAAAGAAACCTAAAAAAGATGAAGTATGGACAAAATGGGACATACAAGGTTTCGGTGACGATAGGTTGCAGTGCCGTGGGGCCCGCGTTGGCCGGACATGTGTGCTCAACCAAAGCAATCTATCATTAGCCGGGGTAATAAGGGGAAGCCACTTTTTTTTTCTCCTGACTTATACAGTGGAGAGCAAAATGAATGCTTCCACACAACACAATGATCACAAGGGCCTTGACAGAGAGACAGAGAGAGCTGGCTGGCCACGAATCAACAACCATCACTGCTGCTGATGCACGCACATGCACACAGGCAGACGTGCACACGTGCGCGTGCATGTTCGAGAGAGAGACAGAGCCTCGGGCAAGCAGGAAGATAGGCTCATTTAAAGGCTGTATTGCCTGTCACATCACTGTCTCCAAGGGTCAGACAGTGACACAGCCACAGTGTATTTGTTGAATTATATCAGCTTCTTGGCAATCTTGGATTGTTTTTTGGTCTGTTAGCGATTCCCTCCTCAGTCCACTCCCTGTTGTTCCAGTGTGTGTTTATAATAAATGACCCATACTTTTTGTAGGGTTGTTGCTGTTCTGCACTTCTTTATCTGACCATCGTCATGACGTAAGGTCTGTTGTTTACTTTGATGACATTTATGTTTTTGTTTTGTTTTGTTTTGTTTCTCTTTCTTTTTATAATTGAGGTAAATGAGCGTTTCACGACAATGCCCCTGGCGCTCGTGCATAATTGGATTTTGGACGTCCAATGTTACAGTGTTGTGCATCACACGTCAAATAAAATAAACCACAACGATAAAATGTTTTTTTTTCTTTCCCCCACATCTGCAGCTTGTGCATAATTGCGTGTTGCAATCCTGATGTGCATCAAACGTCATATTAAATAATCTGAAACTATAAATATTTGTTGCTGTTCCTTTTCCACTGACTCCGTCTGAGCCTCTCTGTCCATCCATGCCCTTCTTCAATTCTTAAAGGGATAGTTCACATTTTTAAACGTAGGTATTTTTAAACGTTCATAAAAAAAACCCAATGTGAACTATCCCTTTAATCTCCCATGTCTGTCTGTCAGTGGCCCAACAAGCATCCGTAGCTGACCTAGATTTGTTCCCATGTCCAAGGGCCACTAGGCTGTCAGCACCTGTCCTCAGGAGCCCTCTCTATCTGTTATTAAATCAGCTGTTCTCTCAGCTCCAGGCTGCCGCCACTGGCATGGCCTTCCAGGGCATTTCAACCATCAGCACATCTGTCAGCAAACACTTAGTCCACCACCATTATACAGTTGCCCCCCAACACAGGTACACACACGTACATGCACATGCACACGCACACACAGGGAAAATTAATTGAAAATGTATTATAATGGATATAAATAAGTAAAAACAGTGATCTGGCATAATACTAGTGCAGATGGACATTGTATTTGAACACAAGAACAAGTACAACTAGTGTAGTACAAGTAGTGTAGTTGAACACTTGTGTTTTTCTTAAAATTGCTAAATACAATGCAATAATAAGTACTTAGTATTGCTAGCGATTTGATAATGATTCGATACTGATTCTTTACATCGATATAATACTAACTCAAGCGATACAACACAATATTGTCTGTTTACATTACAATATACTATACGATATATTTTTTTATATTAATACAGTTATTATCATTACACCTCTAGTATATACTGTACCAAGCGTCTTTTTCTCCATTAGCCGGCCAATAAAGCAGCAAAAGCACAAAAAAAGAAAAGGAAAAAAAAAGACCAAACATATAATAAATGTAAATCTACCTGATACTCCACTAGGCTGGAGTGAACTGACTTGAGTTATTGTGTTATACGCTACGCTGCATTTAATATTGTTTCCATTTTATGACATTTTGTGGCGGGGGTTACACCAGTAGGGATTTTTCGGCTCCAAGGCTCATGGGTTTTTGGGGTTAGACAGCCTCCGTGCTGGAAATCGCTCACTGTTGTGTGGTCTCTCTCTCTCTCTCTCCCCTCCATTTTCCATTGTGTGGTCAAGAGAATTGAGTGGAGCCTCACACAACACACAGCGCTCCACCGTCCTGCCCAGTCGACGGAACAGAACACAGGAGAGCTGCTGAGCAGAGCCTCTCTCTCGCCTCTCTTCTGCCTAGTTTCCATCAGAGTCGACGGAACAGAACACAGGAGAGCTGCTGAGCAGAGCCTCTCTAAAGGCCTCTTTGAGGCCTCTCTTCTGCAGTTATTTGAAGATGGGGTTTGTGGCTAGTTTCCATCCCCAACGCCAAGCTGTCTCTGATTAGACCTGGGCTTTAATTTGAGAGAGGAGGGGAGTTAAGAGCTGGGGGGGTGTGGGTATTGGGGAGGTCGGGGTGGTATAGTACTGTTGGGGAGGTTTGTGTGGTTTAGCCGTCCACCTCTACTGCCCCCCCCCACCCTCCTTTCCAAGGGCCCTCAACTCAAGGACTTGTGCGCTTGACTTTCTCTTCCAAAATGCATTCGAATGATACCAGAGAACAAAGTCTGAGAGAACAAAGTGAGTGAAAATGGAGATGAATGGGAGATACCTGATGCGCGCATGCATGCACGCACGCACGCACACACACACACACACACACACACACACACACACACAAACACAGGCATGCATGCTTTTCAGGTTGGGATGTGAATGTGTGATGGAAGCCCCCGTACGAACAGGGTCTCCATAGTACTGATGCTGAGAATGCACACACACACACACACACACACACACACACCCGCCTGCGCACGCACACACACACACACACACGCACACTCACACGCACGCGCGCGCACGCACACACACACACACACACACACACACACACACACACACACACACACACACACACACACAGATGCTGGCTGACCTTCTGACCTTGATGATGTATTTCTGAATTGTGCAGTGTGTGTGTGTGTGTGTGTGTGTGTGTGTGTGTGTGTGTGTGTGTGTGTGTGTGTGTGTGTGTGTGTGTTGTGTGTGTGTGTGTGTGTGTGTGTGTGTGTGAGTGTGTGTGTGTGCAGGGGGGTGTTCTGGCTGTGCTCTGGGTCATGCTTTGCCAAGAATGCTGATGAGAAATGACAGGCCATTATTACACGGTATCGCTGTGACCCCCCCAGCCCCTGAAAGCCTGCCTAGCCAATGATGAGGGCCACACTTTTATGACCAAAATAAACGTAAACAGGTCTGCATCGAATGACCACAGCCCATATACCCCCTGGCCCCACAGCCCCACCCCCTCCACACCATTCCCTCACCTCCAAACACCCAATGATAGGAGTCTAATATATTACTGATCTATGTTGTTGTGGCCACTTTGTATTATTGTATGTGTGTCTGTTTTGGTGATACTACTACCAAGAGAAAACATGATAGAAAGTAGTATGTTACCACCAGGGTTGGAAAGCTAACTTAAAAAAAACAACTGTAGTCAATAATGTAATCCAGGTTACCCAATTTAAAGTAAAGTATAAGATTACTTTTATTTACTTTTGGTTTATTTTTAAGAAAAATGTATTTAGATAACATACATTTTTTCCATTGATAACCATGCAGGCAGGCAGAACGCAGCGGGATGATCATGCATCATCATGTGTGTTTTAGTTAGACTGATTATTTTATAGTTTGCGGTTTAGGGTTAGGGTTAGTTAAGTTATGTGTAGCCCTAATGTTGATGAGGGGATGGGGGAATGTAATCCACCATGCAACCCTGTTACAATACCCCTGTTACTGTAATCCAGATTACACGTCTTAAAATGTACTCTAAAACAGTTACTGATTATTATAATCTGATTACATGACATGTAATCCTATATCTTCCCAACCCTGGTTACCAATCTGTCCGGTGTCAGAATTCTGTTTTCGCTACGCATGCATTTCGCTTACAATTTCATTGTTGTCAAACTACTGTGTTCTAATTGATCCTCACTAAAGTTTACGATAAAATACCATCATCATTTCATTGTTTTTGACTCAGTCTTTGTCTCATGGGAGGGCTGTGGGCAGTTCAGTAACCAGTCCTCCAGTGGCCAACATCAATGGGGAATTCAAGCTCTTAGAAACAGTTGAGAGACAGCAAGATCATTTTGCGACCTTGACTTAGGTGGCAACCCTTTTTATAGGTCGGGAACCCCAACCTTTTTCCCAAACTGTCGCACCCGTTTTACAAACGCCATGCTGACACCGATACCACTGGCTCCTTTTGTGACTGATCTGCTATACTAGACCACCGACGCAGCAAAAGTGCAAGCACATGACAATGACAATATGGATTTTATTTCCTTCATAATTATGTGACATTTCACGTAGGTCTATGGCTATATATGCGGTATTCTAAGCGTCTAAGCCAAATGGACACACAGGCAATGACAATATACGTGAATTTTGTATCTGTGAAACATGATAAAGTAGAATTATTTATGAGGCCAAAGTTGCCCTTACTCTCCCAACTAAATGATAATGTTTAACGTGCCTCTCCACTGGGCAATCTTTAAAATAATGGGCAGTTGTGTGGCTAAAAACACTACCTAATAGTTGGTCGTACTGTAATTAACAACAGAATAGGAAAAATGAATGGAGTGGAACGGAGAACCACAGAAGTGGCACCTGCCCACACGTGCACAGAAATAGCACATGTTGTACACAGAAGTTATTTTATTTCACCCATCATAATTTCCATGCCTAAAAGTAGACCGAGCAGATTAAATAAGTATTCGTAGTAAGCTTAGAATAGCCCTTGCCTTGGTGTCTGGAAGTATTTAAGCGCCATTGCCTTTTGTTGAACAAACACTTCAGAGTGGAAACAGTCCTGCGGTTGACCTTGCAGGAACAAATACGGTTTCTGATCAGCTAGCTAATTAGCTTCTACATGGTAAACACGAACTTTGGGGAAAATATGGTGTAAATTTGTATAAACGCCTGCTGTTGTTGGCTCTCCTTTACAGATTTCACCAGATTCCCCTTGGTGGTCTTGAGTTCAGGGTACTGTGCTGTAGGGGAACATCGCTGACATAAAAGGCAAGAGGCAGGAAACATCATGACACTATCACAGAGACACTGCATGGCTTAAGCAATCGCTTAGACTGCATTCACACCAGCAGTGGCAAGCAAATTTCCGCGGGCCTCGGCCCAATGAGCATGTGTGAGGTATGAGTGACAGTTTTGTAAATAAGCGAGTTGCGGTCCAGCAAGATCTCCACTGCTTCATTTAGCTCATGCAAGCAGACACAGTCTGTTTTTGACGCTTGCCTGTCTTTGACAGCTTGCTTGTACATTTAGGTAGAAGACATGGGATCAAGATTACCTTGAGCGACAGTTCTGCTGTCATCAGATTAAAATGTCACTACCATTTTCCTGGTATTCAGCTTGAGGCTGATCTTACTACACTCCATTTACTGCTAGCAGACTGTGTCCAAGACTGTGTGTCAATTTATGTCGTGAATTGTGTTTTGGGGGTGAACGTTTGCTCCAACTGCCACTCAAAGTGGCTACTGAAGGTGCATCCTTCCACAAGTGTACTGGCCAGCCAAACACAGCAATCCTTTGCATACTGTAAGTGGTATAGACTTTTGGATGCTGACACGCAGGGTGAAGGTCATTCTGTGAGTTCCCTAGGGTCTAAGATGCAGGTATACTGGGATTGAGGACCATGCGATTAGGTGTCTTGGTTGTTCCTCTGCATATTTAACCACTTGTTGATATCTTGAAAGAGCTTATTTTGACTTTACTATACCTTTAACTACACTGTTGATTCAGCGTAGCCTCCGCTCTCCTCTTTCCTCCACTTATACTCCCCTCATCTCCAACCGGGCCTCAACGACAACAACAGCATCGAGGTATCTCTGCTTTTCCGCCGTGCTTTGAGTTTGAGAGCTTGCTGGAGGCATGTCTCAGATGCTGGTTGGTTTGCTTCAACAAAGCTTTGGTAGTGGGCTGTTATGTCCCACTCCTTGGAAACTGTTCTTGATTTCCACCGCATAGGTTTCCTGCAGCTGAGGGTCTGTCGCCAATTGACTCCATTGAGTCCATTCGTTTTTGACCTTCCATGCTCGCCCCTTCCATGGTGCCCTGCAGGCTCAGCCTCACTGTCACAGTGAAAATTCTGTGGTCTGAGCAGAGTGCGTCTAAGGATCCGTATGCTTGAAGTTAATGACAAAATCAATATTTCCTGCATTGTAGGATGTAGTCAATGTGGTGTGCCATGTAAAGTGGTGTCATCCAGGTCCACAACTTCCACATCTTGTTTTGGGACATTGTGTTATTGGCTTGCAATTGGTATTCCTTCATTATTCATTCTAGCAAACATTTACTAGAATATGTTTACAAGCAAGCATTCACTATTATATATTTACTATTGTCAATAGTTTGTTCGGCCGAGACATGTATTGCAGTGAAGACTTTTATTTGTAGGCCTGAACTGTTTGTAGAATCGCACTTTGTTGTGAATGCTTTTTCGTAAGAACATCATGGCTAATTCTGCTGTCGTCATTGGCTTTTGTTGTACTGGGACTATTAAAAACTGGAACTGCACTCTGATGAATGCCAACTTGTGCATTAACCCAAACACCTACTGGAGATAATACATATGACTATACCTAAAGACTTCATAATCACCATTACATCAACTAAACCAAGCAATCAACAATCTTAAAAAGCAGACCCCAACCGATGACCACCACCAACAAACGCAAACCAATCGCAGTAATTTGCAGGTCCTGTACTCACAAGCTTGTATGTATCTACTGTAGGAACTGTATGTACTGTATGTATGGCAGTCCGTCATAGCCTTCTGCCTGCCTTGACAGAATGTGTCACTCCTGTGAGGTTTAGATAGTTTAGCGTTCTGGCTGAGTTCACATCTTGTTGGCTGTTGTGGAGCATGACCAAACTTTGCCTATGCTCCATGAAGTGTAAATGCAGTGTGATATCAAGGCGTGTTTCGGTTCTAGGTAATGGTGATACAATTATGTTTTGTTTAGTTTGTTTCTTGTTTGTTTGTTTCTGCATCTGTATGTATGCTGTTGTCTTCCTAACGGGCCTAAACAGTATCTTACATAAACTATGGTGTCTCTCTCTCTCTCTCTCTCTCTCTCTCTCTCTCTTTCTCTCTCTCTTGCATGAGCTTATGGGTTTTTATTTCCAAAATAATGTATCTTTCATCCTTCCATTCCTGTCCTCTATTAAGTCTATTTCTTTTTCTGATTCTCTCTCATTTCCCCATATATTACCTCTCTTTCACACACTTCATGCTAGCTCTCTCTCTCTCTCTCTCTCTCTCTCTCTCTCTCTCTCTCTCTCTCTCTCTCTCTCTCTCTCTCTCTCTCTCTCTCTCTCTCTCTCTCTCACACACATAAGGTACATGTACTATAGGCGACACACACACACACACACACACACACACACACACACACACACACACACACACACACACACACACACACACACACACACATGCACACATGCTCTCTCTCTCTTTCTGTCCATCAAGCAGCCCACCTCAATCACACTCTTTGAGTCTCCTGCCAAGCCTCAAGTAGTGTTGCTCTTGACCGCAGTCCAATCCAGACGAATCCAGCCTGGAAAAAGAGGGGAGAGCAAAAGAGTCAAAGTGACCGGAGACGACATCCGTCTCCATCCACTCCTCACATGCAGGTCAACATCACGGATCAGTCGCCATTATGTTTCACTTCCAGACCAGTGACAGCATGCACACGAACGCACGCACACACACACACACACACACACACACACACACACACACGCACGCACGCACGCACGCACACACATAGAGGCACACATAGAGGCAGGCATGCACACGCACAAGCCCCCACACGCACCCCCCACACACACACACTCATATGCACACACACACACACACACACACACACACACACACACACACACACACACACACACACACACACACACACACACACACACACACACACACACACAGACTCCCTGTACACACACCCCTCTCTCCTCTCTCTAACGTAATGTAAACCATTTTCAAGTGTATTACACAGGGGTTGCTTCCTGCAGCGCTGTGTGTGGCATGCTGTGTGCGTCAGATGATGAGGCAGAACGCTCCATCCGTTGGCTCCAGTTATAAATACACACATAGGCTGCAGGGACGGAGCCGGCCAAATAACCAAGGACTGTTTTGACTTAGCTGTCAGTGTGTGGCAATAGAAAAATCTCATTCAAATTAATAGTGACGCGCGGCCGACAGTGACATGGAAATCATATTCGGATGTATCACAGTTGTGTTTTTTTTTTCTCGTCTCCCAACGTGTAAACCAGGACATGTTTTAATGCGGGGGTTGTTGGAGGGGAATTCAAGAAAAAAAGTAGAAACATTTTGTCATTTGTTTTGCTTAAAAATGTTTCAATGCAACATGGTCTCTCTCTTGTCAGGCAGGAAGTACATGTAACTTCACTATTCCATCTTGTTTTATGAATGAATGAATGAATGAATGAATGAATGAATGAATGAATGGATGGATGGATGGATGGATGGATGGATGGATGGATGGATGGATGGATGGATGGATGGATGGATGGATGGATGAATGATAAAGACAGGCACAAAATAGACACAGGGTTCAAAATGTCAACCTGTGACCTTGTTGGCCTACGTGTGTCCTGTCTGTGTGCGTGCCCGTTCGTGTGTGTGTGTGTCTCTGCCGAATAAGCTATTTATATTTCCCAGTAACAAAATGAAAGTATTAACAAGAGCTTGCTAAATTATTAACTACAATTGGAAACATAAATGAAATGGAACACATTAAAGTCGAGCTTCCTCATTCTGTCTAAATGGCAGCCCCTGGTGGACAGGACAATCACTACAATGTGTCCAATGTTGTCTTTGCTTGATTGCCAATAGCAGACAGGCAGGTGTGAGAAGAAGTAGCATGGTGGCCAGACAGGCAGGCCAACACGAGAAGAAGTAGCATGGTGTCCTACTGCTTGGGCACAACAACAACAACAACAAACAACAGCAACAACAACAACAAAGATGCAATGCAAACACACCATCATATCTTCTTCTTAACGATGTAAGTCCTCTTATATTCTTAACCTTTATGTACTTGCATGCATTCCCTTGTCAGATTTTGAGTTCTTCAATCTCGGTATGTAGGCTACCAATACACACACGTTCCTTCAGTCTCTACGCTCATTCTGTAGTAGCCCCGAGCAGTGTTGCCAACTTGGCACATTTGTTGCTATATTTAGCTTTTTTCAGTGCTTTTTTGCTGGTGAGTTCACTGAGTTGGGGTGGAATTGATTGACAAGCGCCAGAGATGAGTGGGCCCTGGTATGAAAATGGTTGAAAACCACTGTTTTCAACCATGTTTTGGAAGTGCCACTGGTGCATTTTGGATTTTGGCAGTTGGCAACACTGGCTCCGAGATGAGGTCAGTGTTGCCAACTGCCAAAATCCAAAATGTACTAGTGGCACTTCCAAAATACACTAGAATGCGCTGGAGAAGTGGTTTTCATACCAGGGCCCACTATTTATTCTGCATTTTAGCCCACAGAGGACCACTGTTTGATGTTCAGTTTAGTCTTTCGGACTAATTTAGGAGAAATAACTGGTAAAACGTTGGTCAAAATAGCAATTCTTCTACATTTTCTAAATGTGTAGATTCTTGGAAATTAGGTAATTCAGATGTTTAAATATAATTTGCGGGTCCATTTGGTTTCATTTTACGCTCTCAAAAGTTACAGATCTATAAGGGTCCATTTGGTTACCAATGGTCCTTTCTAGGAAGGAAGGAGGACTCTATCATAGGAGGAAAAATGGTGATCAGTTTCACCCCAACTCACCAGCAAAAAAGCAATAGATTTTCTGCCAGGAGTTTTTCACAAATTTTGGCACTAGGGGGGTCTGGGAAAAAAGCTAAATATAGCGACAAATGCGCCAAGTTGGCAACACTGAATGGGGTCACATCCAAGACAACTCCCACCACCGGGTTTCCACTATGGCTGCAACTAATGATTCTTTACACAATCGATTCATTGGCCATTTACTTAACGTCTTAACCGATTCATCGATTAATCGGATTATGGCTCTTATTTAGCTATCACCTTAAAGGGGGATTCCACCCATTTTATTTTTTTTCCTGAGAGTGTACAAATGGAAACAACTGAAAAATCATTAACACAACTTGATGATGTCATCAAGCTGTGTTTCACCATGTTAATTAATTAATAATGTTGAAAATGGGTGGAATTTGTTACACTTGACACTGGAAAAACTATGGTTAAGTGTAGCCTCTATCGCGGACCACTGTCTTTAACAGGAAGTGGTCGTTGAAACGTCCCAAAGTCTTCTGTCTTATGTGGTCCCTCGCCATCTCCGTGGCATGCAATACTGATGACAAACAAACTACTACTTTGTTCGAAACACGCGCGTCCTCCTTACACACGCGATCCAAAGTAATCCACTCCACAAGATATTGAGATAGTTCCACGTAACTGTACAAAATCCCAGAGCTGTGATGCCGCGAAATATTTTTAATCATTTTCCCCAAAACACTTTTCCTAGATTCTCATGCTGCCTGTAAGCACAGCATATCTCTCGACAGATGGGATGTCTCGCCCACCTGTCTGTGACTGGATATCTCAGGTGAAGCAGCAACGTCGGCGTTGCTGCTTCTGATATCCAGTCGTTGACCAGTCCTCGACAGAGGGGTGGGCCACGGAGATAGTTTGAGGATGGGACACAGCATGAGAATCTAGGAAAGGTTTTTTGGGGAAAATGATTAAAAATACTTCATCATCACATCTCTTTGGGATTTTGTACAGTTACGTGGAACTATCTCAATATCTTGTGGGGCAAGATATTGAGATATATGTTATTGAGATATATGTTTCTGTTGGGTATTGTTTTTTAATATGATACTTAATATCATATTGGATATGTCTAATGGTTTGAGCCTCAATCACCACTCTGATAGAGTGATAGTCATGCGTCTCATCTGTAATCCTCCACCAGCCATGTTTAGGACCGTGATTCATGGTGATTATGTCTGAAACACACACACACACACACACACACACACACACACACACACACACACACACACACACACACACACACACACACACACACACACACACACACACACTTGACATACTGTATGAGCTTGTGCTACACTACAGATACAAGATTTTTGTTGTTACATCTCATTTACAAAACAGTAAACTAATAATAATTCATTCTCCTCTCTCTGCCCCTTGTTGTTGGAAGGGATCAACCAGCATTGTCAGGAAATAAACAGGCAAAATTACTTTCTAGGCTTCCTGTAAAAAACACAGATTTCCAATAAAAATGATTTTTATTGAAGGAACTGAATATGAGATAAACAAGTTTTACGAGGTGGGAGAGAATGGGGCACTGACTTGCTGTTTCAGATTTTCTGTGGAGATGTGGCAGTCGTGTTTTCCAATGTGTGTGTGCGTGTGCGCTCATGCGCACAAGTGCACGCTTGCGTGTGTGTGCGTCTGTGTGCGCGCATTCATGGCAATGGGTACAGCAGTAAGGACAAGCATTCTGTGACTTTTCTTTCAGTGCTCTCTGTGACAGGCCAGTGAGGCTGCTGGCGGTGGTATTATTGTGGCTAATTGACTGTTAATGAGGGCTTAGATGACTCTGGGTGGTAGATTAGGCCTGTTGCTGTAGACAGGTCTGGTGTGCTGCATATTAAATCAAGTGGAGCCTCTGGGCCTCTGGGTAATTTGGGCAGGGCCCACATTGGCACTGGACCGGGGTATTTTTTGATTAACGGGGGAGTGTTTCTTTCTTTTTCTTCCCTTTTTTATCTTAAATGTGCCTCGCTATTTGGTTCTAACTGTTTTTGTTGGTGGGATGGAATATTGAATGACAAAATGTGCACACATTTTCCAGTATGTGTGCGTGAATAAATCTACTATATCTACTTATTTGGACAATGGCCATGAATTAGTTGAAATGCTTATGCTCTCATCAGGTTCAAGGGTTCTTCAATGTTAGGGACAGGTTTGATGTTCTCCATAATGTCGGACAGACCATGAATAAAGCAACTGGACGCTCAAATTCAATGCTATATGCCTTGTATTTGAAGGCTGTTTCAGTTTATTAAAGATTCCCCATTAGAGAACATGACTGAGCCTCTAGTCTTCCTGGGGTCCTAAGAAAACAGATACAATACAGATGTAGGCCTACAACTAAGATAAAAATTAAAAGAGGTATCACAGAGACACATTTCTTTTAAAGATGGGGTGCAATGGATTTTTGCACATTTTATTTTGAAATTTGAGTCGGAAGGCCGTGGGACAGACTGTGGCGTCCCTTCAGGCTATGGGACATAGCTCAGCTACATCTGCAATGCATAGAGTGTTTGTTTAGTCATAAACAAATGAAGCGAAGGCTTCTGACCTTTAAGCTTTTCAGATACATATTTTACTGTGCTGATTAGGTTTAAAATTAGTCAGTGTCTGGATTGTTATCTTGCATGATTCTGTAATCAAAACAAGCTGTGTTTGGAGGAACTGCATCAATCGGAATAAAATATGACTGAAATCAATATTATTTTGGGCTTCTACATGCCATCACGCACCATGTTCGTTCAAAGTAATTACATTTTGATTTCTGTGCGCTTTTCTTATAAAATGCACAAACGTGGCAATTTTCACATTGTTTTGGCATTTATTGTTATTATTGTTATTGTTGTTTGTATGCCCATATGTTGACCTCCATGGATACGCTCAAAATGTGCGAAAAACATATTACACTTTAGGCTACTGGCTGTCTGACAAAAGAAGAAGAAGAATGATATATTACTAGTTCAACTGCAAATAGAAATCTAAGAAATAAAATTACCACAAGAAATTAGCTTACTGGCGGAAAATCTAATGGAGGAGATTAGGGTTACAATGGCATCTAGATTTGTTCCTCATGAGGATAGGGACATGTAAGCAAGTTTAATGGGTGTAGTTCAAATGTGGTCAAGCATTTAAATCAATTGCTAGCACTCCTCTTTGGCTAATCAGTGTAAGATTTAATTCTTGGCATGACCCTCTCTCTACCATTCTGCAAAGTTGCTTAAAAGCAACATGCTCGTTGGTTATAACAGAACTGCAAAAAGTGAGGGAAACAGCAGTGTATAAGATGAGTTTTGTCAGTGTTCTACTTCTAATGCAGATGTCCGTTAATACCCTCTAGCATCCGACCTCCACCCACACACTGCATGTTTATACAGTAGTATTGGCCGCTGTATGCTTTTGATTGTACTCATGTACAATCAAAAGCATACAGCGGCCAATACTACTGTATAAAGTGTTCATAAAGTGTTAATTCCACCCTAACATTGCAGACAATTTTTAGAGGTGCTGTGCTCAACGTTCAACTTCTCAGGCTACTCCTCCTTGGTTATGAACTAAGAGTAGAGAATGTAAAAGTTGAGCTGAGGTGACATACTATACTGGTCTACACTCTACAGTGTTAATTTTGCTTAACTTTAAATGTTTAATCACAGCTTAAACATTTATTTTGATTATTCACCATTTTGAAATATATCCAAAATATGCAATATGGTTTTTAAACGTGTGTTAATTGCGAAGCATTATTAACCAGGGAGTGCGCGGTCTTTCTTGAGAGAACCTTTCAGAGGTGTTTTGGCTTCATGTGCATTATTTTCAGCACCAACACCTTGATGTATGCACGAGATATGGGTAAAAAATAGTAAAAACCTAATGCAAACAAAATCAATCACTCGCTGTCACACGAAACCACCAGCGGAGTGGAACACATTGATTACACAGCTCTCTCTTATCAGCTTCCATACGCTTGTCTTGAAGTTTACACTGAACTGCCCTAAAAAAAAAAGATATCATGAATATTCCTTCTTTGCTGACCAAACGGCATTGCCGTCTGTCTTCCAGTCTCTGGTCACATATTTCAAGAATGGAAATGATGTCAGATTCCAGTATTGCAGCCATATGCAGAGAGCTATCACTGCTGAATCCAAGACCTACCTCCGCCTGTAGCGAGACGCACATCTGCTCACCTTCTGTGGCGCATTGGGCTTCTGCTTCTATTCATCTGTGGGTAAGTGATTGTGTGTGCGTGCGCGTGTGTGTGTGTGTGTGTGTGTGCGCGCGCGTGCGTGCGCATACTCGTGACTGTGTGAGACAAACACATAATTTGTATAATTGCATCTGCTGTAGTGTGTGTGTGCTGAAATAATGTGGCTGCGTTTGTCTATGTGTTTCGGGTACGTGTGAATAAACAGTCAACACACGCGCACACACACACACATGCGCGACAAACACACACTCAGTATTATTCATGGAAATCATCTGTCAGTGTATGAATGGAACCAACTATATAGGTCCATTTGGTTTCAGTTCCGTTATAATCTCTGGGTTAAATTTCACTTTGTTAAAGTTCACACATGCACTCCATCACTCAGAACACACACCGGGTGTGGGTCACACACACAGGTGGGCCTCCCTCCTCCAGCGCACGTGATACCAGGAAGCAAGCTGTTCCTCTGGTCCTTTCTCTAATGACTGAACTCCAGCTCAATGTCAGCGCCGATTCCCATCCCCTGATCACAGTATACAGCAGGGGCGGATCTAGGCATGGGCATGGGGGGGCAATGCTCCCCTAAAACACGATGGCATACGAAACAACCCAAGATATTACAAATTAAAGTGCTCATATTTAAAATGATTTGAAACACTGCTACTACTGCTACTAACTAAAGCTGTGGCACCACTAAACCAACAGCATCGTTCATCGTTGAAAACAGAAAACTCTCAGACCTTTAGCTTTAGGCATGCTGCGTGTCTGTTGAAACTTCAACAACAACTGATGTTATTATTGATGCTTAATTGCCCAATAAAAGTCCTGTAACAGAAAATGGTATGGGTGCGACTTGGGCGATGAAGCCGCCCCCCTACCATTTTCTCCTGCCCCCCCAATTGGGAAATCCTAAATCTGCCCCTGGTATACAGTGATTATAACCCCCCCCCCACACACACACACACACACACACACACACACACACACACACATGTGTATGTGTCCCAGCGGTCACTGCGTGCACAGCTAGGGCCCCTGCTGCAACTAGGCTGATGTGATGGTTGGGGTAATGACCTGGATGCCTCATGTAATGTGTTACAGTAAATGGCTGTGAGGTCATTGCCCCACTAGTAGTCAGCTTACAGTATGTACTGTACCCCACACAGCGATGGTTCCCACATAATGGACTCTCTCTATCTCTGTGTTAGCTCAGGGCGTTAGGGGACCAGGCCACATGGAGGTCTGGTAGTGGACACACACACACACACAGTGACACACACACATGCGTGCACGCAAACACGCACGCACACACACACACACACACACACACACACACACACACAAACACACACACACGCGCGCGCGCGCGCACACCCCAGCACACACGCTCATGCACATACTCGCATGCATGCCCCCAAACACCAGTCTCATTCTCTCAGTGACCTGATGATCAACATGCAGACATTGCACAGATTATATGTGTGTGTGTGTGTGTGTGTGTGTGTGTGTGTGTGTGTGTGTGTGTGTGTGTGTGTGTGTGTGTGTGTGTGTGTGTGTGTGTGTGTGTGTGTGTGTGTGTGTGTGTGTGTGCAGTATATCCGTGCCATGTGTGAACATCACACTGAGTGCATTAATATGTGCACATAAGCGTCATTACTGCTGCATGCGCTCTCTCTGCTAATGTGTATTTATGCGCGACTTTCCCGTTACATTGCTTTTCCTGTTCCTCACTCACTCACTCACAAGCCCAAACAAGGCAACGATGCCAACTCTGTTACTGTAAGCGGCCTTCATTTATCGTGCAACACACCCGCATCAGCTGAGCGATAAATCCACTCGCTAGTGTGTGGGTGGTATGGTGCTGTGTTCTCTGGGTGGTCATATTTGGGGAAAAGCGTAGTCCAATAAAGGTGTGTGTGTGTGTGTGTATGTGTGCATGTGTGTGTGTGTGTGTGTGTGTGTGTGTGTGTGTGTGTGTGTGTGTGTGCGTGTGTGCGTGTGTGTGCGTGCGTGCGTGCGTGCGTGCGTGTGTGTGCGTGTGCGCGTGTTTGTGTGCGTGCGTGTGTGCATATAATTTGGAGTGTATTTTGGTCCAAGCCTATACCAGATGTAAACATTTGTCCTGAGGTAATACAGTGGGCGCTTTGCTGTCTAACATAATTTAGAGGCACTTCATATTTTTCATGGTATTGTTCTTCTTGGCGTGTAGTTGCTCTTAAATCTGGCGAAACTCCCCGGTGAACTATTTGCAAATCAGGCACGGTTGTTTTTCCGGAGAATTTCCATTTGGCAGAGGTGTTTTCTCTCTCTCTCTCTCTCTCTCTCTCTCTCTCTCTCTCTCTCTCTCTCTCTCTCTCTCTCTCTCTCAGGAGAGGACGTTTTTTGCATAATAATCTAATCAGCCTATCCGTAGCTAACACTAGGGGGGATGGATGTAAAAAAGGGTGACCTATTTTAAGCCTCAGTTTGTGTGTTCACTGAAGGTGTGTAGTGTAGGGGGGGGACCCTCTCTGCATGTCTCCTATGGCGTGCACCATATCACCTGCATGCTGCACTGCAGACTTATAGGACCGAATCCCAACAGAGCTTTCTCTCGCATTCTTTCATACATACATATACAGTGTACTGACCAAACACTCAGGGACACTGACGGCCTCTTCTTTTGCCATCAACCATAAACTGTTAATAGACATAGTTGTCATTGGATTGTCAGTGTGGCACCACATCAGCCCAGGCAAAGTGTCAAAATGACACTGCTAGAATTATGCCTTTACCATAATGCTTGATAAATGGTTGAGAGTTCATGGATTGTGATTATTGTGTATAATCCCCCTGACCTTGGGACAGACATGCAGAGGAGGAGAAGTCGCGCCACGGGCATTGAAGTCGCACCCATAGTACCATTTTTGGTTGAAATACTTTTATTAGGCAAGTAAAGCATCAATAATAACATCAGTTGTTGTTGAAGTTGCAACAGACACGCAGCATGCATAAAGCTAAAGGGCTGACTAGGAGAGTTTTCTGTTTTCAATGATGAAATGCTGTTGGTTTAGAGGTGCCATAGTTAGTAGTTAGCTAACTGTCTGATGAAGTCGCACCCATACCATTATCTCTTGCCCCTCCAACATGTTATCTTGCCCCCCCCAAATGGGACATGTTATATCCACCCCTGCCACCTCTACTCACCAATATCACCTGTTGTCACTTCCCTCATCACCTCGCATCTATGTATAAAACTCTACTCTTTGTCTCCACCGAAGGCATGGCGAAGAGTATGAATGTGTATATGTGTATATGTTTTGAACCGACTTTTGGCTCAATATTAGTAGGTTATCATTAACATTAATACTATATTATGTGAGAGGAGAAAGGTTTCAGTGACAGTTTCCCATTTGTCCATGGGACATGTTATATCCACCTGAATAGATTAAAAATAACTGTCCATTCAGTTTATCCATGTGGGTGTTTTTTTTTTTTTTTACTACAACTCTGCTATCACTATGAAATGCCATAGTTTGTTATTTTAAATAAAGCCGCTAAAGGATGTCAGTGATGGATGGAAGAGGAGTGTGATTATTGTGGCTCAGTGACCTCACAGCGGTACAGGTCTTTTCATTTCAACCCCAAGTTATTACAAGCTGTATTGGTATTTGAAGAGAATGCCCCCCACAAACACAATGGAAATGTGTTGTGTTCTTGCGCATGGCTCATATAACGTGTGTGTGTGTGTGTGTGTGTGTGTGTGTGTGTGTGTGTGTGTGTGTGTGTGCGTGTGCGTGTGCGTGTGCGTGCGTGCGTGCGTGTTTACACACGCACATGCATGTGTCTGTGAATATATGGTAACACTTTCTTTGATACCCACATCTATAATGCATTATGAGGGCATTCATAGTACATTATAATGCATTCATAATGCTTTATAACTACACTCATAAGCACACATGATGCTTTCTTATGCACTATATCAACTCTATGTGAATTGTGAAAGTATCTGTGTGCCATGCTGTGAGCGTGCATGTGTGCCTGCAACATGTGTATACCTGTGTGTGTGTGTGTGTGTGTGTGTGTGTGTGTGTGTGTGTGTGTGTGTGTGTGTGTGTGTGTGTGTGTGTGTGTGTGTGTGTGTGTGTGTGTGTGTGTGTGTGTGTGTGTGTGTGTGTGCGTGCGTGCGTGCGTGCGTGCGTGCGTGCGTGCGTGCGTGCGTGCGTGCGTGCGTGTGTGTGTGTGTCAGAGTAGGTGGGCAGCACCACGGGTTGCCTAGTGGGGTTCTGGAGCCAGTGGACTCTCTCTATTGTTCAGGCATGAGGACTCACAGAGGGACAGAGTATTGATGCTCAAGGTATTGGCTGCTGTTTGTAGGGGGTCAGCACAGCAGGCCTGTGTGTGTGTGTGTGTGTGTGTGTGTGTGTGTGTGTGTGTGTGTGTGGGTGTGTGTGTGGGTGCGTGTGCGCGCGCACGTATACATGTGCAATTGTGCATGCACAATGCACATACATGTCTGGCTGATGTCGTATATGCATGTTCTGGCCTTGCATGCATCTGTGTTTCTGTGTGCATGTGTGTGTGTGTGTGTGTGTGTGTGTGTGTGTGTGTGTGTGTGTGTGTGTGTGTGTTGTGTGTGCACGAGGACCTCTTCCCTCCAGGAGGAAGCACCAGGGGCGCGGGGGGGGGGGGGGGGGGGGGGGCAGGCGGAGAGGAGGAGAAAAGTAATTACAGATGATATAGGACCAAAGGGCGGAAATTGATTAAAGAAAATGGGTGACCAGGAAGTAAGCAGGGGTCTCTTTGCCCCCGCCCCCCCACCACCACCCACCCCAGCTTCAATTAAATGGAAAAGTCTTGGTGGTCTCGTCCCATTGAGCCTCTCAGCGAAACAAGCCCCTGTCAACATCATATGGTGGTGCATGGAGCAGGGCAGGACTGTGGGGAATGTGAACCGAGATGGGGGTATGCGTGTGTGTGTGTGTGTGTGTGTGTGTGTGTGTGTGTGTGTGTGTGTGTGTGTGTGTGTGTGTGTGTGTGTGTGTGTGTGTGTGTGTGTGTGTGTGTGTGTGTGTGTGTGTGTGTGTGTGTGTGTGTGTGTGTGTGTGTGTGTGGAGCGTATTTTCTGGGAAGAAAGTGGTTTGGAGAGGTGATGATGATGGATGCGGCTGGGACCATGCTGTACTCTCTGGGAGAGGTAATAGAGGCTGGTGATAGCCACCCTACTGCTACTGTAATCTGCTGGGACTCCATGAAAGAACTCCAGCTGCTGCGGGTCTGCATGTGCGAGGCATTTATACGTTATTTGTATTTTCGTGGATTTTTCTCAAAGATACAAAAGAGAAAAATAGTTTGCACACCATCTCAGTAGCTCCCAGGCTCCCAGACTTTAGACTTTTATTAAGGACAACGTTTCGACCCGTTGTGGGTCTTCTTCAGGTTCTTTCTTTTTCTCAAAGATGGCACCAAAATCACAGTGTATTATATATCGGGACAACCCTAATATTTTATTTATATTAGGGTTGTCCCAATACTTATCGGTATCGGAAAAAGTATGGCATTGGTCCTTTTATGGTCACATCGGTATCGGCAAACACTGTATGGGTATTGGAAAAGTATAGGTATCAAAGCGTATTTGTCATTATCGGGTCATATTGGTATTGGCAAATATGCCAGTCCAACTGCAGGTCTGACACAGGGGTAAGGGGTTGACACTATGGCAGTTAAATGAAATGTTGCGCCATGTGGAGTTTGCTTTAGAGTTGTCCAAGTGCACATTTCAGTAAGGAGTCTGCTAGTTGGTGGAGTTCATATGAGATCTTTTTTCTTTTATATTATTGTATATATTCTTCTCTGGTATTGGTATTTGGTATCGGTATCGCCTAGCACAGAATTGTGGTATCGGGATCGGATCGGAAATGAAAAAGTGGCATCGGGACATCCCTATTTTTTATTTATTTATTTTAAATGTTACCCGAACGAAAGCTTAGTTTATTTGGAGGGTTTGTTTGTTTGGTGCTCTCACTACAGTATTTCAAAGGCAAACATCTATTTCATCAACGCTCCAAGCCACAGAGCCACTATCCGTCGGGAACCTACCAACAGAACCGAAATTCCATTCATAGTATACTGAAATAAGTGACAATGACAGTGACGGAACAGCGGCATCTTTACCGAACTTGAGCATCGTGAAGCACCACTGAGCGAATTGTCATGCTAAGTGTTTTGCGCAGTTACGGCGTGTTATGTACACGTAGTAAATATTCTAAAGCCCAAGTGCATCTCTCCTGAAACTTTCAGGTTTGTGATGTTTATAAGAAGCCAAGCCTCCGTCATACAATACTGTATGTATATGAAGGAACCTAGGGTACACATTTCCATGGTAGTTTTTTTAGTAGGACATGAACGGACTTAGGGTATACCTACTCTTACTCCACAAACGGAATGGCGTGTGTGTCAGTCTATGCTACAGTATTTATATGTTGAGGTGAGATTAGGCTGCTTTCACTCATATGAGTTGATGTAAACAAACAATCCCTCAATTCTGGTGGAGACATTGCCCCTAATAGGTCCTATTGGGGCCCATGATTTTACACAAAGTGCAGATTTTCCTGAGTAGGGGATCACTCCGCAACGCAGTGTCCAGACTAGGGTTTAATATTTTTCCCAAATTTGGCCCATTTCAAATCCCGGGATTTTGCCGACAATTTCCCGGGCTCCCGGGAATTCCCGTAAAAAAAAATAGAAGGATAAGTCAGTTAAAAAAGTCCTCCTAAAAATGCAATTATATGTCGACAGTTAATATTCTCAATTGAATAGTGATATTTTATTGTTTTAAACCTTTAATTTTAACAAAATATGAACAATATCAAATACAAATGTAAGCCGGTTACACAAATATTAGCAATGCGGCACGCAAAATAGGCTACTTATTGGAAGGTTAGGACATCGGAGAGAGAGAGAGAGAGAGAGAGAGAGAGAGAGAGAGAGAGAGAGAGAGAGAGAGAGAGAGAGAGAGAGAGAGAGAGAGAGAGAGAGAGAGAGAGAGGAGAGAGAGAGAGAGAGAGAGAGAGAGAGAGAGAGAGAGAGAGAGAGAGAAGCTGACAGCGCGTCTCAAATGTGTTCTTAGATATCGCATAATAAGGTTGTCTGCACATCAAGAGGATACGATGGTAGAACGCGCCTCAAAGTGCTCTTGTACATCGCGTAATTGAGGCTTGACGAACAAATATTTGGTATGGGCATAAGGGCATTTAATACTATTGATTGCAGCTGCGTTTCCAGCTCATCAATGCAAACGAAGCGTTGTTGACTACGCATGTTTTAGTCGCTGTCTGACATGACAACAAGTTACGGGATGCAAGTTATATAACTTATTTTGTATATATTGTAATATTGTAATATCAATAGCCTCGGTGGACATGGGGGGGAGAGACAGAGAGAGCGCTGTGGTGTTTTTTTTTTTTTTTTTTTACCTGTGTTGTAAGTTATTTCACATTGCTGAGTGGCCGTGTATAGAAGTTGTAGAACAGAGACAATCTGTCGCGAGGAAAATAAGTCCATGCAGTATAGGAAGTCCAACGTTCTCTTCAGACGTTCATATTTTTGCTAGTGTATGCTATAAGCTGGTCTGCATCTGATTCAATGAATGAAGGAGGATGCGGCATTCGTGCGGTCCATAGTCCTGAGTCCTGACTGCTCGCATTTAGACCACGTGTCGCCAATATTGTGTCCCGCGGGGCTCCTGTTCATAGCCCCCTCGCTGCACAGTCTAATTATCAGTGATGTTTGGAACTTATGCGAGGGTTATAGATTTGATTTTACCACTCACAGATATCGGAAAAAACACGATTTGTGTGGAAAAATTGAGAAAGAAATGATAACCTCCGGGAAGACGGGTCCCGGAGGATTTCCCGGGAGGGAAATTAAGTCAGTTGTACCCGGGCATCCCGGGAAACCGGGATCCCGGTATTAAACCCTAGTCCAGACATTAAACAGCCCAGTGATCCCATACTGAGTTCAAGAGGTGTGTGAAGAGGGCAGGGTACCAGGGAAAGGATCAGAGCTAATTCAAGGAAAAAGATGGGACAACTACAAAGACATTCAAGTGGTTGATCTTGACACAGGAAAAAAATATTAATAACACACTGAGGGAGATAAAAAAGGTGTAGGCCTACCCCAAAATAAAAAAGCAATAGCTGCAGAACAATTCCAACTATTCCTTAATCCCTTTTCGTCCTCTTTATTCTCCCCCCTGTATTTGGTCTATGCCCTTGAGCTCTCTCATAAGGTCAATACGTATCAGGACTGGACTGTGACAAAAATTCGACCCGGTCATTTTCGCACAAATTTGTCCCAGACCGGCCCACCACAACCAGTGTGCAGGTAGCAAGAACTCTACCCGCCCTCTGCAAAACAACTGACCATCACAAGAATAAATAAATAGCGCCTTTTGAAAACTGTGCGACTGTTTTTAAAAGTTGCACAACGTTTTTAAAATGCAGATTTTACATGCATGTGAGAAGAATATGCAAAAATCCACTTGCCAACATATTGTATCCTTCAACAAAACAATTTGACTCTCCCCCCTCAGTCTAGTAAATCTATGTATAATGAGTGAGAAACTGCCAGGGATGCAGCAATACACGAGCATCAAAAATTATGAGGGAAACGAGAAGACGGCGAAGTAGTTGTAGTAGTAGTGTGTGTGTGTGTGTGTGTGTGTGTGTGTGTGTGTGTGTGTGTGTGTGTGTGTGTGTGTGTGTGTGTGTGTGTGTGTGTGTGTGTGTGTGTGTGTGTGTGTGTGTGTGTGTGTGTGTGTGTGTGTGTGTGTGTGTGTGTGTGTGTGTGTGTGTGTGTGTGTGTGTGAGCGAGAGGGAGGGAGAGGAGAGGGAGGGAGAGAAGGGGAAGGAGAAAACAGGTTGTCAGTGAGGCTGAGCAGCAAAATAGTGTTTTCCCCCTTTCGGGTACAGCCTCCACAGATGTTGCATTCAGGTCTCCATGGCAGGGCACTCAAAAAAAAAGAAAAAAAGAAGGAGGGGTGGGTTGTGGGTGGGGGGGGGGGGGGGGGGGGGGGGGGGGGGTAGTGCCTCCAGCCCGACACAATTCAGCTCCCATTGTGCGCTGAAGGAGAGGAGCTCGGCCCACTGTTTACTGCTGTTATAGTGCACTCACCCGCCCCTCCCCTTGTGTCTCCCCCCTCCCCACCCCCCCATCCCTCCTTCGTGTTATAGCAGAGGGAACCATTGTGAAGGGTCTAGCCCAGAGCTGGGGCTGTGTGGCAGGTCAACAGAATGGGCTGTGAATCCTGTGCCTCTGAATCTGCTGGGTGGGTGGTCCGGCTTGCTCTCTCTCTCTCTCTCTCTCTTTCCCCATGCTCTCTCCCTACTAACTCGCACACTTGCTCCATGTCTCCCTCCCTCACACATGCTCTACCACCCCCCTCCCACACCCCCTTTGGCTTTTCTTTTCCTCCTCTCCTTCTTTGCTCTCTTCTTCTTCTTCTCCTTATACTCTGTCTCCTCTCCAGCTCTATAATGCTTTCATCTTCTCCCATCTTTTTCGCTGCACTCCATCTTTCCCCTCCTCTGATGACACCTCTGAGGATGAGTGATTAGCTCATGCACTGGGCCAGAGACTGGTTTGGCTGTATAGTGTTCTATGTGTGGTACTGTGATGTGGTGATAAGTGGTCCTGGATGAAGCCAGGCCCTCTGTCTGTCTGTGTCTGTGTGTGTGTGCTTGCTCCTCGAGTACGTGCACATCAGGGGCGGATGTAACATCTCCCAATTGGAGGGGGCAGGAGAAAATGGCATGGGGGCGGCTTCATCGCACCCATACCATTTTCTGTTACAGGACTTTTATTATTAGTAAATCATCAATAATAACATCAGTTGTTGAAGTTGCAAGAGACACGCAGCATGAATAAAGCTAAAGGTCTGACTCCAGTGCAGTCTCACAGATAGTACTACACTATACACGGAATGCCACCTAGGAATTGCGTGCATACACTGCGAGTTAAAGCAAAAATCCGTGAATATGCACTTGGGCGTGTTTTTCCACAAACCGGAAGTGGCTGGTTGGGGGTGGGGCAGTTTGGGTTTTGTAATATTTACTATTCTGTCCCTAACATATCGCAACTTGGACGCGGATGAGTCGTCTCTGCCGACCATGAGCATTGTGAAGCGCCACTGAGTGAGGCGCTAGCCGAGCGAATTGCTGCGCTGAGCATTGCGACGGCGCCGCTCCGTCATTTTCAGTGGAAAGACGAATATGCACGGATTTATTGTAAGCGAATATGCGCGGATTTTTGCCTATTCTAGGCGAGTATGCACGTAATGGGCCCCGTGCATAACGTGCATATTCGCCTAAACCTCATGAGACTGGGTTGCTGACTCAGAGAGTTTTCTGTTTTCAATGATGAAATGTTGTTGGTTTAGTGGTGCCGCAACTGTAGTTAGTTATTAGCAGTAGTAGTGTTTCAAATCATTTTAAATATAAGTGCTTTAATTTGAAATATCTTGGGTTGTTTTGCATGCCATCATGTTTGGTGGGGCATTAAGGGGGGCATTGCCCCCCCCATGCCCCCCCCATGCCCATGCCTAGATCCGCCCCTGCTGTGTCTGTGCTTGCACATGTGTGTTTCTTTGATTCTCCACTTCTCTCCCTCTCTTGGAGATGACCAGATCCTGCCAGTCCTGTTTGTTGGCCCGTTGCAGAGCCACTCGGTCTTCAGGAAGGCCCTGTAGTTATAGTGGTCCTTCCAGAGCCTGCCAGAGCCTGGGTGGCATGCTGCACTAATCCCTGTCCTGATTACATTTGGCATGGGCAAATAAACAGTAATAAGTGAACCTACCAGACTCCAGCAGTGTGCAGTGCCACACACCACACAACGCGCACACACACACACACATACACACACGCACATGGACATTTGTTCAGCCCAACACCTGTGTGCACATACACACACGCACGCACGCACACTATAACACACTGCGATGTTACAGATTTATGGTCCATATACTGTAGGACCGCTTTCTCCATTCCTCCAACACATTTCTCAACAACACACAACGCAAGAAACACTAACTGGACACAGGCATGGATGTTTGATAAACTGTGCCCTTATCTGACTCATTCTTTCCATAATATTGTTTTTTCCCCACCTCACTGATAACTGCAATACATGAGATACATTTTAGATTGTCTCTGGCCTTACACGGGACTGCACAGCACCATCTTTCCCTTACAAATGGTGACATCTAGTGGGCATAAATTGCTACTGTACCAGGGATCTGGGGACGACAACGGTTACCCTTATTCCAATACAGTATGACTTTATCCAACCTGCCATTAAAACTTAGGATATGTGATATACAGCACTGATAATGACATTATTATTTGGGTGCACATTCATTTCCAG
Source organism: Benthosema pterotum (assembly GCA_039105355.1). NCBI lineage: Eukaryota > Metazoa > Chordata > Actinopteri > Myctophiformes > Myctophidae > Benthosema > Benthosema pterotum. The sequence goes on along the minus strand of CM076973.1, from coordinate 19,820,033 downwards.
AGAATGATTACTCAGTCATGCAAGATTGAGCTTCCAACTCCGTTTTCTTTGAAATTTAACCTTAACCTTGTCCAGACTTCTCAGTAACTTGCAACATTGGCATTATTCCATGGAACATTGTGCAAAGCTTAGTGTGCTACTTCCATATTGTTCTTTCAGTATGCCTTCATGATACTAAGTGACATCATAGATTAAATTCGATTTCACTGCCCACTAGTTGGATGGCATTTTAGCACAGAAAGTGATGTAAGATCGGTTCACACAAGTGTGATGTTTTAGGAATATATATATTTTTAAATAATACCCTTTTTTTATCACTGACTGTGCCCCCATGTGAGTTTACCTTTGAGAATGATCTTACTAAACAGCTGCCATTTCACTATAAGTCCTGTTGTAACTTATGTGACTTCCTTATGCCTTATATGGCATTACCTTTCATTATCTCCTCTCTTTTTATCTATATTTCTGTTATGCAGAGTGAAATGATGAAATGAGAGGGAGATAATGTTCCAAGTGGAATGGAAAGGGTAGGGCAGCATTGTGTTTCCAAACCAGTTGATTATCCTGTGTGTGCGAGTGTGCACGTGCGTGCATGTGTACACATGCACACACATGCACACGTATACACATTTTGAGCAACAACATGCATCCTGCTGTGGTCAGAATAGTTGATCCTCTTTTGTGGGCATGCACTTCGTGGACATGCAACCCAGCCTAATTTCACAGACAACACAATCATAGCTGGTCAGCTGCAAGGTTCAGCAGACGTTATACGTACAGTAGAGCTTCAAGATGGGATCGCTTGGCCTGTCTGTGTTGATCCTGGGTAAGCTCTATGTACTGTATGTATGTATGTATGTATGTATGTATGTATGTATGTATGTATGTATGTATGTATGTATGTATGTATGTATGTATGTATGTATGTATGTATGTATGTATGTATGTTCATATTTCACATTGTGTTTTTATATCACATGTTTTGGAAGCTGTTAGATTGTTTCCTGGTTATAGCCATTATTCTGCCGGCTGGCTTATTTCATCAAAATTTTGCAACTTTGGCAGCTATGACAGGGATTGACAGTTTCCATGTGCCATGGAAACATGTGTCTGTTTTATTATTAAGTGGTAACAACTCGCATTGTGTGTCAAATATGTAGATAGGGTAGCAGAGGTTCCTCATGTTAAACTGTATATTTGTGTCTAAGTTGATGCAAAAACTTGGTATTGCTGAGATTTGGTCTTCCTCTCTTTCTGTAGAAAAAGTGTTTTTAGTTGAGTTTATGTAGTGGCCCTTTGAAAATGTAACCATATTTTCTTTATTAAGCTCCCATAATGCAGATGAACATTTATACAATATTAGATAGGGGACTCTTTGCCACACCCTGTACTGTACACGATGTGATCTTCAGCATGTGTAGTTGTGACATGTGATGACACAGATGATTGGCTAATTGAAGATGAAGATGAAGATGAAGATGAAGATGAAGATGATGATGATGATGATGATGGCAAGGACCATGGAAAATATGATCTCTATTGCGATGTTTCAAATCATTCCCTACTATTAGCAGGTGTAGGTTGCAGATGCAACATAGATTTCAAAATAGGTTGATGTATAAATCAAATATTCCAAAGCTTGTGAAAATGACGGCTATAATTGTTGAGCTACATGTTGGCCATGAATGGCCTACTTATGCACATGCAGAGCACACAACTGTACTTGACCGTTTTGTTTTGTGGCCACGGCTCTCTGCTTATATTGTCTCTTGTTCTATAATATAAACTTAAATTCGTTACGCCATACACATGTCATTTAAACATGTTTTTACATAAACAGTTATTTCATCAACCAATCCCTGGTTGGTTGATGAAATAAAAAGGAGGCATCAACCAATCATCAACCAATCCCTGATTGGTCACATCAACAAAAAGGAGGCAATCCAAAGGGTCAAAGGGACAACCGTTATAGGCAGCAAGCCGCCAACTCACGTTCTGTACGTACGCATGCAGCACCCTGATTGGCTCCTGATTCGGCTGCACATCTAACTACAGAAATGCACCGTGTCGATCACTGGCATGACCACTGCCAATGTCAATGACATCACTACTGGCATCACCAAGAATACTGGTCCTTCTTCGCCTGATAATAATCGATGGTTGGCTACAGTCTTAAACCAGAGAGGACTCCTACAACTGCATACATACCATGACTTATACTGTACATACTGTAGATACCCAGTCGATCACAGTACACACACGTTTTGTTTGAACATTCTTTTCCCATCATTATGTCCAGCTTTTGGTGTAACGTAACCCATACTTTGCCCCAACACAATTGACAATGACTGCACAATTTAGAGTGTTTGTGTAAACGCTAACATTGCGTAAGACAAACAGTGATGACAAAGGTGAGGAAGCAATTTGTGACATGCTAGAATGACATGGCGTATGATGAGCTACGATGATAAGAGTTCTTCTCACTTTACATGGGTGTGAATTTTATAATCATGATGGAATGACTTTAAACACAAAAATAGATTTGTGGCTGACTTTATTTATTTGTTTGTTTTGTTTGTCTGTGTGGTTGTGTGTTTGTTTATTTATTTTTCAGGTATTATTACACATTTTGGCACAGCACAAAATACAACCGCATTGCCATTGACAAACACCTCCAACACCACCACCAACAACATCATCACCACCAGTATTCCCGGTGTCAATGCCACTGCAGTGACCTCCAACTCTGATCCATACTCCACCAATGGAAACACCACCAATGGAAACACCACCATTGGAAACACCACCAATACCGGTGCCAATGCCACTGACACAACAACCTCCATGTCTGGAACTGGATACACCACCGTTGCCAATGGCACATCTGAGATGCCTACAACAGCCAAGACTATGACTGCCAGACCTGCCACTGTGTCACCTTACTCACCTACCATTAAGAAAGCTACCCCATCCAGTACGTCTTCCAATATGTCTCTTCTGCAATCCTCAAAAGTTGACTTATTTTAAATAATTAACTTTTCAGCTATTTTGAGTTGCCACTTCATTTTGCTGGTCATGTTTTTTGATCTGCCTTTTGTTACATTACATATTCATTCATAAAAGCTGAATACGGTAAATGGAATGAATAGAATCTTTATTGTTCAACTAGGTACCATCAAACCCGGACCCAATCCCACACGCAAACCAAAGTCAGCTAACACAGGTAAGTTTAGTACAAGTTAAACTGGATAGTATTTTCTACATGTCTAATTACAAATTAAAATACAAAATACAATTTATTATTTATAGCGATTTTCGAATCCAGACAAGAGTGTACAATGAGACGTATAACACATTGTTTTGCACTGTCTTTTTCCCTCTAACTCATGAATGCATGAATCGTCATGCACTGAAGCTGTTTGGGTTACACTCATTTTGGTCTTCGTCGTTCTACTTGGGATGGCAGCAGCCTACTTTTTCCTAAGTCGCCGTACTACAGTGAGTATCCTGTACTGTATGTCTCAAATGACAACATGCTGTGTGAAACACACATTACAGTATTGCAAGCAGGTGTGTGCGTGTGCGTGTGCGTGTGCGTGTGTGTGTGTGTGTGTGTGTGTGTGTGTGTGTGTGTGTGTGTGTGTGTGTGTGATGTACAGTATACAGCATGCTTGCACCGTATCTGTGTGTGTTCATTCATTGTGTTGTGAACCACCTGCACCTACTGCTACTTCTACAGAGGTACTCGATTGACCAGCATTCCAGACCGGACGACGCTGAGACTCCCCTGAACGATGTGGATGAGAGATCCCCTGACACAGCATCGCAGAACGGTACCGGTATGTCTCACACACTGTTGTTATACTAGCAATACTACTTTTTATGCTGCCATATGACTGTAGGTCAGAAATTGGCGATTAATGTATTTCCCACTTGTCCCGCAAATGTAGCCAATAATAGCCAAACAATCTGCAAGCTCAAAACAAATCAAATGCTTTTTTTCTTTTCTTTTTTTTACTATATTTGAATTGATATCCTCTTTTGTGTGAGTCTTGTGGCACTATCAGCAGTGAGATAACTGCAGTGAGAACGCGATAGTCTATATGTCTGAGACTCTGAGTCATGGGGTGGAAGTGGCTCAGGGGTAGAGTCACTAGATGGTAACCACAAGGGTGCCGGTTCGATCCCGGGCTCCCGCAGAAGTGTCCTTGAGCAAGACACTAAACCCTTAATTGCTCCTGATGTGCTAGTAGGTACCTTGCATGGTTTCCAATGCCATCAGTGCGTGAATGTGTGTGTGAATGGGTGAATGTGATGCACAAGCTATGTAAAGCGCCTTGGATAAAGGTGCTACATAAATGCACCATTTACCATTTATAGTGTCACAGTCACATAATTTTGTAGCCTGCTTAACAGCTTTACATGCGTGGCGTGACGTGCAATGTTTACAGCAGGGTGTCACAGCGTGACAAGCTTCCTCCCCGTTTACATACTAACTGCGACCTGCAACCGCAATGAGTAAATACATTACTGTTTAAGTAATATTTAGACAACGCTACTGGTAGGTTAAACTTAATAACTAATTTGTCAATTTGAAGGTATGATTCCTAATGCTGATGTGAAAGTGATATTCACTTTAACCTGTATGTGTTTTTTTTTTTACATGACTTTGTCTGACTTTCTACATTTGGGTTCTCAATACGTATGTTTGAAATATCAGATTATTAATGTTATCATCCTATAATCACAAATGTGTTATTTCAAGACCAGAACTATCTAATAAGAGAAGAACCATAAGAGAAAGATATACTTCCATGTAAAAGTTACTGACAAGCAGCACTGTTACATCATTGTTATTACCATGGAGTATTGTTATAAATGCTTATCATTTTATCTTGTAATTAGATTAATCTGTATGAATCTGTGTGATCTTTAATTCGCTTAATTTGTGCATTTAGCAGAGGCTCTTAATCCAGACGATTCTTTATGACACATTAATGATTCCTCAATAATGAGTCATCACGAATCATAAGCAAGCTGAGGACGACCTCATATCTGTCTAACCGTAGATTATTTGTGCAGTGAAGCCATGAATATACATTATAGAGCATTTAAATGCTCTAATCTTATAAATCTAATTTTTCAGCGATGCAGACATTTTCTGACAGCGTGGAGACAAAAGAGGCAACAGACTCTGAACCAAAGGACACACCTGAAGGTCAAGAGGAGCACAAAGGTTAGAATACTGTAGTTGACTGATTTTGACAGCAGATTTTATTTTTGGCCATAAGCTTGTGAATTGATTGATTGATTGATTGATTGATTGACTCGATCAACTCAATACAAGACCAATAACTGAATGGACAACCAGTTAAGAATACACATGTTTAAAATGGCAGCCACCCATAGACTTGAAATTGGTTTTAGTTATAGTTTTGAAATGGTTTAATATTAGTATATTTTTAATCAAATAAATATAGGTTTAAATATAGGTTTAACTTGAAATGCAACCTCCAGTGGGAAACCTCATAAAACAGGTCAAATTCGGGGTACATTCATTAACCTGGAAGGTAAAACATGCAAAATGTCACCATTCTTTCCATGGGTGTTGAATTTCAACATTTTAGTGCATGTTATTAGACACCATTAGAAACAAATTGGTGAAAGCATTTCCTGATTTAGTTCCCAGATTTCTATAGCTTTCCTAGCTTTACTAACAGTTGGTTTTGTCAACAAAAAAATAATGTTGGCAGGCCTTGATGGCATATCTGGGTCGCTCAACTGGGTATCTGGATAGACGGTAGAGCTCTCGTCTCCTTGGGCTCATGTATGAGTAGCACAGCTTTTGTGTACCAAGTCTGGCAGGAAGTACTGTGCTAGGAGCTGATGGTACATTGCGTGTTCCACACCACCGCAGGGGTTGAACACGCGGCGTGTTGAAATTGAGGGCTGTCAGTTGGGTTCTCTTAACAGATCTAACATTCAGCTTTGACACTTTGCAAGAGTACACACACTGACATTTGATGATGGTATAGCATTGTGTCAAATGTTACTTTATAGATAATTGACACTGAGTGGGTAAAAATGGGTTGCAAAAATCGCGCTTTAATAATTTATTTAAAATGTGCATATACTGAACATGAGTGGTTTTACAATAGCTGGCATGATCAGAGTGCTGGTGTGTGTGCGTGTGTATATCGCCTACTGTATGTCATGTTAATTTCCAGGAATATGGCCAGTTCAGAAATAAGGCGGTTACAGACAAAATACTGTGCAAGATTACTGGCATCGTGTTGCTAGAAAGGTCAATAATAACCCTGGGAGTGCACTGTGAACGGAGTATGCTGTGTCACCTGCAGCTTCCTCTTTAGCAAGAACTGACAAACTGAATAAAAGGAAGTGCTCACCACAGTACTGAGACATTTCATTATTTTCCGTTATGTAAAAACGAAAAAGTGACATAATTGGCTACATTACAGCATGATCGCGTGTGCAGAGTTTCTAGTAGAGTAGAATTGTCCCTTTCCATGTATGTCTCCATCCTGCAGTATATTACAGACCAGCATATCTTCAACATAGGCTTACAGTACATAGCAACAGCAGATAAAGCCAATACCGTATGTTGTGAATTTGTGACACACAACTCTCAACCAGACTACTACCGTATAAGTTACCAAACACTTTGGCATAACTTCTGCTAACAAAAACAAGAACCAAAATTGATTTCCCCAAATACTATCACAAATACTATCACTTGTTGGCTGGGATAAAAGTCAAGCAGAATTCTGCCGGTCAAAGAGATTGCTGTACGCCAGACCTAGGCATTATGCGGGCCTTTGGCTGACTATGCCCGGCATTTGTATTTTCTAATTTCGAAGGGTACTTTGAAATTAGAAAATACAAATGCAATACAATGCCCTTATTTACTTACAAGCAAGCTTCCTGCCCTGAATCTGTTTACCATTTTGCAAACACTGCCTTACTTTTTCTTTACGTAATATTAACATATACTACCAAAGTGTCAAATCAAGGCCATTTACTACTGTTACAGAACTTAATTACTCAGAATTTAGTTCAGCCTTTAAGCCCAGCCCACCACAATTATTTTCTGTATCTCATTTGGCCCCTTGTGAAAAATAATTGCCCACATCTGTTATACGCTGTGTATGCTGAGTGGTTACGTAATTGTTTCTTGTGAAAATTTAGGGGAAAAAATTGTACAGAGGACAAATTGGACACACAGTCATAAGTTTGATTATTAGTGAACCTTATCTTCAAGCTTGTGCAGTGCACATGTTACTGTGGACGGGTGTTTTCTCACCACTGCAGACACATTCAGTGTATCACAATTCTGAGCAAGAAGGGAACTCAGAATGATGCACGCAGAATTCACCACAATGTTACAAAATTAGAACCCGAGATGAGTCAGATCAATTCAAGATAAAGCCTTTTTCGTTTTCGATATGCACAGTTGCTCACCATAAGATTAATAAGAACACAAGACAGTCAAGGTCAAAGGGTGTGATATGGGATATAGACTCAGGTGACATTAAGCACAATTAAATGCAAACCACTGTTTGGGTAAGGGTCTAAGAGACTGGAGTGGATGCATCAGTTTGTTAACACTGATTTAGCCATGTACTGTAAATGGCTCAGATTATTGATATTATATTCTCTCATTTTAAGATGGAAGTGTAGGATGAGGAAAAAAACATTTTGAAAAGTTCTGTGCAATGCTGAAATCCACCACTTGATGGAAATGGAAGACAGGCTGACACTGATCAGTCAGTTGTAACTGATTTAGGAAGCTCCCAATGTACCCAATGTTCTTGTATGTTGTAGTTATAGTGTAGTCAGACACTACAGGCATGTTAGAAAATAATTGTGTTGCACCCATAATAATTACATGCAGGCCATCACCCTAAATATGTCCAGTGCAACGAGTAGGACTCAATGCCGCTGCTGTAAATGTATGATACTACTGATACTATAATGAAATCATTTTGATTAATCTATTGCTTGCTTGAAAAATCTATAAATGCTGCATTTCATTTAATAGTTTATAAAAATGACAACCTTGTCGTGCTACAGAGTATGCACAAGGTCCAGATTTCTGCCAAACTATTCCAAACATTCACACGTTTCCTCAAATGTCCAATATATTTTAATGCCTTTACATGCATTTAGATTAGACTTAATCAAAAATAATTAAAAAGGACAAATATGTATTCCTTTTGGCATTTCCATCTCACTGCTCTCAGTTTGCTTTGAATGAAATGTCATTATTTTCACTTGAGTTCTTCCCAGGTTTGGTTACTACTAGTGTCTTCAATCATGTCTGAACCTGCCTCAATGCCCCAGGCCACACTTTGCTCAAATGGACAATTTTCATTGCCAGTTGTAAAAGTAACTACTTTGCAAATGGGTTTCTTTTCCTGTCCTGGGAAAAAGGTGAACATAAACGTTGTATTTAGAAAGTTTCACACAGCAGGCAGACAGGCATCCGATCCAGGTTGCTAATTGGGCTCCACAGGTGCACCTGGCCTTCAAAACAGATGTTTTATACATCTTAATGACACACAGAAACATAAACCACAACTGGTCTATTGTTTTTTGAATTGCCTTAACAATTAAATTAAAAAAAATCCAATTCAACTTACAGCCACTAAAAACAGACAATTAGAGACTCACTGAACATTAAACTGTTACAGTAACAATATAGACCCTACTTTAACATCAGTTTTGCTGGGAACAGTACCCTAAAAAAACATCACTACCAACATAATAATTTCCCTGTCAGTTATCACATTTAGAAGCTAGAATTGCCTGCCTGTTCAGTTTTCTAATGACATATGTCTCTTCCGATCTAGACCCAGTGAACGCAGGTTGAGCATGACTCAGAAAGGGGTGGCGTATACCCTCTAATATGCTAAAAAGCTATATGAGCAGCTTCCCAAAAACCAGACCGCAGTTTTGCGCTTACTATTCTGTAGTTTAGAAGATGTTGGTATGTTTTGCCTGAGGGACAGCAGAGTCAGGGAGGATGAGGAAGTACCACGGAAAGACCCTTCTCTGAGTCATGATGTCTGAAAAGTACATTTTCTCAAAGAGTTTGTTACTGCGAGAGATCATAGACACCAGGTTTTTACTTGCTTGTTACTTGTTGCCTTTGTAGGGACGTTCTGTAACATTTCCCAATTGGGGGGCATGTGAAAGTCGCACCCATACCATTTTCGGTTACAGGACTTCGGTATTAGGCAAGTAAATCGGCATGCAATAACAACATCAGTTGTTGTTGAAGTTGCAACAGGGACGCAGCATGCATGACGCTAAAGGGAGTTTTCTGTTTTCAATGATGAAATGGTGTTGGTTTACTAGTACGACAATTGTAGTTACTGTAGTTATTAGCAATTAAATCGTTTTAATTGTAAGCACTATAATTTCAAGGAATTTGGGTTGTTTGCATTCCATCATGTTTGGTGGGTCAGTCAGGCCATTTGCCCCCCCCCCCCATGCCCATGCCTAGACTGCCCCTGGTTCTGTATTAGGCTTTAAGGGGCTGACACACCAACCCGACGTCGCGCGACGTCGGCCAACTGCTGTGTCGCCTTGCGTCGCCTTGCGGCGCCTGTGTCGGGCCAGGTCGGGCTCCTTGGACACACCGCAAAGACGACACACGACGGTCAACTAGCCATATACGTATACCCCTCCATACCAGTAGGTAGCGGTTATCTGCATTCACTGAAAAACAACAGAAAACCGGAAGCTCTGGGCCGTTAGCTTAATTAGCTTAAAATGCTAACGGTTATAATCTGATAAGTGCCTCTAGTATGGTAAATATGCGATGCCCGCCGTCATCAACAGAACGCGGACTTCGCGTGATTTTGAGCTCAAATAACAGCCAGGTGGCATTCCACATAACCTATTAGTAGCCACGTTCTGTTAGTAAATCATGTATAAAATATCAATACAGACAAAGGGTTGCCATGTTGGCTTGTTTTCGGTCCGTGTTAACCAACATTTTATTGTATATTATGGTCATCTGATTCTGGTGATTCTGGCCGCTGGCGATTGTAATTAATTAATAATGGCAAAAAAAATCACCCTAGATACATAGTATTTATAATGATAATGCATCACAATTACTGTTGGCATTCATGCATAGCACACTATTAATCAGAGACATACAGTACATATGCCTAGCAGGGTTTATATAGATATGGATTTTTCATTGTCCTTTAGTTTTAATTAGTTTTTACTCTTAAAATAAGTTAGTTCTAGTTAATTATAAAAACCCTGATGCCTAGTATTATTTATAATCCCAACTATACGATATTATTGGGCTTTTTGGCGTCATTAGCTTACTTCTCTCCAAATACTTGGCAACAACAGAGAAGAGAAGAGAGAAGAGAAAAGATAAGAGTCACGACATAGAGGGGTCAGCTCTATGTCAGCTGTTCATGCAGCCTGAATAGGGACAAGTTGGGAGTTGGAAATACAACGAACAACTAAAATCTCTGGATGTTTATCTTGTATTATTACTACAAAACGATCTAAAATAAAGAGATCTAGGTGGACCGTTGCTGAGTTTAATGCATTTCTGCATAGACCTATGGCCATGGCGATGACCAGAGCCAACTGTTTGTGTCTTTTTTTTTATCTGTCGTTGTTTGTTTGCTTTCGTCACTTCCGTTTCTCTTCTTGCGCCCTGATTCGTTACCTGAACAGCCAATCACAGAGTGAGCTGTTCCGCCGATGGCCGACGCCGATTCAACATGTCAAATCGGCTGAAAAAGCTTCCGCCGTGTGGCGACGTGCGGCGACGTGCGGCGACGTGCGGGACACACCGGGGAAACTAGGCCGGCCGACGCCGACCGACGGCCCGACGGCCGACCGTCGGCTTGGTGTGTCAGGGGCTTTAAGAACATCCTCATTTGAATGTAAATGAATGCACAGTAAATGCTAGCAGTTTGGGGATGGTAAGCCCATCCCCAAACTGCTATGGTCCAATCACAGCTAAGCATAACATGTGATAGACAAACCAATCTCCACCAATAGCTTTCCTATATGATAACGTAGAAAACAGAGAAACAACGCTGAGGAAGACTGCACTGGTCGAAACACGTTCCTCACTGCTCGCTGTGAGCCAAATAAAGAACATTAGAAAGGACATTTAATGAGTGCTGGCATTTTTCTCTGTTTTCTATGTATATCTTTGAGCCTTGCACCTGGAAGAATATTTTTTAACATGGAGTGTTGCGGGTTGTCTCCGGCAGCTCTGCTTGTTTCCAATATGATAAAACATTTTTTTTGTAGGCAACACACATTTTTTTCCACTGCATGCCTTGATGTTGGATTTGGATTTGGATAAATGTCTGGTGCCAAAAAATGAACCAGTATTTATTGTGTAAAGTCCATGATATTTACATTGGAATGAATGAGCCCGGCTAGAAAGTGTCCTAGGGTGGACAAGAGGGCGGGGCTTACCTAAAGGTCTATTAACATGGAGTGATAGGCTATAAAACAAAAGTATTATTTTCCATATTCTTCATCAAAACAGATATAAGGTCTTGGAAGGCAGAGGGCTATCTCTCTCTCTCTTGATCAAGGACATTAACAATCGGGCTATAACATAGCTATGTCTGGAACACCAGTCACCATCTATTCCATTGCCTGTCTCCTCTCTTACGCATCAGCTCGGGGTCAGGTAATGATGGGGATTGGCATACTTTCCCACAGCCATCAACAGCTGTGTGGCTGTGGCTCATTCAGTCCTGGTCAGTAATCACCTTATTTTTACTGGCCGGCCTAGAGGCCCCCTTGTCAGGTGGGTAAGACCAGAAAAGAACTCCCCCTCCACCACCACCACCACCACACACCTCTAAACTGTGGGCAGAACCACTTGAGGCCACGTGATTAGAACTGCTGTTCTTATAGGTAATTACAAGACAGAGGAGTGCTGACACTCCTGACAGTCAATCTTTATAGACATGTACCATATACTTGGGATAAATGTATTTTACACTCTTTCACAATTTATTTAGCTTTTTCTGTAGCAAATAATATTTCTTTTCCCATTTTATTTGTCAAGACTTTGGGCTCCATTTTCGTCCCACCCCTTATCCGTAACTTTTAGATAGATTCAGTTTTCAGATCCAAACGACATGACAATCAAGTTGAACGAACCAATAGCAAGGACTGGAGTAGAAGCAGGGCGATTTGTTGTGCTTGAAATATACTGTAATTCTGGGAACTGTTAATAAATATGCTGTATATTAAAAGTACACAAACTCATGGTCACATAACAAGTTCAATTACCCTTGAGTAGCCTATAAATCATAACGACTACAACATAGGAAATCCGTCTCAGCTCGGCGTTCTCAACAACCACTAATGTTTAATGTTTTCTGTTGTTTTTTCCAGCTGAGACTGAGGACAAACCTGCTGCGGACACGTCCAGCACTGATCCTCCTGCCTCTGCTCCATCCACTGACTCTGATCCTGGAGACAAAGTAGTTCCAGAGGAGACCTCAGTCGTTGCTCCTCCTCCAGAGGAGAATTCTGGAGAAAAGACTGATGACGAAGGAACCTCCAACCAAACCTCGGAGGACCTGAAAGAGCTCAATGGAAACAACAGCAACAATGTGATCAAGACGGGGACGCCAGGTTGGTGTCATGGGGCTTCGGAGAGCTTATATGTTTCTCCAAGATCAAAGCTGTACCTATGTGAGATTGTTATCAAATTCAAAAGTAAGAATATTGTAAAAAATCACACACTGAAGTGTGGGATGCTCTTATCGTTATACATCATGATAGCTCACATCCATGTTCAGCCAATCAGCTGAGCAAATTCCGTGCTTAATGCTTTGTGCATAGGAGGGGCTAGCGCTTCCAAAATGTCTATCACAAAACGTTGTTGTTGGACAAAACCTTGAACTCACAAAGCAGCTAGGAAAAGAGAGTAAGTTTGAACACTTTTACCCCAAAAGTACAGGTGAAGGGTTTTGTTTTGTGTGTGACTTTATTTTGTTTCGCCACAAACGGTACAACCAAAAGTCAAAATACCAAAATGTTACACGAGCAGTTTTGAACATACAAGGTTTCCGCCTTGGTTGTAAGTAACCATTTCAGAAAACTGTCCTCCAACGACCCCACACTCTTCAGTGTACCCTGCAGGCCTCTGTGGAATCTGTATCTTGGAATTTAGTTCCATATATATATTTTTTAGGTATTTATGCACTATGTTTAGGCACTAGTGGTGAGAGAGGGTTGAAAGAAGATGACTCATGAGCTAGATTCAAATCTGCTGAGGTCACAACCAGGGCCATAGCATACCTACTGGCTAGATCACTTGGGCTCTTCCCAGAATCTCAGAATCTCTGGGCCAAGAGGTCAATCACAGTTTGACCTGCTACTGTATATATCCTGATATGCACACATCCAGGTGTAGGCAATCAATACTGACGTGTCAAGCTGCGCTTAATGGTAGCCTGCAGGGCACCCCTCTGTGTTTTTTTCTGTACACTCACTGTCTGACAACATTTCTCTATCAACACTGCGAAAAGAAGCCACTCAGTACTTGCATGAGCTTTTACTAACAGTGTGAGAAGTCTCTACCTCTGCATGGGGTTGATGTTGAAGTACACCATTTAAGATCCATCATGCTGCCTGTATACATTTAAGTGAATTCATTTTTACTAGACAAGGGAAGCATTTATTGTGAACGCAGTGAGTGAGACACATACTATGTAAGCATCTGTATGTGTGCGTCACACACCATGTGTGCCTGACCCAGAACTCCATATATGGGAAGCGAACAGTGTCCATAAGACACACAGCATCTTTCTGGTAAATTAAGTCAAAATTAAATCTTAACAAGTTAGTGTATGTTTAGGAATTATAATCAAGTTCTACAGTTGTGTAAAGTTGTAGTGGAGAAAAGTATAAATTATTCAACAGCTCAAATACTAAGGAAAAGAAAGTAACCCAGACTTAAGTACAGTATCCATACATTAACAAAAGAAATGCAATACATTAAGCCAAAATTAAAACAAATCCATTCCATCCATTCTCATGTCTCATATCTCATCTCTTAACCTGACCTGCACCCAGGCGTTATCTTCCCTGAGGTTCCTCTGGACAGCCCAGTGTGAGGATGACAGACAGGCCCCATCACCTCTTGGACCCCTATGGTAAGTACACATTTCCACCTCAGCTTTCATCTGTACAAGCGTTGCATACAGGGACCATTTTGGTCTTACTTGACCCCATGTCTGGAGGGAGTGTGAACTGCAAAGTAAGATAAAAATCAGACCTGTCTGAAGTCCCCTGTTGGTACCCTAAACGTAGGGACACAGGGACGAAAGTGTCCCTTGGAGTGGTTTCACCACTCAAAAATTTCAAGAAGGACAAAAATGGCAGCTGTGTGAATATGGTGTATAGCAATCTGCGCAAGTAAGGCAATTGGTGCGCGGTGTTCGGTGTATACCTCCTCAGGGTATACTCCGATTGGTTATAGGTTTAGGTGATGCTGTAATGATGACGTGAGTAAGAGATCTTTGTAAGTAATGTCACGAGTATTAGCCCGCTCCACTCACGCACAAATACGCAAATGGCCTATGGCTGAGTTTGATATGAAACATCCACTGTAGGCCTAAAACAAAATGGCTGATGTCAAAAACAAGAAGGTTCATCACTACACACACACACATACGTAATAATCGTATGGATTCATAATCACGTTTCCAGAGTTCAGCTAAAATAAGGGGGATTGTCATTATAATGCCTCCTCCACCCTGCCCCCAGTGGCAGCTGCTGCAGCACTCAGCCAGCTCAAGTGTTGGTAAAGGGAGAGCCTCAACAGTCCCAGAAATGACTCCTGGGAAGTGCCAAGTTTCACGGTCCCGTCCTGAATGAACCACTTAAACCCTGTATACTTAGTTGACCAGAGTCGCCCATGGGCCTATACTAGGCTCCTTCTGTTTTCCCCCTCTACGCCAGATAAACGAGCTATAAGCTCACAACGTGTTGCGACATGAACCGTTGTGAGCTTGTAGATCGGCCATTTAACAGAATGTTTGCCTCCCCCAGAATAGGGACGCTAGGGTTCAGGTGGCTAACGTTAACGTAATATAAATAGAGGAGTCATAACCGTCAAAATGTACTGATAGCGCAAGGTCATTAACATGCGGATGTCTCCTCTTCCCCACCCTTGTAAATCACTTTGATAAGTTTGACATACAGTGGTGTGTATAAATAAATACACACTGTGGACGCAGCGGGGATGCTTAAGCTATTCCTGCAGAGTGATGTTTGTAACCGTCATTTACAGTACATTCTGCAAGGGAGCCTTGTTGTCAGTCCCTGTACTGTAGGTTCAGTATCAACGGCATTTATAATATTATTGTGTGTGTGTGTGTGTGTGTGTGTGTGTGTGTGTGTGTGTGTGTGTGTGTGTGTGTGTGTGTGTGTGTGTGTGTGTGTGTGTGTGTGTGTGTGTGTGTGTGTGTGTGTGTGTGTGTGTGTGTGTGTGTGTGTGTGTGTGTGTGTGTGTGTGTGTGTGTGTGTGTGTGTGTGTGTGTGTGTAAAAAATACAGTTCTATCACAGGTCATTTTGAAGAACTAACTTGACTGGTTGAAACAGTTCACATGCAGTGACTTCAACTACCACACATTCATGGCTAATCACAAATATTTCAGCTTGTGTTTTTGTCTCAGAGCGCAGCAGACTCGCTACTAGCTAGTTTCGATTCTCTTAGGTGTAAGGGTAAGTGGGGAAGGTATTGCACTTCTACAATACCTTCAGAGCTTCTAGGCACCACAGGCATCAATGAAATATTTTTGTAGTTGTGTAGATATTTACAAGCTTTTGCCACAAATTGTAGAACCAAAAGGTATTTTAACTTTGGCTCCATTTATTTCACATTTACAGAATTACTACGGCTCTTAAGCATTAAGCAGTTTGTTTTTGTAACTGTACTATACAGATCATTATGCAGTACTGAATGAGGTTTTTTTTCATGCAAATACCCCTTTACTCACACAAAACCAGAGGCCAAAGGTTCCTATAACGGCAGTGAGTGCAGGGCTTGCAGCGTGGTGGTCCCGGCAAATTGTAGAGTCAATGGACTGATCGAATCGTTTCTTTGCTGGTGGTCGCTGCATTGCATACGAGACTTTGCTCTGATACATTAATTGTGTGAATTCTGGAACAATTTACAGTCTAAAACAGTCTGTGGTGAAACAATAAAAAATATTGAGAATGATAAGAAACATAAATGATAGGAAACGTAAACAGGCTTTCTGCCTGTTCTTCTGGTGCAGTTGGTACAGTACCCCCCAGACGGGCCCTCCAGTCCAACCCTTCCCCCCACCCCCAACCCCCCCTCCGGTCTAGTCGTCACGAGCTTGAGGACGTTTGGCCCATATCCGCACCTGTGCTTTCTCCCTCTCTTTATCTGCTCAGAAGCTTGCCGCCATGCACCCAGAGGCCAGGGCCATGAGGCCGGAGGAATTCACACCGCACTTAACAGCCGATGATAGGAGCCCCACATCTGAAGCTCCTCTGCATGGCTCCAACATGTAGAGCGTTAGCAGTCATGGATCATGTCCCTATATGCACAAACAGACACACACGGACACAGGCGCAGGCACGCAGACCCCGCACCGCACACGCAGACCTACACATGCATACACACACACACACACACACACACACACACACACACACACACACACACACACACAAATGCACAGACAAAAGGCTTCCGAAATCCGTAGCATCTCCCTGTCATCAGAGGCTGTCACTTCTCACTCTCTCAATCCGTGGCATCGCTCCCTGTCATCACAGTCTTGTCAGTTCTCACTCTCTCAGACCAAGCAGTTTATCTTTGACTCTTCCTGTGCTGGGTCAGATCTTGGATTTAGGGTGGGTAGATCAAAGATTGCTAAGCACAAACTTTCAGCCTCCGCAAAAAGAAGGCAGTTCAGCTTTAGGGGCAGGTTCAGATATCAGTATTTCTGATTCAGCATAGATCAGGGGTCTGGAACAGGCGGCTCTGGAGCCACACAAAATAAGGAGGTTAAACTATGTTTATTGTCTCTCTCCACATCTTTTTATTTATCGTTGCTGTAGTAGACGTAACATGACAAACATTTTTCTACAAATTGTTCTAATATTGTAAAAAAGGTGTAGTTTAGAACAGGGGGTTTTCAGCCGATTATGATTAAGGGAACACCACACTGACTCCAACATTACTGATGGACCCCTCTTTAGATAATAATGACTCAATACATTAATAATGAAACCAGACAATCCTGGTTTTATTTTTACTGGTGGACTTCCTCTTAAGATGGCAATTCCGTTTCTGTTGAATTTCTTGGAATCTAACTTGTTAGTAAATGACCACATGGATGGTAATCATAGATCACTAGGTCAATGACCTTCCACTCAACTAGCAGAAACACATTAAAATGATAAGGGTAGTAGTAATAATAAGGGTAATAATAATAATGGTTATAATAATAAGAATCTTACATTACTAAATGCATGGTCAGGTACCACCTGCGTTAGCTGGTGGTACAACCAGTGGTCCAAACAGACAACCTGTACAATATCCCTGCTTTAGAAGTTTCAACAATTTGGTCAACTAAAATTTGCATTATAGCCTGCAACAATATGAAGCATCATATTTAATGACTGCTCAAAACTTTATTTGTATTTATTTATTTATTCTTTTTTTGGCGAATATAGCAGTGTAGAGTCCACTGTTTTGCCTGTTTTCTTTGCAGCTCAAAAGCCTTCCAAACCCCACAGAAAACTCCAGATCACAGGAAATCCACTGAATGTTCAAAGTTCAGGGTTTTCTGGGTGTAATTGAGATCTCAAAAAACTCCAAAGAAAAACTAAAACTAAAATTCTAAAGACCAGACAATAAAAGCAATATTTTGCGGATCAATTAAAACAGTATGTTTTAATTGATCCGCAAAATATTGGTTTTATACTATTCCATCCATTAGTCAGTATGTGAATATCCAGTGCCATTTTTAACCTTGGGATTCAGCAGCGTCCGAGCCTGTAGCCTATACCGCAGCCTATTTAGTCTCTGGATCAGGTTAGAGGGGCTAAAGATTTGTCAGCAAACCCATGGCGCCTTTCCTGTGGCTGATGGATAGGGGTTCTCCCTTCTTTCTCCAGGGTTTATTGTGTGAGGGATTAGCTTTGTGTTGGTGGCCCAGGGGGTTCAAGAGATTGGTGTAATAGCTTTAACCACTTAAGCCCCGTTTTATACTTTGACGTACGCCGGTGTCGAAAATAGAAGATTGAGCCATTTCCCCACAGGGGGCACAACCAGAGGCAAAGGGTGTTTGGTGCTCCTTGGCATAGAGAGGTTTGGGAACACATGTTTTTAAGTGAAAAGGGGAAAAACTGTGTTAACTGAGCGGTGCAACTATAGTTATTCTAGGTTATACTCAACTGTACTGTGATCTATACTATATTGTAGTGTACTGTGGTCTGTACTGTACTTTGATGATTATATTCGGGAAAAATATTTTCATATGGGGTCCCCGGAACATTCAGACCCCCAGGAATGTGGGCAGGGGGCTGGCCTGGTTCTGTCAAGCCTCCCCATGTCTGAAACGGCTGAGAAATAACAGAGTTACCAAGATGGTCTCTCTTTTTCTCTCTTTCTCACAGACACGCGCACACACACACACACACACACACACACACAGAGCAGTGATCAGAGCACATACTATAGTAAAACGGCTATAGTGATGCAGAAAGAAAGGGGGAAAAGAGTGGGAAAGATGTGATCCACTTTATTCTCCATCCCACCTGGTTCCTGTGGGGATGAGTAAGTTGAAAAGGAGATGGAGGATCTGATGGGTCATAAAGCAGCATAATTACAGCAGGATGTGGGCTTTATGTCTGACAAGCAAAACTGGGGGAAGAAACCATCTGCCATGTGCGTGCATGCATGTGTGCATAGGTTCTGCTGTGCGTGTGATTGTGTGAAAGCTGTGAGCGGAGATTGACAGACAGACACACAAAAATAGAGACTAAATGAGGGAGATAGGGAGTGACTGACAGAAGGATAGGACAAAACAAAACAAAAATAACTCAGGAGTGATGTGGATGTATGATAAGGTCTTTGGGATGGGACCCCTGATGTTGCACCATATTACCATATTTGGAATTATTATTACATACATATATTACATAACTACTGTTATCCTACTGTTATGCATAAAAATGCATAAAAGTAAGCTTATTACACTCATTATATGGTCCTGAGTCTGGCTCATTAGCCAGGCTACATAAAATCTGTCAACTAAATGCCTTGGTTATTTTCTTTACTGCCGATAGGACACAAACTAAAAGAGAAAATATACGCCCCAAAATTACTTTTAGAAGTCCTCAAAAGACATTAAATTGTCAAAATTGTGGATGTAGATTGTAAAATAAACATTTAATTCATCT
The DNA here is from genome assembly GCA_039105355.1 of Benthosema pterotum. NCBI lineage: Eukaryota > Metazoa > Chordata > Actinopteri > Myctophiformes > Myctophidae > Benthosema > Benthosema pterotum. Next base: position 19,800,550 of record CM076973.1, on the reverse strand, counting down.
TTAATAGTTGCCCTTACTTTGGGCCAGGTTGTTACATTAGGCTAGAGCTGAAAAACAGCCACTCTGCAGATAGGGATTGTGGCTGGATGCAGCTGGGATCCCTATTTGACTAATATAATGACAGTGGTTTGCCAAACTTCCTGCCTGGATGTGAGGGTTTGATGTGGTTGAGATGGGTGGGTTAAGTCAGTTGTCTCACCTGGGCAGCTTTACAGCAGAGAGGCGCTCCCTCACATGTGCATGTGCACACACACGTATGCACGCATACACGCACGCACACACGCATGCGCACTCACACAGACACACACACACACACACACACACGCATGCACGCATACGCATGCATGATCTCTCTTGTACACATGCATGCATTGTACACACACATATGCGCGCGCGCGCACACACACACACACACACACACACACACACACACACACACACACACACACACACACACACACACACACACACACACACTAAATCATTAAGTCCAAGTGCAAGTTCATTTTGGATAGACCGGAGGTCTACTCCTGGTAGTGTTACTTAACGTCACTAAGCGCCAGCTTGTCTGAGACAACGATTTCAGACAATGATTTAATTAAATCACTTTAAACAATCAAACAAACTATTTTAGTCCAAGAGGAACTATGATGACAGCTGTTTTAACTCATTGAAATTAATTAAGGATCAAGTGGTCTTAGCACTATCTAGAAAGGAATTCACTGGTATCAAATATAACTTCCTCTGACGTTATTACCCTGTAAGTGCCGGCTGTAACTCCATAAAAGTAAGACTAGGATTTCTGTTTTTATTATTGCAAGATGATATCGTTTGTCCTGCTTGCCAAGCTGTGGTATATAGGCTATCGATGGTGGAATTACATACTATATCGGTCCACAGGAAACAAACTGTTACATGAGAGATGAATCAGAGATGCAAGATGACTGCCCTGTGAACTAGTGTATTGGATAGACCAAGATATTTTGGGGGCAGTTTGCCTTTATTGATAGATTAACAGTAGTTTGGGGGAGAGAGACTGGGGGGGAGGCAGTGCAAAATGCCATTTGAATTATGGTCTGTTCTCTGCTCTCCATGAGCTGTGTGTGTGGATGGCTGTCAAATAGCTAGCTCTGTGCTCACTGGAAATGTTACTTCCACATTGTTCGTATAGGTTTGTTATCTGTGACACTACAAAACATCTGTACGTTGGTTTTAAATGTTTAAATATATTGAATATTATGTTAATTCTCTTGGTTTGCATGAATCTATATAGATGTAAAACAACTGGCCCGATGGCATGCGTGAAGATTGGCCAGGCCAGGTGTGCCTGCTTAAGTCAGGCTTCAGTAGTTGTCATCACCCATCCTAGTGTCCATCCTACCACATGTACTCTGGCTGTTGAATTGGACTTGGACTCATTATTGCAGAACCCCGTTTAAGCTACAGAAAAAAAACAGTTTCACAAATTGTGTTTCAGTGCCATTAACAGTTGTGCCATTATCATTTACATTTCACAATGATAGACAGCTTGAATTACATGTCAAAGTATGCCATTTTGGTGCTACTTGGGGCTACTTGTCCTTTTTCTTCTCTGGATAATGTTCGGTCATTACCTTTTTGTCAAGACAAGCATGGTCAGGGGCAGAGAAAAGTCTAATGCTTTCTACCCAGTCCAGGCAGGGCTAAGTGTTCATGTATCACTTCATCATGTATCTTTTGCTTTCACAAAAAGATGAGTGTGCTGATAGTAGGATGACATATGGTGATGCATAAGCAATTGAACTCAAAAAGTTGTGTGCTATATGATGGGTTAATAGCAATTTAAAAAAAAGAACTGCAGTGCTTGCTGTACATTGATCTGGTATGTTCGCTTCCTCGGTTGCACACATTCTAGGTAGAAAAAGGTGTGTTTTTTCCTGCTCTGCGTTCCTTGGCCTTCAGAGGCTCCTGGGTTGAAGCCTGTGCCAAGGGTCAGAGGTCAGACAACCCTAATTAAAGGGTCCACAGTGAGGGTGAGGAGAGTGATGTGGCCGCGGTGTGAGAGTCAGCTGGAGCACATTCTTTACCTGTCGCAAAGCAAGTCTCTGCAGAGGAATATGAGGCTTCTGTTTGATGGTTTCGCTTGTATATTGTGTTCCATCTTGTACCTTGTATTCTCTTTCATGCAAACATACAGTACAAAGGACATACAGACCCTTATTATACAGGGGCTTCACAGCAAAATGTGGGCCACCACTGTGCATCCTTGTGGTATAAATAGAAATAAAACCCTACTAATCTGAGCTTTTAGAGAGCCCACCTGGCTTTAGGCCTCCCTAAAACTGTCTAACCCACACACGTGTGTGTGTGTGTGTGTGTGTGTGTGTGTGTGTGTGTGTGTGTGTGTGTGTGTGTGTGTGTGTGTGTGTGTGTGTGTGTGTGTGTGTGTGTGTGTGTGTGTGTGTGTGTGTGTGTGTGTGTGTGTGTGTGTGTGTGTGTGTGTGTGTGTGTGTGTGTGTGTGTGTGTGTGTGTGTGTGTGTGTGTGTGCGCGTGTGTGTGTGTGTGTGTGTGCGTGCGTGCGCGCGCGCGTGCGTGCGTGCGTGCGTGCGTCGTTTAGTTTTTCATTGGTCATGATATCTGCATATACAATATAAAATATAAAAAATCTGTACTCTGGAAAAATATCTGTACTCTGGAATTTTTAATGGTTTTTAACCTTTGTAAAATGCCTGCATTTTATATATATATATATATATATGTGTGTGTGTGTGTGTGTGTGTGTGTGTGTGTGTGTGTGTGTGTGTGTGTGTGTGTGTGTGTGTGTGTGTGTGTGTGTGTGTGTGTGTGTGTTATCATTAGAATGTCTAGATTAGAACATGTACATTCGTTATTTTGAAACATATTGTCAAAAACGTATTTTATTTAACATTCATATTATTTAATTTACTTTTTTTTTAAACAAATCATAGTAGTAAGAGGTAGTAGTGGTTGAAATCTATTTTTTCCAAGTAGAAATCTGGGCCTTCCAGGGTCAAGGGTGTGAATGTTACATCCCCCTACCCCACCTGAGGGCACCACATCTAAAAGATCTAGAAGATATGTAATCCGAGTATTTTAAAGGCCTAAAGCAAGTGTTTTGTTTTGAGCCTTTTTAACTCATTTGGACTACTATAGAGACAAAGCTCCACCCGTCCCTGTCTTTATTTTCTGATCGATGTCCATACATGCTGCCCCTTAACCCCAAGTGTTTTAAGAAGGTTTTAACAAAACCAACACGTTGAGTCTATGTTTTGGCAGCTGCCTGCAAACATGCCACCAAGTCATGTCTCAGGTCAGATTGGGCCACACTTGTCTATCAGCAAGCGAAAGATGAGAGCAGAGAGATGCAAAATGGAAAAATAAATATACGTACGTTCATCATTCATTTCACTTCCCCTTCCATGTGGTAATTCGTTTTACACTGTCAAGAGACACTAAACACCATCTCTCCCTATATAAATAGAATATTGCTCCTCATCACAGGCTTTGTGGAAGGCCTATAGTCTTAGATGTGGGCACTAACATCCTCTGACATTTTGTGTGCTGGTACTAGCTATTTCAAGCTCTATTTTTGAACCATGAATTTCAATCCATCAGTACCTATAAAATGTAAATATCTGGGTACATGTACACTGCTGTATACCTAGATAGCATTACTTCATGAATAGCCTGCGGCTGCCCTGTATAGTTGTGGGACAATGAACTCTGATTAATCAGCAGGTACTGGTAACTCTCATTTATATCTGAGAAAGATATTATAGCTACTTCTTTGTGAAAAAAATAATATGAAAAGTGACACAGTTCATAAAGGCAAATTATAACAGTAATCATCCACCTGTATTGGCAACATGTAATAAACGTACTGTAAAAACAAAACAACAAAAAAATAATCAGTATCGAATTGTTTTGCTAATGCTAAGTGATTGAGCATTGTATTTAGGAATTTTTGCTCTATCTACAAGTTTTGCGAGTATTTAATGCAGTTGTTAAATAGTTACTATTGACTTCAAATCATTGAATCGTATCATATCGCCAGAATCTTTCAATATCGCCCGTGCATCGTATCGTCAACCATATATCGTGATATGTATCATATTGCTGTTAAAATGCATCATTACACCCCTAAAAAATAATTGCAACGCTTGCTGTGCATCTCTCTGGTATGGTAGCTTCCTTAGTGGCACACATTCTACGTTGTAGGTACAAAAAGGTAAATAGTTTAGGTAGTGGTAATTCACTGTTGTTTGGAAAGTTATCAGTCAATCTAAGGCCAGAGGACGCTCCTAAGCTTTGTCTACAGACCTGAACCCTTAGGGGTAGGATTTGTCAACTAGATAAACATTTTGTGCCTAAAACATTGGGCATTAGGTCGCTATAAGCTGTCACTTCTTAGAGCCACTTACATTTTCAGAAACACCATTGCTGTGTGGGCCTGTTGTGTGTACCAATTTTGGCAGTTAGATTGCACATTTGGAAGACGCAAGCCACCATTGAAACTTACCCACATTTCTTTATATTACTTGCACAGATGTTATCAATTCATCACACAAATCAATATGCAGTAACTATATCTATAGCGATGCGATTCCGATCAACACAGATCTGTTAGATTCTTCATTTTCCATCCGTTTTTCCACATCTACCACCATGAGGTACATTTTCCAGTTTTGTTATTTAGTCTGTAGAATTTGATGCTCTCTATGGATACAGTGGCTACAGTGTAAGGTAGTGCTGTTTTCACCCTATAGCCTGGAAAGTATGCCTTTGCTTACTGATACCGGTATACTAAATGTAAACTTGTACACAACAGCTAGTTGTTTTAAACATTCCCAGGCTGGTCTTTGTGGTGTTTTCACGGGGCTGGTGTGATCAGCAACCCACAGTGATAGACAGACATTCACCTGTTGGATTCCCCTCAGGCCTCGACTCTGCATTCCACAACCACGTCTGCTCACTGATGACTTTATTGTACCTCTGCCCCTCACTATGCTATTCACACACTAGGACTACATAGTGTGGTGGTTTTCAACTCAGCATTTTTCCATTCACATTGTTACCCGTTGAGCTATTTAAAAATCAGGGATGGCTCCAGGGGGGACAATTGGGGCTAACCCCCCCTCAAAACAAGCCCAAATTGATTGACTTCTATGTAAACGAAGATGCATTACCCCCCTCCTCGAAATCGCCAGTACCCCCCATAGCACCCCCAATCACAATTTTCTGGAGCCGTTGCTGTTAAAAAATGTATGCAAATTATGTTAAAGGAAATAAAAAACTAGTCTAGTGTATGGGAGTTTGAACTGTGGTGGTGAACCAGTTTCATATGCGGTTCTGAAAAAGTCATTGACCACATAGTGGTCAGTGACCACTATGGTGTGTGACCCTGACAGCTCTCATTATAGCCTGCTCATGTGGGTCAACTCATTACCCACTGGTTAAGCAGTTGGGTTAAAAGTTAATAGTTTAGTTGTTACTCCACAGGACTAAGTGCTGTGGATGTTTAATGGCTGTATCCTCTGCAGACTCGCCTTTGTGACAACCTGTAGGATGAATGGCATAGCATTTGAGTTATCTTTAAGATGTAATGGCTGGTGATCCCATCCCATGCAGCGACTCCACAAGCATACCTTTCTGCGTAGAAGAAAGGTACAATTGTTGGTAATTGTTTGTCAGTTGTGCTTGGTCTTTTCTACACTTAAGCTGACCTTGTAAATCACATTTCTAATTTATGTGCGTAGGAAGTGTGCCACCTGTATTTGACTGGTGAGCAGTTCGTCCATCACACATCATGCTGCTTCAATTGTTGCTCCTGTTTTTACATGCCTGATGTTATCTCAGCAATAGCCCCAATAAAGACATGTATTATTACATGTTACGCTCACATATGTAATTACCTACATGAACGAGGTAATGTTTTTGACCCTGTCTGTCTGTCTGTCTGTCTGTCTGTCTGTCTGTCTGTCTGTCTGTCTGTCTGTCTGTCTGTTAACAAAACAATTAACTTTACATGCTGACTTGCCAAAAGTGTGCATGGTAGGGCATGTGGTATTTTGCAAAAGACATAACATCTGTAAAGATGTACATAATAATACAAACAAAGATGCATTACAGGCCCAGGAAGAACTGATTAGCAGATTATTATATGCATTCTATTCAAATGACCAAAAGGGGATTGTGGGCACTTCAAACATTGCAAACAAGCTCAATAATATCAACACCCTGAAAACAAACTGCCGCCATGGAGGAGCACATTTTCCAGTTTTTGTTAAAATACCTGTTAACTGAAGTAAATAAAAAATACAATTAATAATAATAATAAAATAAAATATGAAATGTACAAAATGCCTGCTTGTAAATGGTGGGTTTTTGTCTACAACTGAATAAATACATTTGTAAATTATCTTATGTTATGTTGTTATTAGATAATATTCTTAACTTTTCAATATCTGCACCTGACAAATCATCGTCAAACTATAAAAAACTAAAAATACAAACTAGCAAATCCGATCTAGATATACATATACAGTATGGGCACAAATTTACACAGACACATGGTTGTACACAAACATCTCTACATTATTGTGACCCTTCTGTAATGAAACTCCACAGTGCTCAATAAACACATAAAAAGTAAAACGACAACAATTAGGCCATGGACGAACATTCATAAGGCAATTATTCCATGTGTACCAACTGCCTTTTCAGAGAAACTGCTAGTATGTTAAGACAATCGAACCAAACCAAGTGGTTAAAGTGTACACACAGAGACCCATTCTGCCCCAGTGGAGAAAAACAAAACACTTTACTTTTTTTTGCTTTTCTATTGGCAGACTGGATTGAAACATATGAACCGTCATTCCATGGGATTCAGTTCAGCATTTACATTTTTCTTGACAGGGGACTAAATCCCTTGAGGAATGTCCAGTCTTTCAGCAGCTAGGGTTTTTTCTGCTCTCGCTGTAGAGACCAACTAGCCACCACAGATCTCTATCTATATCCCTGCTGGCCCAGGCCAGGTGTATGCATGTGAGTCCTTATCAGTGTTGTAGTGGTACTTTCAGAAGTGGGGGGGACGCCTCTTAAAGGGGAATTCCACCCATTTGAATGTTTTTTCTGAGAGTGTACAAATGTGAACCAAATGGACCCTAGTGGGTCCATTTGGTTCCATTTGTACACTCTCAGAAAAAAGCAAACTTAATGACATAGTAAAATATTGAAAATGAGTGGAATTCAAGACAAGACAAAAAACAGAGGCCTACTTTTGCCCCAAAGATATTTTAGATGTGAGAAGTGGGGGGACGCCGTCCCCCCGCGTCCCCCCTCCACTACACCCCTGGTCCTTATACCTGCAACTCAACCCCTGTCTCTGTAGTCACATTACCAGTCCCAAAGCGAACCTCCTCTTTATTGGCCACTGTGAGATTAACTCAGGTCACATTTGAGATGTGTAATGGGTAGACCCAAGGTTAGTTTAGGGAACAAAAACAGCCTTTTTCAAGGGCACGCTAGCCCCTCCTAGATATATCCAGCTTTTAGTATAATGTTCACAAACTTTGTCCTATACACAAACATTAGAATGCCTTTGACAATGAATTAGTAATTAGTGAATTCTACATCTTGATGATGACACAATAAGAGTACCCTTCACTTCATACGGGGTGATGTTTTTAAACATGGCTTTCATTCCTTTGAATGGATGCCAGTAAGCAGTAATTCTACTCCCTTAGTATTACAGGAATTGTAAAAGCCAACTTCATTCAAGAGGTAATGCCTATAGTATTCTAGGATGTGCTGAAAAGTGATTTTGAATTTCTGATTGATTGATTGATTGATTGATTGATTTTTTTTCTATTGCTTGGAGATTTACAGTACATTCCATGCATAACTCAATGCACGACGTGGCCAAAAGCAGCAAATCATAGTGGTGGTAAAACGGAAAAGAAAAATATCCTGTACAAAGAGAGAAACAGGGGGGTGGTTGGGGGATATTTTACAAGCCTAGTCTCAAATTGCAGGTATCTGTAGGAGCCCTTTGAGAGTGGTTTTGAAGGAGTCAAAGTATTCTTAATGTCTGTTCCATTTGACTGTTCAACCATTCCATTTTGGTGGCATAGGAGCGAAAAGAGTTTAGTCGTTTGTGCCAAATCTGGGGTGCACATGGTTTGTTGAAATCCCTGGGAGTGGACTTTGTTGACGTTTAGGAGGAATTTAGGAAGTATTTAGTACAAGAACACTTGCTGTATCTGCATTTACTGTATTTCTCCACCGTGTTTCAGTATGCATACTATACGCACCACTGGTTATAGACCAATGTCCACCACCACCTTCACATCAGATATTTACAAATCCCACAAGGCATACATGTTGATCCACCTAATCCATGACTTGGCGATGAACCCTCCAAAGAGCGAATTCAGGTCACCTGAAGGAGTGTAGACACCCGTTTGGAAGAGGCTTAATGGTTATTCATAAATCACATTTGCTAGATGTGGAGTGGGATTATGTCAGGGATCCTTTCACTCAAACAGATGTTTCTTCGCAGAGGTCAAAGTTCGTGGCAAAGGCCACATAAACTTGGCCCAAAGCAGAAGGTATATGGTTGATGGTGGGACATGTGACTGTGGGACAGGACACATAACTTCCAGAAAACCAGCTCAAAGGAATGTGTATGGATGAGTAACGCAAAGAGAGAGGAGAAAACAGCCATGGCACTCATTTATTATGGCTTGATTGACCTATAGATCAGTGGTTACAATAGTCTCACACACAGTAGTGTATCCCCGGTGACACGCTTACACCACAGGTGAAAAGATGGATTAATATCATTTGAATATTCTTAAATTTGGCATATACCAGCAGCTGTTGACACTCTGTGCATGGTGCATGCATGCGAGAGAGAGAGAGAATACTATGGAAGAATACTTCCATCACAAGCACAAGCACCCAGCCGTCAGCTGGGTGACACTGAAATTCCCTCCTCTGTGGTCTTCCCTTTGCATTTCTGATTAATGACCTGAAGGTTTATTGTTGAGTGTCTCTGTGTGCCTTTACAGTATAATGATGCTTTACCGGTGTAATGCTTTTGTAATTTGAAGCCTGTCTGGTGTCTGCAATCCAAAAACCAAATGTTACAACCAGACAATAAAGTAATTAAGCCATAGTTCACTGGCATTTTAGCACGGCTAACAACGCCCCATAGTACTGTAACCTGCAGCCTTGCATGGCTTAGTGCTTTTATACAACTTTCACCAAAGTCGCATGATAGATGCAATAATGTTAATCTTTTCCGACTGTTTTATTTTCTTTCAGGCTAGGAAAGATTTCATGAGAATGGTGGAAGGAATGAAAGCAATCAACTCTGGAGGTCATATTCTATTTACCATACTGTATATGGTTCAAGCTTACACACTGCAACATTCCAATGATGTTTTTATATCATATATTTTATATTGATGAAGTTTAAAGTATGCAAACAAATATTTTTAGACGTCATATTAGCTATAACAGGCAGCTGTATCCGTCTTTGAATATGACATTGAAAATGATGGACCATGGATATTAATAGGTCATATTTGGGTTAGGGTTATATACTTATATATATACTATATACTAGTTATATATACTAGTTAAGTAAATTAGTTTAAATCATTTTACTTTTTTATCTGGTTGATTTCATAATATACATTGTATTTTCCAGTATTTCATTTTTTCACTGTCAAAAAAAGAGTAGGACAAAATAAACAAATATTACTGATTTTTTTTACTACTGATTTATTACTGATTATTCTATTACTCTGTAGATGTTTTTTGTTAGAAAGAGAATTCACCATTGTAGACTTGCTACATTTCTTTTTGAAATTCTGTCTGCTTCATGGCATTTCATACAAAAATAGTCATCTTCAGCTCTGTATTTGTCATGTTTTTATATGGTGTTTTCCGTGAAGTATACTACATACTATATTTCATTGGACACGCTTCAATGTTGTTGGCTTCACATTCACATCAAGTAAAGTCATTATAGCTTATGTACATTATGTACATGCTTTTGAAGTCACCATGTGTGGCTTGCGTTCATCTCTAACCCTATTGATGTAATGTTAAAATGTAACACATTGTTTATTGAATATTTATTCAACAACGTTTCATATGACAATGATTTTATTTTTCTTGACAACTTGGACTTTTTAACTTTTCCAGCACATTTCTACCAAATCTTTGTAATTGCTTTTATATGGTATTGTTCTGTATAAATAATAAACTCAACATAACTGGTGATAACATAACTTGTCAGACATGAATACATTATACAAAGTATAACCTGTTAATAGAAAGCGAAGGAGACCAGAGTCATGACATTTCCTCTGTGTCTCCTTCAGTCTGTGTGGTGTGATATGAGTGAGAGTCAAGAATCCATTTTATGGGTAATCCAATAGGAAGCCAGTGGCACTTACCATGACCCATAGGCCATGATGAAAGTGACACCAACAAGTATGACAGGAATGAAAGACGTGGCGAGTAGTGGCTGGGACAGCAGTGAGAGAAGAGGGCAGAGGATATCCACATCACTTCCTTTACAAGTTATTTTATCTACTCGCACCTGTGCCTTAACTGCGAGACACATGCAAATATCCTTACTTAAATTACATCATGCAAACAAAGCTCTCGGACCCTGATGCACTTAGAGTATAAGGGAGTTCAATGGAGAGAATGAACATTGTTTGATACCCTGTGATTAGTATAGTATACTGTAGATGCCATATAACCATAATTACTCATTTCTATTCTTAAAGTAATCAGTGCAGTATGGAACAAAGCAAACAGCCTTATTTGCAAATAGGGGCATGAAGTGAGCAGGCACAAAGTGAGCCACAAAATGTACAGTCATTTCCTACTGTATAGGCTTCAGATTATCCTCATGACTTGAAATGATTATTCAAGTGAATGTTTTTTTTTTTTCAACAACATTAATTCTCTGCTACTAGGCCAACTGCACACTTCACTTGATACATTTGCACCCCTCGCTGATTTTACCATAAGTGCAAACATGAGCTCCATGCAGGTGCAATCACATTTGCTTCAAAGTGACAGTGTTAAAAGACAGGAATTCCCTGACACAGTGCCACACACATTCCTGGGTCACTCTGAGGAAGGAAGGGCAGTATGCTAGAGCTCAATTTTTAAAGTAAGCTACATTTTAACAATGAAAAGCTCATCATGAGCGACCACCGGGCGGGGAGGTTTTTTGAGGAAGGGATGCAAGTAGCACTTGCTATATGCTCCTATAAAGACGGTCCTTACAAGACAGTGATATTTGGACTTACAACCCAGATATCATTGTGTTAGATTTAGACACACCGGGAACTACGGTGGGTCCTACTCACACAATCTGCCTTAATTGAGTAGTTATTAATGCAATTGCATGCACATGCGTACACACAGACACACACACACACACATACACACGCACATGCACATGCACACGCACATGCATGCACACGCACACACACAAACACACGCACAAGCCCTGAGGGCCATACAAGAAATCATCAGTAGTAGGAGCAGTAGCCTAAATATATATTTACCGTACTATTAGTTCAACAATGGGGGTTAAGTTAGAAGGCTTCCAAAGAGTCCATTGCAAATTGCAGACAGGTACTCTTTTTGGGAAGTTTTAATCATAAAACGTTTTGAAACTCATGAAAGCATTTTATTTAGAACCATTTTTAACACCATATGAGACCTTTTATTTGGTTTTGGCCGTCTGAGGTGAGTTGTTTTGCCTGGAGTTTGGGTTTGACCCAGGTGCTATATCAGGGCCTGTTACCATGCGCCCGCTCTTCCATTCTCTCTTCCGTGACAAGCGCTAACCACACAGCCCCATATCCATGCACCAGTGGGGAGCATTTCTTAATCCACCATTAAGGCTGGATAAAGCACTGCACTAGACTGGAGCGCTTCTAGAATGCGAGCCTGGAGCCCCTCGGACTCCCCTTGCATCCGACCACAGTCACCGTGGGATGGCTTGGGCCAAAATTCACAAGCAAACCAAGCATGGCAGAACCCTAGCCTGCTCTTCCTCCTCACACCCTCTGAACGGGATCCAAATGTCCCGAGTCTCAGTATCCTCCTATTTATACGCTGTGTATATTTACAACAGGCTGCATGATTGGGATGTTAGTGCAGAGTGAGAGCAAAAGGAGAATGTGGGGGTGGGTGGGCGTTTGAGGGAGGAGGGGAGGGGGTAGGGCTGAAGGGGATAAGGAGTTTGTCAGAGGTGACCAGTATGAGAGAAACAGTTCCGTTTTACATGTATAAAAGTGGTGGTTGATTATATTTTATTTTATTGCATAGTACCCATCGTGACATTTATTTAATTTATACTAATCCTAAAACTACCGGGAAGAGAGGGGGTTAAGAGATCAAATGGTCAGCTACATCCCTGAATGCAAATTGTGTTACCAAATCTGTCCAGACAGGTACTGTATGCAGCCTTGAATGTCAAACAAAGATTCACTGCAGTGTATTATGAATTGTATTGACATGGCAATTTGATGTCTGTTCGCAAGGTATAGTGGCAGCGTGGGCAGGTGCACATGCACACATGCACGCACGGACACACACTCTTGCATTCACACATTCTTGTGTTTCCTTTTGACAGCGATGCTTACAAATGTCCTGCACAGCTGGGCTAAGCCATTCATCAACACCCTAAATAAAGCACCCAGGTTGTGAGATGTTCAAAATGATAAAAGTCCTATAGATATGTCAGGAATGCAAAGATAACCTGCATAAATGTTACATTTATTAAATTGTATATATAAAGTTTGGCAAGACCTTATTTCTAGTGTAATGCCCTTTTTTGCTATATTCACCTATAAATACTGTATACGTATGTATGTAAATTGTATTATAATTTAAAAGAGCAAGAAAAAAGATTTTTACTTTTTAATTTGGATCGACACCGCACACCATGGCCTTGACATTTCAAGGGCAATGTAGCCTCTTATGAGAATGTTCATGCTCTCGGCCAAGGTCTGTGTTAAAAAATGTTCATGAACATGTTCCATCCTGGACAGCCACTTCTGGCACAGGTGTGAGACTTTGATCCTTTGAGAGGAAGCTGCTGTGCTGATCAATTCCTCACTGTCAAACACTCACTACTACTTTGAGTCTTGTTTTCCCTAACATATAAGTCAGAGAACAACATTCACACATACAAATAGACAGTTTGTGCACGCTATGTACATTATGCAAATGTCAACATTGTAATTGTAGACAAAACACAGTTAGAATGTCTTTTTATGGAATGATTTATACGTGCCTATTAGCAATAATCACATAAGTACAGCAGAGAGAAAGTACAACCTCAAAGAGACTACAGTACTTGGAAATCAAAATGTCAAAATTGTCTAATCTGTCTAATTAAACACATCACATTCTTTGTCAGAAGAACATTTGTCAGAAGAAAAAAACATACAAAACAACTAATAATTAAATAATAAATAATAAATGAAATTAAGATAAGAACAAGTGACCAAGACATGTTTTGTCTGCATAGCTATGCATATGTTGGTTAATTGTAAGATTCAATCAAGATGTATATTCTAATAATGTGTCTCCTTAAATATTTTGGTAGGATGTTCAAATTATTGCATGTAAGCTTTTTCCATCTATCTTTTTGGTTTCACTTCTGGAACGAGCCAGCGCGAGTCACGTGACAGCAGGAAGACAGCTATAAATTCCTGTTTTTGGCCTTAGGTGGCAGTTTGAGGGATAGATGACCGGAGTCATCAACCACTCAGTCTTTGTTTCCCATTCCATTATGAGGTCATTATGGTCTCCTGTCTGTGAGAGCTGCTCTGCACAAAGCAGAGACGATGAGACTGACCAGTGACCTGACCTGACCAAATTCAACTTCTCTTCTCTTCTCTGTCATTGTCTCTTTACCCCCAACCCTAATCAGCAAGAGAAGATCACTGGTAGACAGAAGGTGAAACCTCTTAATTAGTGTGCATACGGACAGGTTAATGAGGGTGTCTAAAAGAATGGTATGGTACAACCATAAATAAAAGTCTGTATAGCCAACTAGAACTAATGATGGGTATGTGCCTCCCTTGAGCAAGACCTCAGCTCTCTCCTGCTTGCGACACCATCATATAAGAATCATAAATTAAAACTTCTGTGTTCATCTCATTTAACAATATGGTATGCTTTCTTAAGCACTACAGCCATAATGTCATCATAGTTTGTAATGATAAACAATACCCGTTCACCACACAGCAGCAAAGTGCATTAAACCTTGTGTGTTACCATTATATAAGGTTTGGTGTGTTTGTTTCTATAATTGCACCCTCCAGTACGTGTTAATTCCAGAATGGCAGGGTGAGAACGCCAGGGCAAGACTTATTTAAGGGGGGATAAAAAAGACATGATGTAGAATGTTTGAAGGCATGTGGCATCCAGGATATTCAGTGCTCAGTAAAGGGGATGTCCATTCCAGAGAAGTTCTACTGTGTGTGACGTACAGTGCCTCATCCTCCCATTCACATACTGTTTTCATTATCATTATTGACTATACTTACAATATACAATATACTTCAATATGCCCGCCAGTATGAAATATTGTCCCATGGCATTTCTCTGTAGTACAGGCCATTAGATCATAAAGCCACATTTTATTTAAGGGTAGATATGAAGAGTCAAGGAAATCTACAGTATGCCTATTTTAAGGTTTACGTTTAGATTTTTATCATTGATGTCCTTCTTCGAAAACAGAAAATTCCATAAAGCAATACGGAAACAGCAAAGGAAAATATGTGAGTGTGACGTGCAAGGCATTCTGCACAGCACTATGTCTGATGTCCATCTCAAATGATGCTCCATAAAAGGCCACCAAGTATTTTTATCTTAACATGACCTTGTGCACCACACTGAGCGCACATTCTCACATTCACCAGCCACAACCAAAATATGACAGCTCAGTTTCTCTCTCCATGTTGTGCTTTGTCACCATGACTGCAACAGGGACATCCCTCATGTTTCCGCTATAGGGGAGAACAAGGGATTAGCCCGTGGGTATGTTGAACCATTTTTTTACACAAATATGGAATGGTTCAACGTACCATTCTATCACATGAGGTAGAAGAAAAAGTCAAAGATTATAGATTTTGCCAAAGGATAATAAAATATAACGCATGGGCCTATGCTAGAGTTAGACAATCAATATGGTATGGTAGGCATACAAATTATTCATTAAAATGATGAAATAGTGTGCTCAGATTGTATGTCGTATTGAACTTTTTGCAGCCATGTGACAAAACACAATGCCATGGCATGTACAACTGTGAAGCAAATCAAAAAATAATTCTATTCTGATGATATTTAATTCTCATCTTGTTTTCTGAAAAGAACACATTATGGACACATCTGGCATGAATCAATCTCTCATCTTTGGGCCACAAGTTCATTCACTTTATCTAAATTATCATCTGAGCAAACAGGTTGTTCTAATAGAGGTTACTCACTATACTGCAGATTTGTCATAGTTACTAAAGGTCTGTTGACGATATGACAGAATTATTTTCATACATTTTTAATATAATTGATTAAATTAAAATCCTTTAGAGATATTTGACACAGTGACAGTGATTTTCTGTGGCGTTCAAACCTGCAATGTTTTGGTTGTCCCTCAGGTCTAAAACCACTTGACCCCGTTTCTGCACAGTATAAATAGAATGTAGTATATTCTACCATGTGTCCTAATAACCACATGTCCTATTCTGGGGGCAAAACATAGAGCTAATCTCTATGATGATATTTTGTTGTAGAGGGGAAAAGGAGGGGCCTTTAGTGTGGAGTCGTGAGAGACTGCATGGTCAACCAGGTACATAGAGTTTAAGTGATTAGGATCCCACACACGGGGTTATGACTTTGGACTTGGAGAGTGAAGGGATGCCCAGTATGACCTTGGTCAGGGGAACTCTGATGGGAATATGATAAAAGAGATGGCGTGGATCATTAACACGGCCCAGAGCCCTCTTCAAAGACCCCTCTGTTCATGTGAAGCACAGTGTGAAATTAGCAGGCAGATCAGCAACCATATGAACACAGAGCTCACTTCAAAGTGATCACTGCGTCCGTCCTTGTAGTAGTCATATTGGTGTCCACTGCCGCCTTAATTGTGACGGCTCTATTACTTTAACAAAGAAACTGCTGTTCATATTATTAGGTTGCCAGTGGTAATCTTTATCTTGCCAAATTGGGTTTTGCTTGTTATCACACTCACACTTGGAAGAAATCAGTTCATGCCGATTGTTTACATGCAGTTTCCCAATAGAGGGCACCAATCTCAGTGCTCCTGTGTGCTATACTGTTTTATATACTGTACACTTTGACTTTTTATATACTACTTGCAGTGGCAATTCTGCCACGGCAGGTGTATGTAAAATAATAATCA
Source organism: Benthosema pterotum (assembly GCA_039105355.1). NCBI lineage: Eukaryota > Metazoa > Chordata > Actinopteri > Myctophiformes > Myctophidae > Benthosema > Benthosema pterotum. The sequence continues at coordinate 19,784,075 of CM076973.1, read as the reverse complement.
CCAAAAAAACAATACAATCAGTGGATGTAATTAATAATTTTGCACACAAATTCAGAACAAAGATATAAGAAGCCTAAATTAAATATATTGTTTAAATTAAACTAAAAAGCTTATACATGATTGTTGTAAAAGAGGATAAAGGGTGAATTTGGGGGGTAGGGGTTTGTGCCTCTGTGCGTGTGTGTGCATGCGTGCATGCTTGTGTGTGTGTGGGTGGGTGCGTGTGTGAGAGTGGAGGGGGGGCTTTTACATCCCATCCAATGGACATTCTTAAATTAGCCATGGGGGCAGGAGGCTCCCTCCCTCCCTGGCCTGACAGAAGGAGGAGTCTGGGGTCTAGCCACAGTCTTCTGTGTGTGAGTATTACCTGCACAGACCTATAACATTCACTGCAGCTGTGTGTGGCACTGTGGATGTGTGAGGGAGCCTGTGAGGAGAGACACAGACAGACAGACAGTAGAGAGAGAGAGGGAAAGAGAATTAGAGAGACAGAGAGAGAGAGGCGGAGAGAGAGAGAGAGAGAGAGAGAGAGAGAGACTATTTTATTTATTTTGAGGATAGGAGTCTGTCTACTCCTGCTGACTCCTAGAACAACCTGCAAGCCAACTAGCAGCGGACATGGCTGGTTGTCCGCAAAGCTCAGGGACCTGTAAAACACGGGAGCTTTTCAGATGTCTCATTGTCACTTTCGCTCTGGCCTTCTTTTCTTCAGTGGATGCAGAGCCCTTTGACCCGGCTTTCCATTATCGCCACAGGACGGGACCTGACGAGGACAACATCATCATCGCCAACAATGGAATTAGGGTCCCCTTTGGGAGGTCTGTGTTTTTGGACCCCGTCAATGACCTGGTGACCGAGGTGCAGCCTGGCGACCGGTGTCACATCACTGTTCTGGACAATGACCCACTGGCCCAGGCACCGGGAATGCTGAGCCCGAAAAAGTTCCCCTGTGCATTCGGACCTGATGAGGTGAAATACACTCACTTTGGCTCCCGGAGTCCCAGCAAGGATCGGGTCAAGCTGCAGCTGCGATATGACTCCCATACAGACACGGTCATCGTCCCTTTCATGCTGGAGGTGGAGGTGGTGTTCCAGCAGCTCGAGATCGTCACCAGGATTATGCCGCTCAACGTGGAGAAACTTAACAGCGACAGCAACCCCATTGACAAAAAACTCCTGGAGTTTTCCTACGAGGACGGTGTGACACAGTGTAAGATGACCACTCTGGTTGGCGCCGGAGGACTCCCCAGGTATGGCACGCTTTTGAACAACCCCCCCAATGGCCAGATGATTGACTGTGATGAGTTTGTTAAGCAGGGCATTCGCTACAAGCACACTGCAACGACCAAGTCACCAAATAGAGACTATATTCCAATGATGGTAGAGCTGCAGGACAATGAGGGCAATGCCATAATGCAAGAGCATTTCCAGATGATGGTTAGAATAAGAGAGGGAACAGAGAACACTGCCCCTAAGCCCAGCTTTGTAGCCATGATGATGATGGAGATTGATCAGTTTGTGATGACAGCAATAACGAGTGATATGCTGGCCGCTGAGGATGTTGAGTCCGATCCAGATGATTTAATTTTCAACATGACTACTCCCCTGGGCTATCAGCAGGGCTACTTGATCAGCACAGACGATCAAAACCTACCCATCACATCCTTCTATCAGAGAGACATTAAAGACCTTAAAATAGCTTACAAGCCCCCCTCAGAGGACTCTGAGGTAGAGAGGATTTTCCAGCTTGAATTTGAAATTGTGGACACTGACGGAGCTGCGTCCGAAACCTTTGCTTTTATGATAGTAGTGAAGCCTATGAATACCTTGGCTCCTGTGGCGACCAAAAATACAGGGCAGCTATTGTTTGAAGGGCAGTCCAGGGCACTGTCCAGCTCCCAGAATTTAGAGATCAGTGATGAGGATAACCTAGAGGACGTACAAATTACCGTTGTAGATGGCTTGAAACACGGAGAGCTAACCGTGCTTGGCAGCCGTAAGAAGTTCTTCACACCTGCTGATTTGGATGCTGGCATTGTAGTGTACCAGCATGATGGCAGTGACACCTACAGTGACAATATTATCTTCAGAATGACCGACGGCAAGAACGAGGTGGAGTTTTTGTTCCCCATCACTATTGCCCCCACTGATGACGAGCCCCCAATTATCAATGCCAACACTGGCCTGGTCCTGTTTAAAAATGAGGTCATGCAGCTCTCCCCCTTCATCCTGAGTGCCACCGATATTGATTCAGAAGACTCTACCATTAAATTTATTCTGGAAGCCCCGTATTCAACTGTGGGAGAGTTGCTTCTCAGGCAAGTTGAGCCCCCCTCTGACCCCTCTCTCTGGAAGTTCAGCGAGACAGATGAGATGTTTGAGCAGGTGGTGACCGAGTGGTTTCAGCAAGATATAATGGATGGAAAGCTCTTCTACCGTCACATCGGCCCCCATAGCACCACCACTGTCAATGACCAGTTTGTATTCCGGGTCCAAGATGATAATGATCCCCCGAACCAGTCAGGTGAGCATGTTTTCACCATAAAAATCCACCCTGTCGATGACCTCCCCCCAGAGCTCTATCCGGGCACCACCCTTCACATGGCAGTGCAAGAGTATGAGTTGACACACTTCCAAAAGAAATTGTTGCGCTATACAGATCTGGATTCGGAGGACAGAGACCTGAAGTACACTATCATAACCCCCCCAACGGATACAGATGAGAACAACCCAGCCCCTCTGGGTGACATTGTTCTGACTGACAGCCCTGACATTGCCATTTCCGAGTTCACACAGGCCCAGGTCAATCACCACAAAGTGGCTTACAAGCCCCCTGACCAGGAACTGGGCATCACTCCAAAAGTTGTTCAATTCACATTCCTTGTGGAGGACACTGCTGGTAACTCAGTAGATGGGCTATTCACCATTTTCTTACAGCCAGTTGACAACAAACCCCCCGTAATTACCAACACTGGGTTCACTGTTTTGGAGAGAAACACTTATGTCATCACTAAGAAAGAGTTGGATGCCACTGACCAGGATACGGATGATCAAAATATCGAGTTCACTGTCACCCAGATTCCCCTCTTTGGGCAATTGCAGTATTTAGGAATTGCCATGACAAATGGTGAGAAATTTTTGCTGGAAGACATAGAAAATGGCCATCTGACTTACATTCATAGTGGAGATGAATCCCTCAGTGATACCATCAAGGTTGATGTCAGTGATGGCTTTCATGAGGTGCCCATCATCATTAGGATTGCCATTGAACCTGTTGATGATGAGACCCCCGTTTTTAAACAACCAGCTGGCCTGCTGGGTTCCGCCATTGACGTGCTGGAGAATGGAGCGACAGAAATTACAACCAATGTCATTCAGGCTCATGATGACGACACAGATGACCTTTTGCTCACATTCATCGTTGAGGAGCCTCCCAGGCTTGGTGAGATCCTGGTAAACGGGAAACCTGCTGAGAGATTCACTCAGCAGGACCTTATCAATGGGGTGGTGGTGTATGCCCACACATCAGGTGAAATTGGACCAGTTAAGGAATATGACTCCTTCAACCTCACCCTATCTGATATGTCGGACCAATGGGTTGTCGGGGGAAACAAGGTTCAAGGTGTGAGGGTTCGTGTTACTATCCTTCCCCTTGACAGTATTCCACCTATTGTCAGTGTTGGAGAGCAGTTTGTAGTGGTTGAAGGAGAGAAGAATGTCATTACTCTGGAGCACATTGAGGCTGAGGATGTCGACACAGACAACGAGGATATTTTGTGCACCATCATCGTCCAGCCCACATCTGGCTATGTGGAGAATATTGCCCCAGCCCCAGGCTCTGAGAAGTCAAGGGCAGGCACGGCCATCACTGCCTTTAGCATCAAAGACATTAGCGTTGGTCATATCTACTATGTCCAGAGCATTCACAAAGGTGTGGAACCTGTTGAAGATCGTTTCACCTTCCGCTGTTCAGATGGTATCAACTTCTCCGAGCGTCACTTCTTCCCAATTGTTATTCTTCCGGCTAATGACGAAAAACCAGAGATTTTCATCCGTGAGTTTGTGGTAATGGAAGGCATGAGTCTGGTCATTGACACCCCCATCCTGAATGCAGCTGATGCTGATGTCCCCGGGGATGAGTTGGAGTTCGAGATTATCACGCCCCCTGTGCATGGCACAATTGTTCAGCAGCTCAGCAGTGGCACAGTCCCAGTTGACAAATTCAATCTGGAACAAATCAAGGAGGCATCTAACATTGTCTATGAACATGATGACTCAGAGACCAAGGAAGACAGCTTTGAAATCAGGCTTTCAGATGGGAAGCACACTGTGGAAAAGAAGGTTCTCATCATGGTTATTCCTGTTGATGACGAGACACCAAGAATGACAATAAACGATGGTCTCGAAGTTGAGATTAGCGAGACCAAAATAATCAATAACAATGTTTTGAAGGCCACAGACCTTGACTCTGAAGACAAAGAGCTGACATACATTGTACGCTATGGACCGAGCCAAGGCTACCTTCAGCGCATCTCCAAGTCTGGGAATGTTTTGGGCAATATAACAGTTGGGATGAACTTCACACAGGATGACATTGACAAAAATCTCATTCAGTATGTGCACACAGGTCAAGAGGGAATTCGTGACTTGCTGAAGTTTGATGTCACAGACGGCATTAACCCCCTCATTGATCGCTACTTCTACATCAACATTGGAAGTATTGACATGGTCTTCCCAGATGTAATCAACAAAGGCGTGACTCTCAAAGAAGGAGGCAAAGTAACTCTCACTACTGACCTACTCAGCACCACTGACATCAACAGCCCTGATGAATACCTCACCTTCAGCATCACGCGAGCACCCAGCAGGGGTCATCTGGAGTGCACTGACTACCCAGGTGTTCCTATCTCCACCTTCACTCAAATGCAGCTTGCTGGAAACAAGATCTACTACATCCATACCTCCGATGATGAGATGAAGATGGACAGCTTTGAGTTTGAAGTTACTGATGGTTACAATCCTGTCTTCCGTACATTCAGAGTGTCCATCACTGATGTGGACAATAAAAAACCTGTCTTAACCATCAGCACACTAGTTGTGGGAGAGGGAGAAGGCAAACTCATCACACCATTTGAACTGACGGTAGAGGATCGTGACACACCTGACAACCTGCTACGCTTCATAGTCACCCAAGTGCCAGTCCACGGGCAGCTGCTGTTTAACAACACCCAACCGATCACCACATTCACCAAGCAAGACCTGAATGAGAACCTCATCACGTATAAGCATGACGGCACAGAGACCAATGAGGACAGCTTCTCCTTCACAGTGACGGATGGCACCCACACCGACTTCTACGTCTACCCTGACACCATCTACGAAACACGCAAGCCCCAGATGATGAGCATTCAGATTAACACGGTGGACAATGGGGTCCCACAGATTGTGGTGAACAAGGCTGCCGCCACACTAAGGGTGCTCCATACTGGACATGTGGGATTCCTGATCACCAGCAAGGTCCTGAAGTCTGAAGACAGAGACAGCCAGCGCAAAGCCTTGAAGTACAACATTGCTGAGGCTCCCCTGCATGGCTTCATCATGAACACCGCCCTGGGAAATGATAGCGTCACCGCCTTCACGCAAGGTAAGTTAACATTGCATTCTCAGTAACTTGCTTATGAGAGCTACCGCACCTTACATTGGCTAAAATGAAGTAGAGTAGAACGAGGAAAAAGGGAGGCAAAAATACTCAAAAATATTCTTCTAGGGTGTTTGTAACTATAGTTTATGACTAGATAAATGATACAAGTAGACACAAAAAATTGTCTTCTTTCATACAAATAAAAGTAAAACAAATATAGAAAATTGTATTTTTGCTTTTAATTGTATATATTTGGATATCTACATTAAAGGAGAATTCCACCCAAGAAGGCTTTCTTATGTTTAATTGCAATTGATTTATTTCCCAAAAAGTGGTCCAGTTGTTATTTTGTGGGGGAAAAAAACTCTGTATTGGTTGTTTCCCCTGCCCCACCATAAGCTTAGAAAGGGGCTATGGGACGTTGTTCAAATTCATGGACTGGCTGTCCATCACACAATATATAGCAAAAAATGCATTTAATAGGTGAATTTGAACAACATCCCATAGCACCATTCCAAGCTTATGATGGGGCAGGGGAAACAGCCAATACATATTTCTTTCACAAAATGACAACTGGATCACTTTTTTAAAATAAATCAACAGCAAATAAAGGTACGAAAGCCTTCTGAGGTGGAATTCTCCTTTAATGGATTGGAGACATTTATTTTCAGATCATATACAAATTCATATCAAACTTCATAGCTGTTTTAAAAATAAATTTGCTAACTACCGTATGTCATAAATTGTAGCCTGAGGGTTGTAACCAAAGCTCAGTTATAATGCGGCCCAATGTTCTCACCTGTCTCTAAAACTTTCTGAACAACTTAACCTTACGCTCTGTCTCTCAATCTTTCTCACTCTGTTAGCCGACATTGACGACATGAAGATCTGTTACATCCTGCTTGATGGGAGCAACGCCACCAGTGACATCTTCTACTTTACAGTTGAAGACAACGGTAGGAAAACACTCAACATGTCAACCTTGTGCTTATTGACAATGCTAGACATGAACATTACTTGGGTGTCACATCTGTGGCTCTCAGGGATTCCTTTGATTTTATCCATCTTTTCGGGGCATCTTCCTGCCCTCTGTCAGTCTCCTGGGTGTTTGCATCACAAAGACTTAAGGCAGTTGGCCATGACTGACGGAGAGTCCCTCTGTCTTGTTATGTTCTGTTGGATAGGAAGGGAGGTTTAAAGAACAGAGGTCATAGGGGCCTCAGGCCATGCGGTGACCTGGTGTAAAAGTAAAAGATGTGGAAGAACCAACTCGGCACTGACTAAAGCTCTGACCTTTATTGTTAGTGGATAATAGGGTTTCTTTCTTTTTACGGTCCTTTTCAGTGTTCTCTATTGGTGGCCCTGGGCCATGCCTTTATGTTTGAAGTGACGCCATGACACTATATACGTCGTTCTGTTGAGTCAACTGTATAGTCGGGCAATATTGCTTTTTTTGTTTAAAGTGGGAAAGTTGGTATATAGTCTTTCTTATTGGCCTAAAATATTGTCTATATCAGTACATACATTAATGAATCCACTTGCTAAACCGCTGTGTGTATTAGATAATTTCTCAAAGAGTTGCTTGCGACCTTCTCATTAAAGGACCACTTCACCACTTATCAACGTATCTTATAATACAACATATAATAGGACAACACTAATGTGCATGATAAAATACCACTATTTTTCTACTCAGTCTGTGTTTATTTATTTAAAAAATAGTGGTATTTTATCATGAACATTAGTGAGGACCTATTATATGAAGATATGCTAAAAAAAAGTGGTGAAGTGGTCCTTTAACATCCTTTGGCAGGCAAAATGTCAAGCTTTCTTTTGCTTTAACTAGTATGTGATACACGGTAGGCCTATATCAAAGTAGTTTTTCCATGTTTCTGAATACATTCCAAACAATAGTTTTGCACAAAAACACTCATTGGACTAAAAACAGCTAGAGCCACCCAAAACATGCTGACCTCATGTCATTTGTCATGATGTCTATGGACGTTTTTAGACCAAGGAG
>CM076973.1:19473914-19773914 GCA_039105355.1 Benthosema pterotum | reverse complement strand
TCCTCCTACAGCTTTAATAGCCCATACAAAGCCCAAGGCAAATTTCCCTTGTGGATAGTAAACTTGTTTCAACCTTGTTTCAACTTCATGTTAACCATGTCTAATATATGACTAATATAACATACATCATATGTTATATTACACTAAAATAACATACTGTATGTCCAATCAGATTTTTACTTAGCTTTTTATTTATAAAGTGCAAAATATTGAAAAACTTCAACATAAAACAAAAAAATGGGACGTAGCCTATATGTTTTCAATACGTCTAACAAGGAGTTTGAAGCAGAAAGTGGGTTTATATGGGAGGGCTTCTTGTCTAATGAAATATCATAAGATCATCAGTCATTCATCTAAATAATGAGTCAAGAAACGTTAAAATTTGTCTGGGGTGTACGTACAAGAGTAGAAAACGTATCTATAAGTGTACTCCGTTAAATACTGATGGCTTTACCGAGATCAATACTAAAAGTCACTGATGGGACAGCCAGTGTGTGGCGCCTCTGCCGTAACAGAAGTGTGTCCGTCGTAACCTATGCACGATGACGTCCCACTGAGAGGTCAGCAGTCCCAGCGGACACATAGGCAGGGGGTCTCGGAGTAGACTAGGTGGTCAGCAGTCGCATTCCAGGGCTCCCACAAGACAGTCAGGACCCATCATGGCTCTGTGGAGACTAGTGCCTGTTTAACTTTTCACCCCTCCACAGAGGTGTCACGGCAGGAATGTGGCTCAGGTGTATAAATCAGTCAGTGAGATCAGACACCCCGAAATAGACCTGCCAATCACACAGATACTGTAAACAGAGCAAGAGACGGGACTGACAGATTCAACCTGCTCTTACTCTCAGATATCCCGGACATGCATGACGTTTGAGAAGTTCAAGATTCGCTCAGTGAACTGTGGCCTGGCTGTTCATTATCTTTGAGCATCATTTGAACAATCTTAAGTGTAACTGAGGAATAGTAATTAGAACTGATGCTCTGATAAGCCCAGGGAGGAGACCATAGTTGTGTGAAGTGTCCCAACATGTTTACTTGCAAGATGAGGAACCGTAATTAACTGATGCTCAGTGATAACCCAGGAGGAACCATAGCTGTGAACACTGTCCTGCAAAGTGATTAATGGGATGAACTGAGCAACTCCACTACCTCATCTCTAGCACGCTAACACACTGACAGATACTCTTGTCTATGATGACGGATGGATGGCTCACACTCCTGTTACAGGTCAGTAGGATCGCTAACAGTTGCGTGCAGGCATACTGTCCTGTAGGTGTGCGGCTTTGTCTGTCTAAAAAATAGTAATTTGATCTCCTGCTACGTCATAGCAACTGAAGTGTCCACTTTCCATTAATTCTTACTAAATAATTGTATAGTTTACATGTACAGCAGGTAGCACTTATAACATTCTTGTAACATTCTCAGAACAACTAGCACAAAAGTGCTATACATACATAGCTATACAAGATTGGTGCCTTGCTGAAGGACAATAAGAATATAGAGCCTCTCACCCACTCTGGCAAAGCAAATGTTGTCTTCCTGGTTAGAAGAGAAAACAAAACTCTCTTGTGTTCCAATGCCAGGGGCCTCACTCAGCCACTGGTCATTCCTACTGTCTGCCGGGAATTTCTATGGGAAAAGTAATAAACAACAAGCAGTGACCAGGTTACAAACTCCCTACAGCCATTCACAATGTGTGGGAAAACAAGGCAGTAAATACTTGTTTTTACAAGTGTGTGCGTGGCTCACATAGTGTATAGGCCTATAGCCTCTAGTTGTCCATCAGGCATGAGCTCCAGGAAGCCACAGGCTATGAGAAGAAGAGCCTCAGTTAGTGTCAGACTTGTCCAGACACTTAGGGTGTTTATTTCGTCTTTGCATCCGTTTTTAAGATGCCCAAGATGGCCAGTGGGAGACAAATTGTGTGATCTTCATTATTACATATTGGTCCTTAGTAAGGACCAACATGTAAGGGTATGTAATTCAGGGTAAGGACTCCTTACCCTGAATCCAATGCCTGTCAAGTGTCAAGTGTCACAAATCAAGTGATCAAAAAAGCTAAACCGTAGATATGGGAATGTGTATCTCAAAGAGTTAGCCTACCAGTTTTGACAAAATGCTCGTTTGACACTGGCAAGCTTAGACGGACAAAGGTCTAATGTTTCACTAGAATTGCAATTAAGCTATACTGATTCACTGATTGACCAAAAAAAGACAGACAAAGAACAGGCTATACCTTTATGCACTTAGATAGCATGCTGAATCGGTCTCTATAGTTAGTTTTTCTTCATCTTTTCTTAATAGAGCCAGATAATATTCTTTTCCCAGCTCTGGAGGGAGATCATAGGCCCTTGGGTGTTATGTGATCATTCTGGAGTAGGAATGCACTTCATCTGAGCCTCAAGACTCCAAGGGCCACAGACAGAACGGGCCCTAGTAATGAAGTGCGGCGACACTGCGATGTGTGTGTGTGTGTGTGTGTGTGTGTGTGGGGGGGGGGGGGGGGGGGGTGTGCGTGTGTGTGTGTGTGTGTGCGTGCGTGTGCGTGCGTGCGTGCGTGCGTGCGTGCGTGTGTGCGTGCGTGCGTGCGTGCGTGCGTGTGTGTGTGTGTGTGTGTGTGTGTGTGCTTGAGGGAGGGCACCAGGAGGATCTCCTTTCAAAGACCCCTCTCACCATCACCCGTTTCCCCTTTGCTTTCCTGGCTCCCCCAGAAATCCAAACTGATCTCTGATAGACCGATAACCTATAGATTCCGTCTGCAGTCTGGTGCCTCTTCAATAGAATGGCCGGAATGGGCCTGGGGAGGGGGGGGTGGCGGCCGGGGGGGTTGTATGTGCATGTGTGTGCAGCTGTGTTTATGTGCACCTGCATTCACTCCATCGGTAGCCTACTAGGGATGGCCTGATCCATTTTTCATTTCCAATCCACAATTTTTGTTAGTCAACCCATACCACTGCCAAGACCAGAAATATATATTAATACAAAATGGACTTATATGAAGTCCACTAACCGGGAACAGCAGACTCCTCACTCAAATGTGCACTTGGGCAACTCCAAGTGCACACAAGTGCAAATTCCACATGGACCAACATTTACAGTAACTGCCATAGTGTCAAACACTTACCCCTGTGTCTAATCAATGGTTAGACTGGCATATTTGCCAATATCGATATTACAGGATAATGACAAATAAGTGACGTTACTGATACAACATAAACCGATATATACTGTACACACCGACATCTATACACACACCTTTTATGTTTATTTTCCAAAATCAGCTGACATGGTCAAGTGTCTTTCTTTCTAGTAGTATAGTACAGTAAGCTGTATAGGCCCATAGAGTGGCTCATATAGGTCACAGTCATGTTACACCCGTTTCCTAGCTGTGTCTTTGCACTTGAGCTGTCTGCTGTGTCAACAGCCTGCAAGCGATTTATGGCCTGTGGTGCCACTGTTTTGGGGGGAGCACACTGTAGAAGACACTGGGGAATCTCCCACTCCCACCCACCCCCCCTGCACCCCCAACGCCCTCCGTGATCAGCTCTCTTTCCCATGCACCTTTTCCACAGTGATGGACCAAGACTTCCTTAGTAATTTATGATCTTTCATCGTTCTGGTCTATTCTTCTCAGCCAAAGTCAACATCAAACATATCTGAGGTTAGCAAATAAAATCTACAATGCCACCCTTATTCTCTTCTCTTCTCTTCTCTTCTCTTCTCTTCTCTTCTCTTCTCTTCTCTTCTCTTCTCTTCTCTTCTCTTCTCTTCTCTTCTCTTCTCTTCTCTTCTCTTCTCTTCTCTTCTCTTCTCTTCTCTTCTCTTCTTGAATACTCACCTAATTCTCTCTGACTATCTATGTCTTTTTATCCTCCATTCCCTGGGTTTGGTAACTCTTGATTCATACTGTATGTGGGCTGGTGGTGTTCCGCCATTGGTGAGTTATAATGCCTGCCCTGGCTCCAGCAGTTATTAATATCTGCTCTCATATGGCAAAGCTGTTTCTGCCCGCCAGTAGGTCTACAGAGGTGACATGATGTCATTGTAGCACACTACTGTATGTATGGCTTCCAGAAAGAGAAAGGACTATGGAAAATAAGGGCTTAATAATACACTTTAACAGCAATACGATACGTATCACAATACATGCATGGTTGACAATACAAAATTAATTTATCAATAATAAGTTCACCATCATACATTGCATTCCACATGATACACACACCCAATTGCTCCACATTTTATTCTATTTAAAAATAAGTTAAAGTAAGTTATACAAGAAATAAATAAAACAAGTAAATAACACAATATTGTATTGTGTATTACATACATACACAAACATACAAGTCAATCAAATAAGTTCAGCCACAGGTTTACGCTAGCAGTATCCTATATCAACACAAGTCTCTGAGACAATCCCAAACATTCTGTGTGCTGTATACTTATACTGCTAGATTTCCTCAGTGTGATGCCAAGTGTGTGTCTGTGCCATTAGGGTAAACTACACGGGTCAAAAGGGGCACAGGGGTCGACACTGTGTCTCCTTGAGATTTGCAGCGCGTTGCGGGGGGTCGTGTCTCTGTCCTGAAGTTGGCAGTCCAGGCAGCCACTGTGGTGTGGAGATTTACAACAGCGCTGCAACACGCTGTCGAAGATACCGACCATGTCCGGTAGCTTTGATTCCCAGTTATTAATATGTCCTCCACCTCCGGTTTTACCCCAGATGAAGTCTGTGGAATTCATATGGGGAGGTTGTTGAGTTGTTGAAGCAAATATATATATGTTTTGTATAAACAAAAGTAAAAATACAAAAAAGGGAATGTGAGAATATACTCGTGTATCTTAATCATCATCAATGGATGGACCATATGTGAATGCAGAGATGTTTAGATGCCATGCCAGGCATAGCTGCATGGAACATGGCCAGTATTTATACCAGCAGAGTGATTAATGAGGACATCTAATAATGTTTCTGGACTGGTCCTCCCATCTGGTCAGTCACTGAGTGAGGATATTCTTGGATGGTTGCTCTTCCCTTGCATCATGCTGTTTAGACGTCAAAGACGTACGTCCTCTAATGACACCCACTATACAGTACTCTCCCACTGTCTATCTATGGTGTGTGGCACAGCTATGCAAATAGGAGCTGGTGAGGAATGTGCAATCAGAGTCTGGCATTAAGCGTCACTGTGCTCCTGGAGCTCCAGTGTGACTGCTGACTCTACTTGAAGATGTTTGCTGGTGTGGTTGGTTAATGGTTATTATGACCACATACAGTACATACAATGGGCTGCATACGTTGGTCAACAGCCCAGCAGGTATTGATCTGACAACACTTTTGTTCCTGACAGTGTTGATTATGTGACCATAAAGCAGGGGTTTTCAACAGGTGGTCCTGGGACCACCAGTGGTCCCTGAGAGGATTCCTGCCAGCTAAATGGAAAGTTGGTTAACCAGATGTAACTCTTTGTTTTGTTTCCAAAATCCAGCCTGGAATTGTGGACAAAAACGAAAGAAATCTTTAGTTTTGGGTCTGTGGGGAGTGGGGCTAAAATACACAGTAAAAGTAAATGAATCCTTCATTTTTGACCCCTCTATCACAGGGAACTATGTTTTTGTATCCATATCACTACGCCGAAAATGTAGTTCCATGTGATGGATAGATCTCTTGACTAAGCAGCGACTTGGAGCCTGCTGGACTGTCTCCCAACTCAGGTTTAAAAGCATGAAAATGTCAGCCAACGATGCTTGATATGCTGCTTCTCTGATATACTGTAGACCCACTGCCGCGCTGTAGCTATGCCGGCGATTAGCATCAATCACCCTATGGCTAATTTATTAAGGGACTCTAAACGGGGACATCTGGAAGCGTGTGTGGCCTATAAAGCATTTCATCCCTGGAGAAATTATTAGTATTGTCAGTTCGAATGAAAGTCTAGGAAATGTGAGCTAGCTGGTGGCTGAGCTGATACGCACATTACGCAGTCTTAACTGTTTGCCATAAAGATTGGCAATAAATGAGTTGATAAATGATCTACGGCCTCAGGGAGACCGCATGCCGAACGAGCGTTTCGACTTCTATTTCTGTTACTTTCATAAAAGTGTCAGTTTTGACAGTGGTTCCGGAGCAACACAGCACATTGCTTTAACCCCTCGTTCTGTCCCCAAGTTATTGGTGTCATAAATACCAGGCTTATCTTTTCAATGACGCTTCAATGAGTTGAAAGTTGCAGCAATCAAATCTGTCAATCACTCAAACTGATTGACTGATGCATTCAGTTACAGTACATTGAAATCCATCTGCTTTGCATGGTTTTGATTTTGCAAGCTTGCATGCCATCTCTGTCATCCATGACATGAGCTTTGTTTTTCATGTCTTCCTTGTTTTCTAGTCGTAGTTAGTGTTTTATTTTTTTGTTGTGTTCGTTGTTTATTTCCAGTTAGAGTTTAGTATCTCGAAAACAGACTGAGGAAAAGAAGGCAAGGCACTAGTGTTCTCCGTTTGTTTTTCAGATTTGGTTCCCAGATTGTCGTTGATCTTACACTTGTGTATAGCATCATTCTTTGACTTTCTGTCTGCACCTGTACCTGCCCTGACTAACCTTGTGATGTGTCAGTGTTTCCACCTGTGTCCGCTTAGTTCCCAACCTCTCCCATCCCAGTGTTGATTGTCAGCTGTGTCCACCTGTGTCATGTTATCCCTGTGGGACGTGTCTTTCTATCTTCCTATCTCTCTGTGTTTGCATCCTAAACATCCTGCCCTGCACTCGTGACACTCTGAAAACAATATCAGATTGAGAAATTCTTCTATTTTAACAATAATGTATTGGAGACATCTCTTAAAAAAGAAAAAAAGTAATCCGTGGCTGCAGGAGATCTGGGCCACCCAGTCTGTGGCCTGCTGTCCTCTTCAGTTGTTCATTCCCACTGTGAGCACAATGCCAACAGGCTGTGTGTGTGTGTGTGTGTGTGTGTGTGTGTGTGTGTGTGTGTGTGTGTGTGTGTGTGTGTGTGTGTGTGTGTGTGTGTGTGTGTGTGTGTGTGTGTGTGTGTTCGTGTGTGTGTGTGTGTGTGCGTGCTTGTGCATGTGCATGCATGTGTGGTACAGCTGTCAATCTGCCGATAATCTGCAGTTCTGGCACAAAGAAATTAAAATGTTTCCTGTGGGAGAATGTACGAGAGAGAGAGAGAGAGAGAGAGAGAGAGAGAGAGAGAGAGAGAGAGAGAGAGAGAGAGAGAGAGAGAGACAGAGACAGAGACAGAGACAGAGAGACAGAGAGAATAGAGGGAGAAAGAAAGGAAAGGCAGCAGGCAGGCATGCACTAGAGAGAGGACTGTTATGTATTAAACAGGAATATATAGAAAAGGATGACACAAAGCGACCAGAGAAATGGCTCTGATACTTGTGGTTAGAACATGTCTTCTGCTGTCCCTCTGAAAAGGAACAGCACCAGAAAAACCCAGAGAGGTTTTGGTATATTGGCTTAAATTGATGTTAATGTCTTCAGACAGAAATGGCTATATGCCCTGACATCTGCGACTCCGTTTCAGATCTACATGTAGACATGTCTGTCTCTCGAGACCGACTGTGACGATAATTCAAAAGATACAGCGGAGCTGTTTTTCCTTTGTTTTCCTAATGGGTGTCCAGATTGCATGGAGAGGTCTGCATCACTGTCTTTGATGTTGGTGTTGGAAGTCATGTTTGCAACAATCAGTTACATTGGAGGAAGACAGATATAGTTTCATGGCACAGTGTACAGCCATATCAGATTGTTTAAATTGATTATAGGCCCACTGCGATGTATTTGCTGGGATTGTTACTTAACATGAGTGTATATGCCACTGCCATTAGTCATGGGAATATCGGCCTGCAGTAACTCATGTCAGAAATACATTCTGAAAAACGCTGAGCGTTGAAAACATCGTGCCCTGCAGGACTTGAAGCAGAACAACAGAGGCTGCCAGTATCTATTCTGGATGCTGAAACAGAGAGGTCTCTTTGTCTGTGCTGTGTGTGTACACTTGATAATCCTAGATGATAACGGCTCCACTAAGCTTCTCTGTGCTGTATATCTGCACTGAAGCAGGCCTGCCGCCAAGGCACACTTTCCACATGGAAAACAATTTGTCATTCATGGTCTGCCAGAGAGTTTTTCGAAGATGAGATGTATTTTATGTCAGAGTAGAACAAGTGCCTCTCTAAGGTTGATTTATGTTTAAGTTCCACCAGGCTCCGCTTGGTTCCTGTCCATTAGGTCAGGGTTGATAGAATCGTGTCGTATAGCAGCAGGCCCGGATGTAACATTTCCCGATTGGGTGGGGGGCAGGAGAAAATGGTATGGGGACGGCTTCATCGCCCGTGACGCCTCGCGCCACGGGTGATGAAGTCGCACCCATACCATTTTCATTTACAGGACTTGTATTGGGCAAGTAAGCATCAATAATAACATCAGCTGTTGTTGAACTTGCAACAGGCACACAGCATGCATAAAGCTAAAGGTCTGACTCAGAGAGTTTTCTGTTTTCAATGATGAAATGCTGTTGGTTTAGTGGTGCCACAATTGTAGTTAGTTAGTAGCAGTAGTATAGTGTTTCAAGTATAAGCACTTTATTTTGAAATATCTTTAAAATTTCGGTTGTTTTGCATGCCATTATGTTTGGTGAGGCAGTCATGGCAATTATGTGGGCATTGCCCCCCCATGCCCATGCCTAGATCTGGCTCTGTAGCAGAATGCTGAATGTGTGTGTGTGTGTGTGTGTGTGTGTGTGTGTGTGTGTGTGTGTGTGTGTGTGTGTGTGTGTGTGTGTGTGTGTGTGTGTGTGTGTGTGTGTGTGTGTGTGTGTGTGTGTGTGAGCGGTTTATTGCACTGTACAGGAACATGGAGATGGAGACACTTGCGCGGAAGCAGTTCAAAGAGAGCTGTCTGTCTGCCTTCTACAGTACATTGATCATGTGTGTTGTACCTACAGTAGGAACCTCTGAAGAATTTGGGGCAGGCGAAGGCAGACAGACATGATACATGTTTCCTTGTATTTTTAGCTTTGACTGTCAGAAACATGAGCATGGTGAAGGTTAGTCTGCCTGCTGGGATACTGTGAAAGTTGAAGCTCTGTGTCTCCAACCTCGACGCAAAGGGCTGTGTGTGTGTGTGTGTGTGTGTGTGTGTGTGTGTGTGTGTGTGTGTGTGTGTGTGTGTGTGTGTGTGTGTGTGTGTGTGTGTGTGTGTGTGTGTGTGTGTGTGTGTGTGTGTGTGTGTGCGTGGTTGTTTGTGCGTGTGCGTGCGTGTGTGCGTGCGTGCGTGTGTGCGTGCGTGTATTTGTAGACCATCAATGAAGTGAACAGATATTGCTTCTGTAGATGTTGGGCATACTAGCATTAGAATGTTATGGTCAGAATATTAGTTGTTTCTCCATGTCCATACAACTACTGGGAATTAAATGTCGCCCAGTGTTTCTGTACATTTAAAAGTATTCAATGCGCATACTCTTACTATTACTTGAGTAACATTTACGTTAAAGGGGGGTTCCACCCATTGTCGACATTTTACTGTCATCAATATACCTTAGAGATGTTGTGTGGAAATAATAAAAAGCTTCCCACCATTTTGTTATTCCTCAGGAAAAAAAAATCTAAAAAATCATTAACATGGTGAAACACAACTTGATGACATCATCAAGTTATGTTTCACCATGTTAATGATTTTCTTCATACCACCAGTTCTCCCTCCCACAGGATGGGGACACATCATTATTTCCACACTCTAAGACCACATCTCTAAGATACTGTATATTAATGACATAGTAAAAAAAAATAAAAATTGAAAATGGGTGGCATTCCCCTTAAATCCACTTAATTAAAATATTCTAATGTTTATTCCCCCTTATAGTATGTGACTCATATCAAGGCATTTGATTGATAACTCATCATTAATTAATAATTGGTATCATAACATAATTTCAAGCAGGAGAAAAAAATATCCATTCCACATAATCTGGCAATTCATTTGGCAATTCAATCTCTTGTCTTGTCATGACTATAGTCTTCATGTTGTCATGTGGGTTGGAGGAAGAGGGTAATCGCCCCCCTGTCCCTTTTTTCCTGAACAAATACCCACAGATCATACGTCCCTGCTATATCCAAAACCCCCAAAGTGTTTTCATTCTCGCCAGTCACATAGCAGAAAGACCACAGTGCCTTTCTCTGTCACTGAAGCAAATCCCAAATCCATGCCGGCTCATTGTGCTTCAAGGAAGCACAAGCCCACGCTATTGTCCTCTGTAGAGCGAGGTGTTTGTTTTTCCTGCTCCTCTTCTGACAGGCAAGGTGTCTGCTTCACCTCTGGGTCTCAACCTCATCCATACCAACCTAACAATTTGTTTCATATATATAGAGAGAGAGATTTTTTATGGATTTTTTTGTTTCATCAGATATTACAGCAGTCAGAGAAGCGCACACACAATTATAACTGATAAATATGTTTGATGTGCCTTCCCTTGTGGTATTAAAGTGGTCTGATATCCAAAGTCAGAAAAAAAGGTTGAATTCAAAAGAAACCCAAGGCACTCCACTGAGTTGAATTTAAATCAATTATAGTAATTTGGCTAAGCTAGGCGAAGATTAAAAGAAAGTAAGAAAGAAAACAAAAGAGTAAAGACCTATGCATTTCAGTTTCCAAGCCACTGAATGGAGTGCCTTGGATTTATTTGGAGTTCACTTCTGTTTTTTAACTTTGGATATCAGCCCACTTACAGTAGCGCAAGGAACTTCAAACGTATTTACACATTATCCCAATGAGCACATGTTTTTTTTTTTTTCTGTTACATAGTACTATGGACCATGCAACGCTTCCTCTTCTCTGATAGATTCACCTGCACGGTTTGTCCCATTATGTTTGTGGATTGGAAAGAACTGGCCATTATTCATCACCAAATGTCTGTTTTAGCGCTTTGACAAACTCGGTGCGACGCTCTTTAGCCCACTGAACGTGTGAAGCAGTGTGAGGTCGACATGTCCTCTGTAGCTGCGACCAGCCGTGCACAGCCAAGGAGAAACAGCCACGTCTAATCACCCTAAACCCAAAGAACCCACTGAGCCTTGACCGGCCGGCCGTTCGCACAAAGGGTCAGAGGTCGCAGGGCCTGTGAGACCAAAGGATATAAGGACATACAGAGGGGGTGCTTACTTCAGTGGTGGCATAAAATAGGGGCTCACAAAAACGGTGATAATGCAACAAAAGTGTTCAGCCTAAAGAATCTATGAAGCAGCTGTGTCAAGGGAGTTGACCGTGAGTGGTCTGCCAACGCTCGTTTGAGGGATTACCTGAGTCATGAGATAGTACGGATTAAGAGCAGGATTGGGCACAGAGCTGCGGATCAGCGGCAGGTGACTCTGCGCTTCTTTAGCCGATTTCATGTCGGATGCTGCTCGGGTTCAAATGTGTGTTTTATGAGCGCGGGGCCCCCTCTCTCACGCGATAATGAGGGATCTTACAAGTTAGCAGGGAAAATGACCTACATTACAAACATGTAATCTGTTCAGTGTCACAAACTCACAGCACTGCACACACGAATGAACGCACACACACACACACACACACCGGCACCCCGACTAATTACATATCACACTTTGCTGTCACACCTGGTGATGGCAATTGGTAGCTAATAGAGCTTCAAAGTCTTACTTAACAGTATAATTAAAAACAACTTGCTGATTCCTAGAGAGAGAGGAGGGTCATGGGGTGACCGGAGATAGAGAATCGTAAAGAAGGCAAGGCCATTAAAAAATGTACGTGAAATTGTAGTTTGGACTGTAAATTCTTGTGTGGCTAATAGAATAATTGATGTGGAGGTGAAGGATTGACACAGAGCGCGCCTGAGTAGGAAAGGAAGTGAGAGACACAAGGCGACACTCGAAGCGCAGTGAAGTGGGATTTAGTGAAGCTGGTGGTATTAAGTTATCACGTTACCCTTCCCAATTTAAAATGGCTCCTAACGGATGCCTTTCAAGCTGGAGTGCTGAAAACGGATTTGAATTGAGACGCCTCAGTGGTTCTTTACAACAACAAATGCAAGTGGGGGGAAGTGCATTGACTTAAATGCATTAGCATATTTTACAATTACTTTGTGTCTGAATACGATTACCGGTAGATATTTATGGTAAACTTCAGAATACCAAATCTGCATTTCATCCGTATACTAAGAAATACACATGAAGTATATGTATATTACTGGTATTATTACCGGTATTATTATATAATGTTTGAAGACATTTTTTCACCCAGTGTCAATTAATCCTAGGCACTACACTTCTCTGCCAACCTGGGGAGGGCAGCGGATTGACCTCACCTCTGTGTGGCATGAAGAATCCAATCTGCCTCTTTTCACCAGTCTGCTATGTGTATTTACAATAGCTTGCTCTGTTTGTGCATTTGTTAAGGTGGAAACAAACTGAAGCCTCAGCCGTTCCGTCTCAACTGGTCCTGGATCAGTCTGGAGAAGGAGTATTACCTGGTGGATGAAGACTCTAAGTTCCTGGAGGTGAAACTCAAACGCCGAGGCTACCTGGGAGAAACCTCTTTCGTCAGTAAGTGATGACATCTGTCAACTTTGAAACACAGTTTAATCCTAGTGATCATCACACTCTTAGTGATTTTGGTTCCATTTGAACCAAAGTTGAATCAAGTGTGAGTTCAATTAACATTGACTGTGTATATACTACTCAACAAAAATATAAACGCAACACTTTTGTTTTTGCTCCCATTTTTCAGGGGATGGACTTAAAGCCCTAAAATTCATTCCAGATATACAGTATAACCATTTCTCTCAAACACTGTTCACAAATCTGCCTAAATGTGTGATATTGAGCACTTATGCTTTGTTAAGATAATCCATCCCACCTCACAGGTGCGCCACATTAAGATGCAGATGTGACATCATGATTAGTGCACAGGTGTACCTCAGACTCTCCACAATAAAAAGACACCCTGAAATGTGCAGTTTTCTTTTGCCTTATTGGGTGTATGGGCCTCCGAACCAGTCAGTATCTGGTGTGACCACCATTTGCCTCATGCAGTGCAACACATCTTCTTCGCATAGAGTTTATCAGATTGTCAATTGTGGCCTGTGGAATGTTGCTCCACTCCTCTTCAATGGCTGTGAAGTTGCTGGATATTAGTGGGAACTGGTACACACTGTAAAAATTGTAATAACACAATATTACCACATTATTACCATTTCGACAGTGCATACCAGTTCCCACTAATATCCAGCAACTTCACATAGCCATTGAAGAGGAGTGGAGCAACATTCCACAGGCCACAATTGACAATCTGATAAACTCTATGCGAAGAAGATGTGTTGCACTGCATGAGGCAAATGGTGGTCACACCAGATACTGACTGGTTTGGAGGCCCATACACCCAATAAGGCAAAAGAAAATTGCACATTTCAGGGTGTCTTTTTATTGTGGAGAGTCTGAGGTACACCTGTGCACTAATCATGATGTCACATCTGCATCTTAATGTGGCACACCTGTGAGGTGGGATGGATTATCTTAACAAAGCAAAAGTGCTCAATATCACACATTTAGGCAGATTTGTGAACAGTGTTTGAGAGAAATGGTTATATTGTATATCTGGAATGAATTTTACTTCTAAGGGCTTATAACCCTTTAAAGCCTGAACCATGAAGGACAAGTCAGAAAATTCCAATTTTTTGAAATTGAACTCTTTTTAGGTCATAAAAGAAAATTAAAAAAAAAGTTTTTTCAAAAAACATGTATATATATGTTATTTTTATTGTATCATAAATGATACATTGGGTTTTAACAACTTAGTACTCAGTACTAGAGTACACTGTACTCACTGTACTCAGTGTAGTCTCCACAGAGTACACTGTACTCACTGTGTTCAGTGTAGTGTCCATAGAGTACACAGTAGTCACTGTACTCAGTGTAGAGTCCATAGAGTACACTGCACTCACAGTACTCACTGTACTCAGTGTAGTGTCCATAGAGTACACTGTACTTACTGTACTCACTGTACCCACTGTACTCAGTGTATTGTACATGGATTACACTGTACTCACTGTAGTCACTGTATTGTCTATAGAGTACTCTGTACTCACTGTACTCACTGTAGTATCCATAGAGTATACTGTACTCACTGTACGTAGTACTTATGTAGTACTCTATTCAGGTCAGTGAGGTCAGGCATTTGGGGTTTGGGGTTCAACATTTAGAATTTGAGTAAAGATGTTCTCTATTACACATGCATAACAACATTGAATGCCCAGCATGTTTGATTGATAGAAAAATAATTATAAGAATGAAAGTTGTGTAGAGCATAATAGATATTCCCATAGGCAGTGTGCAATGACTAAAGCCTGTAGTATCATATATGATACATCATTATATGGTACTAAAAACCTGTAGTATCATATATGATACAAACTTTTCAGACGTGGTAAACAACAAACTAAAATTATATTTTTGAGAATGACTAAGTTCAATCACATTATGCAACCCTTATTTCAAAATATCAGTAAAGATATACAAGGAAAACTCACCAAAATGTCCTCAAAACCAAAATGTTTGGACAGTGGCTTCTGCTGTTGCAAATTAGATGGAGGCAGCCATTTTGGGTCATACCATCTGAGGCTCTGTATCTACTTGCAGTGCAAATGGTATGGTCCAGGGGGGGCAGGGGACGTATCAGATGTGATACAACAGGTTTTTGAACCAAGTAGTGGTTACACTGAAACATGAGCCAGCTGAAGAATTGGTGTATCATATATGATACCAACGGCGTTATAGGGTTAAGTCCATCCCCTGAAAAATGGGAGCAAAAACAAAAGTGTTGCGTTTATATTTTTGTTGAGTGTAATAGTGAAGAAAAAAAACATTGATTCATTTGTTTATTTTGACAGGACCCGGCATATTATTAATGGACATCACATATTATGCATGCAAAGAAAATATACCGTATTTAGCAAAGATGTTACCGCATTTAGGAAAGATGCTAACATCTTACATCGGCAGTGGCCACACAAAAACAAAAACACAAAAGAACAATGTACAAATGTGTAGTGCTACTAGTGCATTGCCCATGATTGCCCGTAATAAGCCGTTGGTTTTGTCACAGCGTAGAGTTGGAAGTTTACATACAGTATAACACACAGTAGGGAGTAATTCATCACTATTGCCCTATTTTAAAAGATGGCAGGCCTAGACAACCAGCCCCTATTAAACTGTCACTTTGGTGAAAGACTGATTGCCCTCTTCCTAACTGTCCCCCCAGACTTTATTGATGTATTACTGTGCCAATTGAAAAGGCTGCTGTACCATAAAACACCAAGCTAGACTGTCTCTTTGGTAATCTACACGGATCCCCCTAAAGCTGGCCTCAGTTGACCCCATGGTTAAACTTAATCATTCTAACAACCAGTCACACCCAAAAGGATGCAACCAATAGTGCTGTCCAGGTTGAGTGATGTTTCGCTTCCTGTGTTCTCTGGAAAAGAAACATTTTTCTGTCTTAGTTTCTGTCATTAGCTGTTTCCAAAAGACATTAATTAAATTTTGTGACAGACTACAATTTCAACTATGTTTGTTGTACAACCATCATAGTCATTGCCAAGTTAATCACACTGAGCATTCCATCATCACGGTTGCCATAAACTGTTTACAAAAGTGATGGAGTACAATACAACTTATAGCATATGTGAGTGTTACTGTTCACCTGCAGTTTTTATACTCAGTCAATGTCGGTCAATGTTTTCACTGTCTTTCTCACAAGCACATATATCGCAGCCTCAGTTACAAAATACAAACACAATCACAAAACCAGGGCCGGCTCTAGGCATGGGCATGGGAGGGGGCCTGACTTCCCCACCAAACATGATGGCATGCAAACAACCCAAATATCAAGGATATTTCAAATGAAAGTACTTGTATTTAAAATGATTTGAAACACTACTACTGCTGCACTAATGCTACAGTAACTACAATTGTCGCACCACTAAACCAAACCAAACAAAAACACCTTTTCATCATTCAAAACAGAAAACTCTGAGTCAGACCTTTAGCTTTATGCATGCTGCGTGCCTGTTGCAACTTCAACAACAACTGATGTTATTATTGATGCTTACTTGCCTAAATAAAATAAAAGTCCTATACAAGATAAAAGTCCTGTACAAGATATAAATCTTGTGGGTCACAGAGCTAAAGATTTCAGAAAATGTTACATCCGAGCCTGAACGAAACATCCCTGTTCTCTATCAATCTATGTTCTCAAAGCTGGCATGTGTGTCCTGCCACCTCTTCCTCCCTTACCCTTCAGGCATCGCCACTAAGGATGGCACAGCGGAGAAGGACAAGGACTTCCGGGGGAAAGCCCAGAAGCAGGTCCAGTTCAACCCAGGCCAGACCACAGCCACGTGGAGGGTGAAGATCTTCACTGACCAGGAGTTTGAGACCTCAGAGACCTTTGAGATCCAGCTGTCTGACCCAGTCATGTCTGTGCTGGAGTACCCCGACGTTGCCACAGTGGAGATCGTGGACCCCGGAGATGGTAGGAATCCCTATTAGTCCATGATGTGCCCTGTGTTAATGACAGTGGTGAAGTATAAGCAATTTTGAGGTAACCTACTTCTACTTTGCTGGAGTAATTGCACATACTGTACTTAAACTTACACTGCACTACATCTCAGAGTACACTCATTACTAGTGAATGTATAGAAAAGTTAGTTACTGTATAGATTTGAATTAATATTACAAAACATACATTAACAACTTCAGCTGCATTGGTGGTATGAAACGGCTTCACTTCTGTGCTGCTGAGCTTGTTGGTGTTTCTCCCCTAAACAGAGTCGACAGTGTTCATCCCTGAAGCTGAGTACAGGATTGAGGAGGACATCGGAGAGCTGATGGTTCCTGTTCGCCGCTCTGGAGACGCCAGCCAGGAGCTCATGGTGGTCTGCTTCACTCAGCAAGGTGAGAGGAGGTGTTCAGTCATAGGAATAAACTATGGTCAAGCACAAAATACAGCTAAATTATTAGTACATGCTTTATCTGCGTGCATGATAGAAATGCCCTAGATCTAGAAGATTCTGGACCCAACTTCCCAAGTGATTGTTTTCCTGTTATTTTGGCAGATCCTTAACAAGTGGCTGTTCTGTGCCCTAATGCTTAATTAATTTAGGGGTCCTTTGTATGGAAATGTTATAGTAATCACCAGTTGGCATACAGCACACACAGTAATCCTAACGCATGTCATTTGATCACTGAAAATGTATCAGTTATGTCTTGACATGGCACCTGTCACCTAACTAAAATACCCAACAACATTGGTAACCTTATCGTCCCATATCTCCTCCTCATGCAGCCACGGCCACTGGCACCATCCCTAGCTCCGTGCTGTCCTACTCCGACTACATCACGCGGGCCGAGGACCACACCAGCGTGCTGCGCTTCGACAAGGGGGAGCGCGAGAAGACCTGCCGCATCATCATCATCGACGACTCGCTGTACGAGGAGGAGGAGAGCTTCAACGTCAGCCTCAGCATGCCCATGGGGGGCCTGGTGGGCGCCAGCTTCCCCAGCGCTAAGGTGGTCATCCTGGCAGACAGCGACGATGGTGAGTAGAGTACACTGGTTGAGCTGTGTTTTGTACGTTGTATTATTATTATTATGGCTGGCAGTGTTTGTCTGCTGTATCTACAGGGGCGTTTTTGTCATTAGGCAGACTAGGCAGTTGCCTGGGCCGCCATGAGGGATGGGGGTTGGGAGGTTCACCGGGGGTGACCACCAGACATGCTTTAAAGGGTCCCAGGCTAATAAGCCTCATATGGATAAATACATTACACTTGTCCTCTATAACTAGAATTGAACGTTTAAAACATATAGGGCTCCATTTTCGCTACCGCTAAACCCCTTATCCCTTAACTTCTTTGCCTTTTTAAACTATTAAAAAAAAACATCAAAATAGTAAGAAAGGGATACAGGGTTTGGGATAAGGGGTTTAGCATGTAACGAAAATGGGTTTTTTAGTTAAAAAATAGTTTTTATGTTTTTTATGTTTTTTAGTTAAAAAATAGTTAATATTTTTATCCCTTGGGGGGCACCATATCACTCATACCTATGTGCCGTCATACCTATGTGCCCGTCATAGGTATGACATCACAGGAGATTTTCCCTGGAGATGGTAAGGGGGGCTCCAGGGATAATTTGGTAAGGGGGGATCCAGGGATCTTGCCTGGGCCTCTGAATTGCTTAGAAACCGCACTGTCTATCTGTATCTCCGTCCCCACAAAGGAGCACCAATCACAGCTCATCAACAGCCATGAATTTGAAGCAATTAAACAGCGAAATAATATGCCATTTTGTGCTTGTTCATTTAAATCACAGATACAAGACATAATGTATTGAACACAACCTAAATTGATATCTATAGTATAGGTTGTTGTGGCACAAAGCACAGAGCACTGCAGTTTATTTAACATGAAGTCTAGAGGGAGAGTGTAACTACACATACTGTGGATACATTCATGTTTACAGTGAGAACAGGTGCAGTTGATCTTACACTTGATCTAAGCAGTGTCATTAATCTACAATAAGTACACTCATGGCGCCTGACCAAAGTGCACCGAAAAAAGCAAAAGCAACTCTTCCTCCCTGAATGCGGTGTTTCCTTGAGATTCTTTTGAGTGTTCTTTTTGAGTGTACTCTCTGTGCCCTGTCTGTCACCTTCCTGAATGATACACTCCTGTTTATTTAACATATTTGGACTTAAAGAGACCCTGCTTCATCGTATTACTCATAGTTAACAGCTGGTGTATGTTTCTGTCTGCTCCTCTGTCTTTCTACAACCTGGATTTCTGTTTGTCTGCTTGTCTTCCTGCCTACAACATATACTATGTGCTTACCTGTGTCTGTGTGACTGCCTGTATTTACTCCTGCCTGTCTCTCTCTGTGTGTCTATTTGTCTGCCTTTGTGGATAGTATAGTCTTTGTATAGTCTTAGACTTAAATAAGTTAACGACAAACAGGTGCCGAGACTCGCAGCAACTCTGTACAATGCTATGTTATAGTATGCTTTTGTACTATTTGCTGTCCAACAGATAAAAGGACTCTAAACATGCATGTTTTCGTGGTAGAATCCCCCCATCTTACTTCATTGGCATTCAGTGAAGCACATGGAGGAGGAAAAACAGAGAAGGCATCTTTTTGTCCGTAGAGGCCAAAAGGCAGGTGGTGGGTGAGCGAGGGCCTATTGTGGAGGGATTCCAAATGACAGGCATGTTTTCACTCCAGCCCTCTGTTTGATGGTATTCAACGCCGTGTTGAGCTTATTTGTGTCAAGAGATATGCTCAGCCAGGCTATAGTTTGAAGGTTCAATTTCAAATTTAAGAGGAATGACCTTCTTTTGTACTATTTTTTACCTGATAACAGATTCTACATTCATTGTACTACTACTGCCAGAATTGTATGTAATTGGCCCTCCATGCACCCCAATCCGAAAATATGTTGTCGTTCTGAAGATTTGAGTTAAAAACTTGAAAGAATACATATTCAAATATTTGTGCTACTTTTTCACAGATTTTCAAAAATAGCAGATCTCCCATACAGAATTGGTTAACATACTCTTAGATACAAGTACATGGACAAGATTTGTCCCTAGTTTCTTTTGGTGACAAAGTATAAGTCATCGTTGACTGTGGCTCCCTCCAGCCTGGTACCCTCCTCCCCATCTCTCTCCTCCTGTCTCTACTGCGTCTCTCCCACCGTTCAATCAAGGCTCATTTCCCGGGATCACTTGTTCCAATGACAGACGCGCTGGTAGAACAAGCATGCCTCCCAGGCAATTTGGAACCTGGAGCACAATTGAAACTTTATGTATAAATAATCAGCGTACATTCCCAGACATTGTGGAGAGACAAGAGGAGCCTCCTCAATGTAAACCTCTATTGAGGCTCGGCTTCTTGGTGGGTCCTCAAGGAGTGACACCCACCGCCATAAAGCTGGATGGATGTGTGTGTGTGTGTGTGTGTGTGTGTGTGTGTGTGTGTGTGTGTGTGTGTGTGTGTGTGTGTGTGTGTGTGTGTGTGTGTGTGTGTGTGTGTGTGTGTGTGCGTGCACGCACGTGCGTGCGTGTGTGATAGAGAGAGAGAGAGAGAGAGAGAGAGAGAGAGAGAGAGTATATGGCTGCACATTTGTGCACTGATGAGAGTGTTAATGTTATTGTGTGTGTGTGTGTGTGTGTGTGTGTGTGTGTGTGTGTGTGTGTGTGTGTGTGTGCGTGCGTGCGTGCGTGCGTGCGTGCGTGCGTGCGTGCGTGCGTGCGTGCGTGCGTGTGTGTGTGCGTGTGTCTGCGTGTGCGTGTGCGTGTGCATGTGTGTTTGTAAAACCATCTGCCTGGCTGAGTAAACCTGTGGTTTGGACCCGGGCCAATATCAGGCCTCCATTGTTATTTGTCTGGCTGCTCCTTCCAGTGATCTTTAACGTTGCCATGTTGGCACGTCTTACCCCCCAGCTCACCCCTTCGTCACTAAGTAGTAAATAGTTAGCTTGGTGGCCGAGATGCATTGACAGTGTGCCAGATGTCCTCACTGCTGCACCACACTTTTCTGTTGTAACAGAAATTTCCCAAACTCCTGACAGTCCTAGCTGTTTCAAGGAGACACATTTTTTTGCTAAACCAACAGCTTGTCCAGACTAAAAACTGTCTTGAGCCATTAAGTTCTCGTTCTTTGATAGTGATAGTGTTGCGCTCCTAAGATAGCAATCTACAACGTCAGAGAGAGTCACAAGTTAACGCATCCCATCCATGACATGTAGGCTATTCTACAGGGAACTTATAAATTAAGCATTAGAACATTGAAAGGAAAAGTAACATCAATCTGAATTGCACCTGCCTTTAGGGATGTTTGCTAGACTTGTCCCATGCCACAACAGGATCTAGTAGAACTTGCTATACGGTAGCTATAAGGCTATAACATAAGCCTTTACCTGTAGAAATGTTTGCTCGGTGTATAGGCTGCACTGCTATACTGTAGTGCATTGCCTCTATAATCATCACTGAATATCATTCTGGATTGACAGACAATAAACAGACGATAGACCTGAATCTGCGTCGGTTCATCTGTGATATGAACAACATGGCATTTATGGGATGGTGAGGAGAGATGAATTGGAACTGTTGGGTTTCTGGGATATGCATTCCTGCCTCTTCCCTCTGTGGTTTTCAACCGCGTCCCCCTTCCCCCCAGTGCCTTCCTTATCACCTGCTACATCAGCAGATGTAGAGAACATCCCTGCCCTCTGTGCTTGAGCGCAGGCCGTGTGCACACAGCCACACACACACACACACGTAAACACACACACAGACACATCTTCCGTCTTCAGGTGTGTCCTGAAGGCCTTGGCATTGAGTTCAGACAGAGCTGTCTGGCTTTTAGATGAGCATGGGGGAGAGGGGAGGGGGGATGAGGGCAGGATGGAGAGGGATGACAGCTCTCTTCCTGTGTGGAGTTACAAATGACAGAGCTGACCTAGTCAGCCACGCCGTCTGTTTGTCCCTCAACCCGTGTTTAAAACCCAAACATTATTAGTATCATAACAGAACAGGCGGCATGCGGTTCAGACTCCGATGATATACGTTGACAGAGATTTACAAGGCGCACGACTTTAAGCTGTAATTATTAGACTCATAACATTGTGATTGATTGACAGCTGACAACTCATTTTGTCAGCTCGTGCCCGTTAAATAGACTGGCACAGAAGAAGTGATCAGTCGGGCATCGATTGATCATTCCCTGCTGTTATCCCACTGAAGGCTATGACAAATTGGTGTTCAAAGCGTGTTCTTCTGTCTTTCCCTGTATTCCGACTCATCCTGTGACTTGTCACAGAGTATATTCTGACTGTGTCACCTCTCTGTCTCCGTCTCAGAGCCTTCATTGTACTTCGGGGAGCCTGAGTACACAGTGGATGAGAGTTCAGGTTATGTGGAGGTGAGAGTGTGGAGAACTGGGACAGACCTGTCCAAGACGGCCACCGTCACTGTCCGCTCCAGGAAGAGTGAGCCTGTCTCAGCTGAAGGTAAGAATGGTACACTTGGTCACAATGGTCAGTGTTGCCAACTTGGCACATTTGTCGCTATATATAGCTTTTTTCAGACCCCCCCCTAGTGCCAAAATTAGTGGAAAAACACCTGGTGGAAAATCTAGTGCTTTTTTTGCTGGTAAGTTGGGGATAAATTGGTTGATAGCACCAGAGATAGAACCCCGTTTTTTTTTGTTTTTTTTTTTTACCATTTTGCCTCCTATGATAGAGTCCTCCTTCCTTCGTAGAAAGGACCATTGGTAACCAAATGGATCCTTATAGATCTGTAACTCTTGAGATCGTAAAAATGAAACCAAATTTCATTTTACGCTCTCGAGTTAAATTATATAACATCTGAATTACCTAATTTTCAAGAATCTACACATTTAGAAAATTTAGAAGAATTGCTATTTTGACCAACATTTTGCCAGTTATTTCTCCTAAATTAGTCTGAGAGACTAAACTCAACATCAAATGGTGGTCCGTGGCTAAAATGCAGAATAAACAGTGGGCCCTGGTATGAAAATGGTTGAAAACCACTACTCCAGCGAATTCTAGTGCATTTGGAAGCGCCACTAATGCATTTTGGATTTTGGCAGTTGGCAACACTGTACTTGGTGAATTCAATGAATACTATGTTCTTTATAAATAACGTTTGGATTGCCTTGCGCTGCATATGGGGAGTCACCTCTGCTATCTCTGTGTCTCTCCGCCCCCCCCAGCTGGCCTGGACTATGTGGGCATCAGTCGGAACCTGGACTTCGCTCCGGGAGTGACCATGCAGACGTTCAGGGTGACCATCCTGGATGACCTGGGCCAGCCGGAGCTGGAGGGGCCAGAGACCTTCGACCTGGTGCTGAGGATGCCCATGAACGCCGTGCTGGGAGAGCCCAGCAAAACCACCATCACCATCAACGATTCAGTGTCGGACCGTGAGTCTCACACACAGGCACACGGATATACAGTACATTACAGCAGGGGTTTTCAACAGGTAGTTCGGGGACCACTACTGGTCCGTGAGAGGATTCCAGGTGGTCCCCATTCCCCAGGCTAAATGATGGACAGATGACAGATGAAACCAAATGGACCCTTGCGGGTACATTTGGTTTAATCTTTACGCTCTCAAGAGTTAAATTTTAATAGTTAAAATCATGTGAATTAGCCCAAGGCTACACAACTAGAGAATGTAGAAGATTAATGGTTATTTATGATCTGTATGTTTGGCTGTTTGGTTTCCCAAATCCAGCCTGGAATTGTGGACAAAAAAACGAAATAAATCTTTAGTTTTGGGACCAAATGCTGAATAAAAATTGGGCCTGGTATGAAAAAGGTTAAAGACCACTGCATTACAGGCACATGTCAGAAAAGTATTCCTCTTCTAAAGCCTGATGATCTCAACAAGCTCACAACATAACAACATGGTATTAAATAAAGGCTTAAACAACACTTGTCTGTGTTTACAGTGCCTAAGGTGCAGTTCAAGGAGGGCAGCTACAAGGTGGATGAGTCCGACGGGGAGGTCAAGGCCATGGTGTACCGTAGCGGCGACATCAGCCTGGGCTCTACGGTGCGCTGCTACACCCGCCAGGGGTCTTCTCAGGTCATGATGGACTACAACGAGAGGCCCAACACGGACGCTTCGGTCATCACCTTCCTACCAGGTCAGAACCGAACGTCATACTGTATCTCTTTGTCTGTCTGTCTCTTTTTGCCCTCCTACCTCTCTCTCTCTGGTTGTCTCTCTGTGTGTCTCTCTCTCACTCCCTGCATGTCCCTTGGTCTCTGCCGTCTCCAGGTGAGAGTGAGAAGCCGTGCGTGGTGAAGCTGGTGGATGACTCCATCCACGAGGAGGACGAGGAGTTCCGTCTGGTCCTGGGAACCCCAAAGAGCAAATCCCCCTACGGAGCGTCCGTAGGAGAGCAGAAAGAGACGCTGGTCACCGTCACAGACGAGAAAGACAGTACGTTGCATTTGTTTAGTATTTCAGTGAAGTATTATAAGTATAATATAGATTAAAACGCCAATGATATGCTGTCGAAATGACGGCACATAAAAAAGTCTGATGTGCTCAATAGGTCAGTCTAATTTCCCTTCCTCTGTCCTCAGAGCCTGTCATCCGTTTCTCGGAGATCAAGTACAGCGTGCGTGAGCCTCAGGTGAAAGGAGACGTGGCGATCGTGAAGATTCCTATCGTGCGTAGCGGAGACACCTCCAAGGTTTCTGTGGTCAGGGTTCACACCAAAGACGGCTCTGCCACCTCAGGAGAGGACTACAACCCTCTGTCAGAGGGTAAGACAGCAAAACATTCATATACTGTGTTAGGCCTTGAGTTGGGTAGTTTCAAATATTAGTACATTAAAATAAATGTTTTAAAAATGGCTAAAATAGCCAAGTATTAACTATTATAGAGGTTCATCATTATTTGTATTGCACTTTCCAACAATGTCGTGTGTGTGTGTGTGTGTGTGTGTGTGTGTGTGTGTGTGTGTGTGTGTGTGTGTGTGTGTGTGTGTGTGTGTGTGTGTGTGTGTGCGTGCGTGCGTGTGCGTGTGCGTGTGCGTGTGTGTGTAAAGATGTGGAGTTCAAAGCGGGCGAAAAGGAACATTTCGTGGAAGTCGAGATCCTGTATGACGGTCAAAGGGAGATGAGAGAGGCTTTTATCGTCCAAATGAAACCTGATGAGAACATGGTGGCTGAGATACAGGTGACACAACACACAGGCACACACACACACACACACACACATTCCATTTGGTTCCATTTGTACACTCTCAAGTACAGCATATTGCGAAAGATTGTTTAAATGCCTAATTGTATCGATAAAGACAAGACAAAAAACATACGGTAGGCCTACTTTTGCCCCAAAAATATTCTAAATGTGAGATGTGGGGGGACACCCCCCCCCCCCACGTCCCTGCTCCACTACACCCCTCCATACAGTGCGGCGTACCTCGGCACGTGAGCATGCATCCTGTGTCGGCGTGTTTAAAATAGAGAGGCAGCAGCTGCCGCTGCTGTCAGCGCGACACAGTCACGGACCCTTATAAAAAGATTGTCCCGCTGGAGAGCTGGATGCTGGGGAGGAATGTGTGCCATGAGCCAAACAGTAGACTGACCTATAAACACAGCTATGTGCATTCTACACAGTCACTAGGCTGTACGCTGCCACCTTTAACCTGCTAGGAAAATGTTTGTACTGGTAAATTCATAATTCCCCACATAACACAAGCAGGTACTGGTTGACTACTAGACCAACAAAGTCTTTGTTTTGTTGGTCTACTCTACAATATGTATGTGCACTCACCTCTGCCCATTTTGAACAACAGACAAAATGGGAAAATAAATCAATTCCTATAGATTTAATCTTCAATATCTATGGCATACTGTATAATATGGTTCCAAATATGGGAATGGTTTCAGACTGATTAAATGAAATGGGGCCCATTTAATCCATAATAAAATTACATGTAGAGGATAACACGGTATGTGAACAACTGGTATCAATTTGAGCACAATACATTTGGTGTTGATCAGTCGGTATTTATGAGATTAGTAGAGCTAGAGCCATATGCGTGTACACACACACACACAGACACACACACACACACACACACACACACACACACACACACACACACACACACACACACACACACACACACACACACACACACAGACACACACAGACCATCTTCTAGACAGCTAGCCTTCTGCCGAAGACTTAAAGAGTAGACAGATGCCATGGGCTGAATGAATGAATGAATGAATGAACCAATGAACGAACAAACGCACGAACGAACGAACGAACGAACGAACGAACGAACGAACGAACGAACGAACGAACGAACGAACGAACGAACGAACGAACGAACGAACGAATGAATGGGTAGCTGAATGTACAGTGCAGTGTTGTATTAATCCCTGTGTGAACACTACCTCCCTCCAGATGAACAAGGCCATGGTGTACATTGAGGAGATGGACAGCGTGGCTGACGTCACCTTCCCTGCCGTGCCCACGGTGGTCTCTCTGCTCATGTACGACGACACGGCGCGTGCCAAGGACAACCCCCACCCCCCCACCGGATACCCTGTGGTGTGTGTGACGGTAAGTGCCCTTCTGAGTACTGTACTTGATTATGGTATTGAGGTATTTGTACAACGTACTTTACTTTACTATTTTCAGTTCCTAGTTTTACATCTACTCTACTACATCTCCGAATTTGTACTGAAAACTTTACTTTGGCGAGTTTAGTTTTGATTAGAAAACATACATTGTTTCAACCCAATACATTTTGTTCACAATGCGTCACAATGCATTGTGAGCTTGCATATCTGCTATTTATACTTTTGTACTTTTGTACTCAAGTACATTTTCAATTCCGTACTTTTACTTGTAACATGGTAACTCTAAATTGCAGCATTAGTACTTTTACTTTTACTTCATTCTAACCACTGCACACGTTCCGACACACACACAGGCCTGCAACCCCAAGTACCACGACTTTGACAAGACAGGCTCCATCTGCTCAGCGGAGAACATCAACGACACCCTGACTCAGTACCGCTGGCTGGTCAGCGCTCCCACCGGCTCTGACGGAGTCACCAGCCCCATGAAGGAGGTGGACACCAACACCTTCTTCACCAACACCAAGTCCATCACCCTGGACTCCATCTACTTCCAGGCTGGCTCCAGGGTCCAGTGTGCTGCCCGGGCCTTCAACGTCAATGGAGACGCGGGCCTGGAGCTCTCCAGCCCCATCGTCGCCGTCAGCAAGGAGGAGGGTGAGTGTTGCAGAGAAGATGGGAGGCTGGGATGGGGAGGGATGAGCACTGGAGGAGATCATGCCATGCGTCGCAGGAGACGTGCATGTGGTTTCAATACGATCCCTATGACATACAGGCCAACCAGCAGAGCTCAGCAGCGACAAGACACCAGAAAGTTTGCATAATGACTGAACTGGGACACAATAAACTCATGTAATACATAAATAGATAAAAAAACAATGGTAATTATTGAGTACTTAATGGAATAGTTGAGGTTTGTTGTGTTCTTAGATCCCACAGTTCATCCCACAGTTCGTAGCTGTTTTTAAATTTGCATTAGGGTTGTCCACTGAAACTTTGTCACTTTCCACAACTACATTGTCAGTAATCTACTGACAATGTAGTTGTGGAATATTAACTAAATGAAATGTTTATGTAGTATATTACCTATTATTAAATCAAATGTCTTTCTCCTAGGTATGTGTCAGCCTCGTATTGCAGGTACAGTTGGAGCTGAGCCGTTCTCTGCTAAAATACGCTACACCGGACCAGACGATCCAGACTTCCCAAACCTCATCAAACTGACTGTCAACATGCCTCACATGGACGGTGAGTGGCCAAACTAACATTTCAACCACTTCATTTTTCCTTTCATATAATACCTTTATTTGTATATCCCGGACCCTTTCACACAATTGGTTTATAGTTTCCTATAGACTGTTTCCTATATGTGTATTATGTTCCTGGTGAGTTTGTACCATGTCAACACAAACCCTGAAGTTGAGGAACAGACTCTGGTCTCTCTGACCAACAGGAATGCTACCTGTGGTCTCCACGCGCCCCATGTCCAACTTCGAGCTCACCCTGAGCCCTGACGGCACGCGGGTGGGAAACCACCGCTGCTCCAACCTGCTGGACTTCAACGAGATCCAGACGGGCCACGGCTTCATCACCGACGCCACCAAGAACCCAGAGATCATCGGAGAGACCTCCCCCTACCAGTACAGCGTGGCCATGCGCTCCGCCAACTCGCTCCGCTTCTACAGGAACCTCAACCTGGAGGCCTGTCTCTGGGAGTTCACCAGCTACTACGACATGTCTGAGCTGCTCAACGACTGCGGAGGATCCATTGGAACGGACGGACAGGTAACACAACTGCACACGTTTAGACGACGCAGGCGGCCACACCATGTGGCGTCACTCTGACCACACTCTGTCCTTGCACCATTTTGACACACAAACGTACTTCTCTGTCACTCAGGTACTGACTTCCTCATGCATTACCACACTTCCTCTCCCTGCACTGTATTCTTTCTGTCTCTTCTTGGCATAATCCCATACTGCTGCTCCCTCTAGCTTCCACTATTGTTCCCCATAATGCTGTGGCCAATAAGCTTTATAATTATGTCATTACTACAGCTGTGAACATCTGGTACCAATACATACATTACATACATTCAATTATTATTATTGTTTTAAATCTGTTTTTATCTATTTTATAGGGCTCCTAAAGTTAATACGGTAAATTATTTATATACAGTATTTATTTCATAATATCAATTAATTAATTTGTAATTAAATTTAATTAATTAAATTGATTTACTCTATTTACTGTCATAACATACTTGACAGATCATGTCATAGTAATTGGTAGAATTGTGTTGCCTTTGTATGGAGGTAAAGGTTAAAGCAATGTTTCTCTTACTAGCACATTGACACATGCTGCGTCCAAATGCAATGCTTTTATAATGCCATCCTAATAAAATAGTCCATGTAACACAACCCTACTCCCTCTTTTCAGGTGCTGAACCTGGTGCAGTCGTACGTGACGCTGCGCGTCCCTCTCTACGTGTCCTATGTCTTCCACTCCCCCGTGGCGGTAGGTGGCTGGCAGCACTTTGACCTGCAGTCTGAGCTGAAGCTCACCTTCGTGTACGACACGGCCATCCTGTGGCAGGACGGCATCGGCAGCCCACCTGAGGCAGAGCTGCAAGGTAACCCACCAGACTCACACTGAAAACCTGCAGTCTATGCAAAAGTAACTAAAATGGACTCCTAATCTATTGTCTAACAGATAAATGAACCCTTATTTTGCCAGCCAGTTACAATGTGATGTCACCCTGTGATAATCCATAATTCGGATGAAATTCCCCGATTTTTTTATGGAACATACAGTAGCCTACTTTTTTTTTTGCTTTGCTGCACCTCCTATGCCTGAAAATGGAATTGATGGCAATATGTGGTTCTAATTTTCGGTTCATGATTCGTGGCTTTTTTTAATGAAATAGACACCACTTCCACTAACCTTGGAAGCAGATTGCGCCCAATTTTTCAGGACGATTTGAAATATGCTACAATACAATAGCGTACTTGCTGACACTAACAGACATAGAAACATTTGAAACATCACAAAGAGTGTGCCAAAAACTCTACAAAGAATTACAAAGTTAACGCCACAAGCAGAAGCAAGTATGTACTGCATATGGGAATGAATGTTCATAAGCATTGTGTCCTGTGTGTAGGAGCCATGTATCCAACCAGCATGAGGATCAATGAGGAGGGACGTCTGGTGGTCAACTTCAAGACGGAGGCTCGCTTCAGGGGCCAGTTTGTCATGTCTCATCCAGGTACACACACACACACACACACACACACACACACACACACACACACACACACACACACACACACACACACACACACACACACACACACACACACACACACACACACACACACACACACACACACTCTCTCTCTCTCTCTCTCAACTTATCCCATACGTCGGGGTCATTCTATATTGCCAGCTCCTATTGGATTCCACTGTGGCCCACATCCTCTCAGCATCTATTTCTGGTCTTCAACACTGGGGGTCCTTCCTGTGTCAAAGCACCCAGGGGGGGTCACAACAGCAAATGTCAAAGTGACCCCAGACCTGTTTACGGGCATGGAGACAAATAGCACAGACAATCTAGAATGTCAATGTTTCAAACTCGGTGACAGCTATGAAAGAAACCGACAAGTGGATTTGTATTATCTACAGTTTATGCACTGTTTTTTGATCTTTTGGTCTGTTAAATGCATATGAACCTGTGTGTGTGTGTGTGTGTGTGTGTGTGTGTGTGTGTGTGTGTGTGTGTGTGTGTGTGTGTGTGTGTGTGTGTGTGTGTGTGTGTGTGTGTGTGTGTGTGTGTGTGTGCTCCCAGGATCTGGCCTGTCATCCATGGTCATGTGTGCGGACCACCCTGGCTTGACCTTCAGTCTGTCCTTGGTGCGGACAGAGCCAACATACAACCAGCCCATGCAGCAGTGGACATTCATCTCCGACTTTGCTGTGAGATTCTCTCAATAATAATGTGTTTGTGTGTGCGTGCATGCGTGTATGCATAATGTGTGATTTGGTTTCTTCCATTATTTGCCTCCCATACAGTGATCTGTAAGTTTCCATTGCAATATCACCCACAAATACTGTACTGTGCAACAGTTATGCCATGTGTTTGAAGCTTGTAGATCAGCTGCTATTGTCTGCATTTGTATAAAACAGGGCTCACATGGTTAAACGATACATTGATTCAGTACAGGGGTTTTCAACAGGTGGTCTGGGGACCACCTGTGGTCCCTGAGAGGATTCCAGGTGGTCCCCAGCCTAAATGATGGAAAGTTGGTTGACCCTTGCGGGTCCATTGTCCATGTTTACACTCTCAAGAGTTAAAATATCCACCATCTGATTGAGCATTCTCTAGTCTACACAACTAGAGAATGTAGAAGATAAATTTGTATTGTGGACAAAAGCAAAAGAAATCTTTAGTTTTGTGGTCTGTGGGGCTAAAATGTCATCAAATCGTGTCTCAAAAAAGCCCTAATGCTTGTCTATGTGTGTGTGTGTGTGTGTGTGTGTGTGTGTGTGTGTGTGTGTGTGTGTGTGTGTGTGTGTGTGTGTGCGTGCGTGTGTGTGTGTGTGTGTGTGCGTGTGTGTGTGTGTGTGTGTGTGTGTGTGTGTGTGTGTGTGTGTGTGTGTGTGTGTGTGTGTGTGTGTGTGTGTGTGTGTGTGGTGCAGGTGAGGGACTACTCAGGGACCTACACGGTGAAGCTGATTCCATGCAGTGCGTCTCCCAACGGCGAGTTCAGCATCCCTCCCATCTGTCACCCCAGGGAGCCGCTCACCTTCGACATGTCCATCCGCTTCCAGCAGGTCAGCAGGCCAACATCGGCTCAACAATAACTATATATGCCATGCAGGACATTCAGGGGCGGATCTAGGCATGGGCATGGGGGGGGGGGGGCAATGCCCCCCTAAATGCCCAGTCTGCCCCACCAAAAATGATGGCCTGCAAAACAACCCAAGATATTTCAAATGAATGCTCATATTTATTTTTTATGTCATATTTAGGATTTGAAACACTACCACTGCTACTAACTAACTACTTATTGTGGCACCACTAAACCAACAGCATTTCATCATTGAAAACAGAAAACTCTCTGAATCAGACCTTTAGCTTTATGCATGCTGCGTGTCTGTTGCAACTTCACCAACAACTGATGTTATTATTGATGCTTTACTTGCCTAATAAAGTCCTGTAACTGAAAATGGTATGGGTGTGGCTTCATTGCCTGTGGCGCGAAGCGACACGGGCGATGAAGCCACACCCATACCATTTTCTCCTACCCCCCACCCCCCCAATTGGAAATGTTACATCTGCCCCTGAGGACATTACTCCCTGAATAGTTCACAAGCACACACTGCCCTCCAGCTCTAGAGCATGGTGGGTCTTCAACAGGGTGGTCCGGGACCCCAGTAAAAATAAATAAATAAATAAATAAAGCCTTTGTTCTGTATTGTAGGTGAGTGACCCGGTGGCAGCTGAGTTCAGTCTGAACACTCAGATGTTCCTGCTGTCTAAGAAGGAGCTGTGGTTGTCAGATGGATCCATGGGCTTCGGAGAGGGATCAGACACAGCTTTCCAAGAAGGTACTGCAACACTGACCCCTAGTGGGGGCTAAGAGTCATTACAGCTGCAGACGCTGGTTGTCTCACTCTAATACTGCACCGCCTGCCTATACCTATATAGGCTACTGTAGTTTGGCTTAAAACCACACCGAAAGAACTGTTAAAACACAGTATTCAAATATGTTTGCATACCGTGTCCTGATTGGCTACCCCAATTTTCTTGAGTAGGAAATGGTTGTACAATTTAGATATTCCACCTTTTATTATTCCTTTCATAAAACTATGACTATATTTGATCTTTCTTCAATATTTTTTGACATGGCATGACATGGCCGAATGACTCAGGTTGACTCACTGTGTGTTCCTTCTTCATGGGTACCAGGCTCCTCCATCTATGGTCGTGTGATGGTGGACCCTGTCCAGAACCTGGGAGACTCCTTCTCCTGTAGCATTGAGAAGGTCTTCCTCTGCACCGGGGCGGACGGATACGTCCCCAAGTACAACCCCACCAACAAGG
Source organism: Benthosema pterotum (assembly GCA_039105355.1). Taxonomy (NCBI): domain Eukaryota; kingdom Metazoa; phylum Chordata; class Actinopteri; order Myctophiformes; family Myctophidae; genus Benthosema; species Benthosema pterotum. The sequence continues at coordinate 19,741,582 of CM076973.1, read as the reverse complement.
AGTATGGCTGCCTGGCCGACGCTCCCTCCCTGCTCTACCGCTTCAAGATCCTGGTAAGATCACAGAGCACAGTCACAGCAAGCTAGAGCTGGGTGTTGTAGAGGTAGCATGTACTGTATGTACATCAGTGTTGGGCAATATTACTTAGAGAGTGTGGCAGTTCGCCCTGCCACTGAGACTGAATTTATCACAGTTAAGGGTTGAATGTATTATTTGATGCAGTGTTGAGTTATATTGTTTGACTTGTATTGTGTGATTGTTTGTGGAGGGTTGATGGATAATCGAGGGTGTGTAAATGGGACATTGAGTACTAATTATGTTTATATTCTGTGGATATTTTTGATCAATAATGTGTGGCACTTTAAATGTGTACATGAAATCTGGCCTGTGGTGTCACTGGACATTGTTTAACTGGGGTAATTGTGGTATCAATTCAGGGATTGGTATGGTCCATGGGAGGGGCTTATAGCCTTTATAAGTAGGGAGGCCTCCCAGTGCAATAAGTCAATGCAGGACTGGTGTGAGGAGTCTGGGGACCCAAGAACAAACAGTGCTTTCAACCAGCCTTGTCTCAAACATTACCTCACACTAGGCAAAGTGTGACATTTTGTGGCAGTGGTGGTATCTGAACCCACGCCTCAAGAGAGACTCCAGAGGCAGGAGTTAAATCTAAGGGTTTTATTCCTGAAAAACAACACGAACAAGACGAACTTGAGTATATGAGGATCAGACACATGAGGATCAGAACACTCTTGACATTAGTGCCAAACTAGCAAAGAACATGACAAACAGGGGAGTACAAATGGACACAGACTAACTAGGCACAGGTGAACAAAAACCCAGACATTGGAATAGGATGGGGAACTATATAAGGTGGAAACACTAGGCTAATCACAGTACAGGTAGACAAGGCAGGTAAACGGTAACGGCTACAAAATAAAAGCACAAACCAAACGATAAGATGCACATGAGCAGAGGCAAAGATTGTACTGAAATAACTTGAGGTCCTATACCGGTAGATCAAGTCCGACCAACACACAGTCAGTCTACGGTTCGGGCAGTGGACTGTGACAAAAGTAAAGTAGCATTAGCTCATCTCCATTCCAACGCAGTACTGCTGAAAGCAGCAGCATGACAGAAGGAACTAGTAATATTGGTAGAAGTAACTGTAATGTTATTACTGTTTCATGGGACGTCATCTCATTATTACTTTTGCAGAGAAAATTAACCATATTACTGTAATATTTTATATTACTCGTTACACCCATCTCTGATGTACATAGATCTCAAATTGTACCTCTCCTCTCCTAACGTTCTGCAGGACAAAGCCCAACCAGAGACACAGGCCACAGTGTTTGGAGACGTAGCCTTTGAGGCTACTCTGGCCATCGACACCCCTGGGGGTCTGCCTCTGGTCACCCAGCCTGGATCAGACGGCTTCACGCTCTCCTCAACTCCTCTCTTCCAGGTCTGGATAAATGTGCACATGCATGCATGCACGTATGCACACACACACACGTTAGACCTAGGGCCGGCCCAATATCTGGTAATAATGGTTAGGGCTCTAATCACTGACAAAAAGACCCTTGGTTTGATTCCCGGCTGCTGAAACATGCTATGTGTCTGTATGTGCTTCAGGTTGCTGCTGGTCGCGAGTGGTTCATCCACACCATCTACACCGTCCGCTCCCGAGAGAACGCCAACCGTCACCTGGGCAAGCGCAGCCTGGAGTACCTGCACCACAGCCTGTCCTCTGTGGCCGACCAGCCCCGCGAGGCCCCGGCCTCTGACCTGGCCGTGCGCCGCAGTCGCCGCGCCGCCCCCGCCTACCCCGCTCCCGACTTGACCCAGGACATCGGCGAGGAGAACAACCGCGGCACCAACATCCAGCACATCTCCCTGGACCGCTCGGACCGCATGGTGGTCAACCAGCGGCAGCAGCCCTGGTCCCCCGGCCGCGAGCGCAACCGCGAGCCCTACCTGGAGCGGCCGCTGCTGGAGAGCTCGGGCAGGGAGCCCACGGACTCCTCCACCTTGCCCATGCTGGTGGGCCTGGCCGGCCTGGTCGTCCTCGTCTGCCTGATCGCCGCCGTGGTTTTACTGCTGCTACGGCGCAAGAGGAAGGAGAAGAAGCACTGTCAGTTGCCTTCTAGTTCCTATGCTACCTCCTCTTCCTCGGCCTACAGCGGCTACAGCGGAGGGTCACCGGCCGCTTGGAACAGATCAGACAGCTCCGAAGTCTAAGAGACACCCCGACAATCCCTGACACACACAGACACACGTGCAACACCTGATAAGACTATGCCAGTCTCCTCCACCACAGTGCCTCTTCCTCAAAGCCCAACTCCTTTAAAAAGCACTGAAGAAAAGATGGAGCCAGATCTCTGTACTCTGGACAGTGCTGTATGTCAGTGCTCTTTCAGGCTCTCTATGTACAGGTAGCATACGCATGCCAGAGTTACAGACCCCCCCCCCCAATGAAGCACTGTGGGTAACTCATCGTGCCATTTACATAATGTATGTATATACAGGTTGCTGCACCCTCTAGTCTACAGTATGTTGCTGTCTGTAAATTGCTGTAAATTGGCACTAAAAAGGCCGGGGCTGCAGCCCACCCACCATCTGAGGATTGTAAATGAAAAAATGTAAAATGAACATATTTTAGGCCTTTCCTAGTTAAAATGCAATGTATTCACACCAGCAAACAAAGATCAAAAGTATGAAATGTTTATTGTTCTCCCAAAAAAGAAAAGAAAATGTAGTTTACCGTTGAACTTGTTTTTATTATTGTAATTCATTGTTTCAACCATTATCTTATTGTTAATTCTTTTGTGGAGAGCAGAGCAAAATGGATTGAATGTTGAATGTTAGCCAAGGCTGACCTTAGCGAATGGTGATATGATAATTGTATGTGTTGTTTTTGTAATGTTGACAATGTCATGACACTCTTGTGCTTTACAAAAGCCATGGGTGCACAATATGCCCACTGCAGAATGCCAATACGGTGCTATTCAAAGGGATTGTAATTGTGTCGTTTTTATTATTTTTTGAGAGTGCTACTGAACTGTCCTTCAGATTGTTTTTATACATTTTTTTCCAGGTCTTTTGAGAATGTGTTTTAAAAATCACATGCAAATCAATCTGTGTAAATACTAAATAGCAGTGCAGGACTACAAGAACAGAATGTGGTATTAATATACTGATGAAACTTGAAAAATAATAAACTTATTATAGAATAACAATCTACGCTGTGTATGACAAGTCCTGAAAATACCAATACAACACAAATGTCATGTTTTTTTTTTTTTAATGCCATTGGACTTCTTTTAGGCAATGAAGCCATATATTATAATTCACCGTATGGCAGTGCTGCACAAAAGTAGCAAAAATAGATCTATGGGCTCTAAACTTGTAGATCTATTTTCACTACAGGGATGCCAAGTTAATACCTCTGTCTATGGGTTATTAATACATCTTCAATGAAAAGTATTAATATCCTGTCACTGAATACAGTAACTGCATTACATTAGAACTGAAACAGATTCCTTGTCCCGATTTCTTGGCTTTGGATAAGGCTACCTAACAACTCTATGGTTGATACACCTCACTAAAATTAATCAATCTGTTTAAAAGCACATCTGTTTTGTTTGACATGCCTTATTTGTTAGAAATTATTTTTTGGGGAAAAAATATTTATTTTTCAATTAAGTTCCAGATCTCATGATATACACAACAGGGGTTTTCAACAGGTGGTTCGTGGACCACTGGTGCCACCTGAACATGCAAGTAGTAATGTAGCGAACTAAGCAAGTGAAGATTTTGTATTTCCTTCCCACAAAACAGCACACTAAAACATTGTGCAATGTTTTCCATGGAAGCGTGACAATGTTGTCAGCTACTGAGAAGTCTGATAAAGGTTATGAAATTCCACAGAAAGGGGAGTTAGAATCTCAAGAAAGTGTGCCTGTTTGGGTCACCATTCTTTGGAAATTCATGTGCCCACATAATGTCATCATGTGTCTGCTCTATCAGTACTGTAAATCAAGTAAAAGTAAGTTGGATAAAGTAACAGAATGGTATAAGGGCAACCATAGTGGTCAGGTTGATTTTTAGTCAGGGTGGTGGTCCCTGGTTCACAATCAGTTGAAAACCCCTGATCTACAAGATACAAGACTAAAATGATTTCTGTCTACAAGAGGCAATTATTCTTTTTTCTTTTTTTTGTCAACATGCTTCAATTTTATTAAAAATGTTTTTTGAAAACCTGTCTTCAGGTCACGTCTTAGTGCACTACAACACACTTGACTATCAATGGTAAAGATTTATTTAAAACAAGGTTGTTGTTTTTTTGTACAAAAGGTTTATTTGTGACGTTCAAAAAGACATTTTCTACTTCACATAGGAAGGTAATTGGACAAAAGAAGGATACATATAAAAAGAAATGGGGTACATCATTGTTTACAAGCAATGGAATGTGGTACAACCAACAAGCATAAATACATTTATCTTAACTCAAATACTAAAAAGAAACAACAACAAAATGTTGAAAACAAAACAAAAATCAACCAAAAGCTGCACGGCTGCAGTGCGTGCATACTGAGGGTGAGCGACCTGGCAGACCTGAGCACTTCCTACAAAATAAAATCATCTTCTAGAACCAAACGCTAATGTAACCACGTATGCTTACGGCAAGCCTGATTTCTAAAATAGAAGATAACCAATCTACAAGCTCACAACACATTGTAAGCTAGTGGATTGAGTATTTTCTCAAACCTGGTACCAGCCGAATAAGAAGGAAGCCATGTTAATGTAGTTATTGTAGTAGAGAAATAGTAATCAGTCCACTGGGAGGTTTTACTTTTGTTATGTACAATACGACATCGCCATCATCACAACTCTTAAAGAACAAACATAGACGCTACAATTGATCCTAGAACTAGATCTGGCTGTCGCTGTTACCACCCTCTGCCTCAGGGAAGGGTTGGTTTTCACAACTTGAGCTTTTTCCTGCGCCCACGTCCATCTGGAGTCCCCTCAGACTTGCGTTTTTGTGCCTGGAGAAAACATGAATGCAAGTGGTGGTAAATAAGTAGGACATGGCAGAGAAAAGAAATCCCTCTCAGACTTTACAAGCAAATAATTCTGCATCATTCATAGTGCTGTAAAATATTGTTAATGTGTTTCTTAGTCCACTAAGAGAGTGGAAAGAGAGAAAGGGGGAAAAGTTGTATGAAATGCATTTCGCAATTAAAACATTAATCAATTTTACTGATGTTGCATCATTTACCATTTAGTAGTTAGTTACTTTACTGACACAAATGTATAAACATTGGGTCCAAAACAATACATACTACATAGGAGCTGTGAATCATGAATTTGCAATCATTTGAACTTTGAGGATGGTGGTCCTCTTACCGATCCAGTCTTTGGGCCTCGCTTCTTCTTCTCTGCCTTCTCCCTCTCCTCTAGTTCCATGTTCTCTCGCTCTATCAACGTGATCAGGGTGTTGCATCTCCTCTGTAGCTCCTGCACACACAAGCATGAAGGGTCTTAGAATACCCATATATACCACATGATAATACAAAAAACAAACACACACCACAGTGACACACCAGCACATTCAGGCCCTTTTTCCAGCTAGGGAAAACAGGGGTGAACGGTTTTCATTTTCCCAGCTAATGTTGCCAATGACAATGAATTTGTTCAGAACCCTAAAGTTGGTTTGGAACTGGAACTAATATAAAAGATGGCCTCCGGTTCAGTGAAAGCACAGTGATGTAAATAGATTGTCAATGTAATGAGTCCCGGGACCCATGTGGTCTTTTAGAAGTGTCCCAAGGACATATGAGCGTCCTTTCTGAATGTAGGATGTAGGCCGTTCGCATCACTCAAAGTGCTGTGATTCCAAGAATCTAGTAGTAACAGAGAAACATCTAGAACAGTGGTTTTCAACCATTTTGATACCAGGGACCACCATCTATTCAGCATTTCAGCCCCGGACCATTTGATGGCATTTTCAGTTTTCACCCCAAAGACCCACAACTAAGGGTTTCTTTTGGTTTTGTCCACAATTCCAGGCTGGATTTCGCAAACAAAACAGTGTAGACTTCTTAATTAAGTGGTGCCAATTCGGATGAACAATGTTATAACTCTTGAGTGCGCAAACATGAAACCAAAGGACCCTTGTGGGTCCATTTGGTTTCATGTTTACGCTCTCAAGAGTTACATCTGGTTAACCAACTGTCCAGCATTTACCTGGGGACCACCTGGGACCCTCTCAAGGACCACGGGTGGTCCGGACCACCAGTTGAAAACCCTTGGTCTAGAAGCAAAGTTCTTTGGTGGAAACGTGGTCTCACTGGCAGGTAATAACACCTCACCTACAGTATGGTAGGAGAGATAACGTCAGACTCACCATGGCCGTCCTGGACTTGAGAAACCAGTCAAAGCGGAACTGTGGTGAGTTGCGTATGCACTGGCGCAGCTCGTCGTACACGCTCTCCTTGTCGAAGCCCAGCTTGTGAAGCATGCATATCAGGAAGCGGTCCTCCTCCTCTGTGTAGTTCTTGCCCTTGTTGGTGCCGTAGGAGATGCGCAGCTGGTGGAAAGGGGCCTTGTAGCGCCCGATCTGAATGAGAACGAACAGACAGACACATTAACTTGAATGTGATGTACGGAGGGCATAGTTACTGTCCTAACTGCCTCAATTAAAATTCGAGTAAGAAGCAAGTACAACTATACAAGTGAAAGAGTTGCACATGAGCCATCTAACTTAATTAGTATTATATTAGTATAGAATTTTAAAACGACAGTAGGATGACGGTTTGCTACCTTGGAGTCCAGTGCTTTCTTAATGCTTATCCTCCTCTGGATCCTTGCCTCTCCTCTCTCAATCTGAGCCATGATCTTCTCAATGTCCTGGAGCTCGTTGCAGCGCTCCCAAAACACGGCTATTAGAACACAAATATTGAAGGTCAATCATAATCACACTCGTGCACAGTGCTTTAAACCTGACAATAACTCTCCTACATTCTGTATCTGTAGTAATGGTAAATTGCTGCATTACCGGAATATTCCATGACTTCCTCGGGCGTCTTCCCCTCCACTTCTCTGGCGATGTTCTCAATGTCGTCTCTTCCCCACTTCTCATTGGCTTTGATGAACTGATTGAAGTCACGTTTGTTCCATATGGTGAATCCCTGCAGAGAAGAGAAGCAGAACGTGTCCAGTAATGCAGAGGTGAGAAAGAAATCACTGGACTAAGCAGGTTCTTAGTTCACCCTGTGGCCAAGAGGGAACTAGGCGTCTGGGAAGCATGTTCGAATGCTGGATGTCTCACTACCTGTGAGAGAAGGTTCTCCTTCTCTTCCAGCTCCTCGTCCGATAACGCCTCGGCCTCATCGATCTTTGCTTGTTCCTCCTTCTGGTGCTGGGCAGAGTTTGGCACTTCTGGGTTACGGGGAACCTGAAAGGGGACGCAATGCAACATTCAATTAAGAGTTGGAATTTTATTCAATGTTAAAGTTCTGGGGAAATGGTCCTTATCAAGTGATATGGTGATTTGCATTACCTTGTAGCCAATGGTCTTCCTGTAATAGAGAATCTCTTTCTCGAGCAGCTCAAAGAGACGGGGAGGGAAGAACTGGAAGTCCTGGACATTGGGCTGCTTGGGAGGCCGGGGAGCCTGGAAAATACAAGTGAGGCGTCTTCAAAAAAACGTATCACTCGCAAAGTGTTACGAGGTGCAGTAACTTGCTAATGTGTGTCTATGTTGAGGCAGGTTTTACGTTTAATACAATAGCAGTAAGAATTGTTCGAAAAGCCCCTTTTAAAAACGGAAATAGACTGGATTTACAATACCTTGGGAGCTTTTGGCTCACTGACTCTCAGTGCTTCTCTGAAGTACGCATCCACAGCGTAGTTGGCTTTCCTCTCTCTCTTGGGCGGCTCAATCCAGTTACTGATGACCTGTAGGAACAGTGGGCAACATGAAATACTTTACTACGTGAGCAGAAATTGTATGTTTTTGATTAGATGTTTTATTTATGCTCTTTTCTTGTATTCTAAAAACACAGCGTTTATTTGGATCTGCTCTGCAAGCAAATAATTAGATCATCACTTTAACAAGACTTACATGGGGTACTGGTTAATGAGTAGTCCAGTATTTAACATACCTTTTTCTTCTCCCTGTAGTCCTCTCCTTCAAAGTTGTAGACACTGTTGTTCTCTGTGTCCATGGAGAAGTTCCTCAGGGAGCTCTCGCCCATGTTGGCCATTTTATCCTTCAACTCATTAGTCTAGTTGGCATACAAGATTGTAATAGTTAAAAACAATAAAATAATAAACCCCTTTGAGGTACAGTATGCGTGTGCACGCTCCTGCACATCTGGCAAAGTTTGTTATCTCTCACCTTCTTCTCTCCCCGCTCCAGGATCACGTCGATGTCGTCATCTGTGATCTCACTCTCCTTCGAAGCAAACACGTGTGTGGCGCCGTGACGAATGATGGAAAGCATTTCGTCCTTGCCCAACTTGTTGGCGCTGGGGTCCACTAGTCTTCCTAAAACACAGGCAAATAAAAACAAGAAAAAGTTTGATGTGCAGAATGGATTCCTCCCCACACACATTTCAATGTTGTAGATTTGGTCTGGCACCGAAAGCATTTTTTAAAAATGTGTTCCTTCCACGCAGACTCCAGAAATACTGTCTCGCTGATATTCGTCTATGTCAGGTGAGGAAACACCACGGTGGATTAGAACCCAAAACCTCCATCCATGGTGACGGTCAGGGAGGGACATTACCAGTACCTTGTACTCTGTGAAATCGTATTTATACGAAAAGTGTGCTGAGCTAAGATTGGTGGACAACTAAAGGTTTTGGTACCTTGTTGGATGACGATGGAGTCGAGGCGAAGTTTCATCTCGGCTCTCTCCACAATCCTCTCCTCCACTGTGTTCTCTGTGATGAAGCGGAACACGCGCACCTGCTTCTGCTGACCAATCCTGTGAGCTCGGTCCTGATAGAGACAAGTGGGACAGTTTCATTCATAGACAGCTATACAAATCATGGCCGTGCAAATCACACCATACTGAAAACATAGCTTTTATTTAGATTTTTAAAGCTTTTTGATATTCCGTTCTTTTTTGGAGATGTATTTAATGACAATGTAGACATCTGTCTCTTAATGTATAGCTTGGAAATGTCATCATGCGGCAGTCAAATATATGAACTTTCTACAGTAGTTCTACCATAGTTAGTACCCCTTGTCATTCTTCACTATTGTTCACCAATAACTACTGTAAGTTTGTATTACTAACAAAATGGGTGATTACAATTACACAATAACATTTCCATTCCAGGTATTATGGCAGTATATCGTAATATTATTTTACTGCTCTGTGAAATAGAGCAGAGCACTGACCATGGCTTGCAGGTCGACTTGTGGGTTCCAGTCTGAGTCATAGAGAATGACTACGTCAGCTGTGGCCAGGTTAATGCCCAGACCGCCAGCCCTGGTACTCAACATAAAGATGAACTTAGCGCTGTTGGGCTCATTGTATGCATTGATGGAGATCTGTAAGACACAAAAAAAACGATGGCGAGATAAATTAATCGTTCTACTACTGTATAATATATTGAAATACAGATTGAAAGATGCTTCAGAGCTAATGAGGTGAGAGTTTCAAAGAAATGGCCAACCTGTCTCTCTTCGTGCGGAGTCTGACCGTCCAGGCGACAGTATTGAAAGTTCCTCCACATGCAGTAGTCCTCCAAGATGTCCAGTATCCTGGTCATCTGACTGAAGATCAGAACACGAGAACCTGCAAAAAAAAAGAGAGAAAAAAAAAGAGAGAGGGATGATGTTAGTGTCCAGTTGTCAAATATGCAGGAAAACGGTTGCAGGTGGGGCAGTTAAGAGTAGACCACCGGTCAAACATCTCTGCTCACCCTGCTCCTTCAATTTAGGAAGCAGCTTGTCCAGCACCGCCATCTTGCCGCTGTTGACCACCAGGTGGAGGTCGGTGGTGTAAGGCGGCCCGGGCTCGGCTCCGTCAAACAGGTACGGGTGGTTGCAGCACTTCCTCAGCTGCATCAGCACGTTCAGCAGACGCATCTTGTCCGTCTTCCCCGCGGAGTTGAGGATGTCAATGTCCTTCATCAGAATCTTGGTGTACCTGAGTTTTATGACAATATTCATTAGCATTTTTTTCTGTATAGCAATAAATGAACTAAAGTTTATGAGAGCAAAAACAATGTTATACCTTAACTATTACAAATTCTCTCAAACTTACTGTCAATACTAGTTAGGGACACTTACCACTCTCTTTGCATCTTGCTCAGGCCCACATACATCTTAACCTCTTTCTTAGGAAGCAGAGACTTCTCCACATCGGCTTTGATACGACGGAGGAGGAAGGGACGCAGGACCTAAAGCAAAATACCATGACATTTTTGTTTGGAAAAATATTTCCCAAATATTATTTATTTTTCTATCTAGGTAGTACATTCTCTGTTTCGAAAACATACGTACCGTGTGAAGACGCTCCACCAGCTTTGTATCACCCAGGCAGTTGTTTGTGTCAAACCAGGAATCGAAGTCCTTTAGAAAAACAAACAGAAGCTAAATTAGTTTCTCGATGGGACATGTCTCCATCTATATCTACTTATCCGACGTCGGGTCGTGGGGACAACAGCTGGACTGTACAGTTCACCGGTTTCCGGCTGAGAACCATGGCCTCATATTTTGCCTAGTCTTCTAAATTTAGGTACCACAACAGAATTAAGCCCATCAATATACCGTACCTCTGAGGAGTTGAAGACATCAGGCAGTAGGAAGTTGAGCAACGCCCACAGCTCATGGAGGTTGTTCTGCAGGGGAGTTCCAGTCAGTAGGAGACGATTGGTGGTCTTGAACTCACGCACAATTTCTGACAGCTACGGTAAAAAGGAAACAGACATAATTATGTCAAACTACCGTTTTGTCGAGGAGAAAGTATAATTTCATGAGAAATCCATTTTGTGCTTGATGTGATCCTGATTTCTTATTTAACCCTTTGTGTCCTGAACGCGTTTTGGTGTTTTATCTGTTGAAAAATAGCAGATCAACAAGCTCATGTCGCGCCACCGAGTGGCGCGACATGAGCTTGTTGTTCTGCTATTTTTGAAAAAATGTGAAAAATGATGCGCAAATCTAAGAATATATTCTATTTGACACCTGATTGTACTTTCCGACAGTAGATTCTAGTTTGTGACTAGTTTCTAGTTTCTGATAGATTCTGACAGATTCTAGTTTCTCTGAAAAATCTATGTTCCTGTGTCAGCGATGCTCAACATATTTCATGCTAAGGACCCCCAGAATTATCCATATTTGGCTGCAGACCCCCACCTGAAAACATGTGAAAACATTGTTCTAGGAATCCCCCAGAAGCAAAACTTGCGTTAAAAATGTTTGCTTCCAAAATAATGTATTCAGAGATTTGCAGCTCATTTTCGCAATTTTTCAAAAATAGCAGAACAACAAGCTCATGTCGCGCCACTCGGTGGCGCGACATGAGCTTGTTGATCTGCTATTTTTCAACAGCTAAAACACCAAAACGCGTTCAGGACACAAAGGGTTAAGCGATGGAGGGCAGATAGGCCTGACCTTTGATTTCTCATTCTTGATCCTATGGGCCTCGTCAATGACCAGGTACCGCCAGTTGAACTTCTTAAAGACTGCCTTCTCGATGATGAGCATCTCATAGGAGGTGACGCACACGTCCCACTCCCCTGGCAGCAGCACGTCTCTGATCAGGGCCGTCTGGAGTAGAGAACAAACACATTTATTCCAAAACAATACATTTATGGATTTTTACAACTTGCACACTTGTGAGCTTGTAGAACGCCATTTTCTCTCAATTTGAATTCATTCAAGTCAAGACCATAAATATCGGTCCGTTGTCTGCAAACCCACTGTCGGGAAACTGTTACTAAACAACATAATATGGTGTTGCAATGGAAAACAGCTGAATCTTTCTTTATGCAATATGGATAAGAATGCAGAGTATGTATGTAATGTGCATGTATTTAACTATCCATGCATGTCTTATATACTTTGTTGGTACTTAATGTGGATCTTATAGTCTAGAGATGTTAATGCTCATGTTCATGACGAATAAACAAATAGCCACAAATTCCAAAAATTCCAGTCTGGTCCATGCTTACCCTCTGATCACGGTCTCCGATGAGACAAACGGCACGGAGTGAAGGCACCCAGCGCTTGAACTCGTTCATCCAATTGTAGAGGGTGGACTTGGGTACCAGCACCATGTGGGGTCCAGGGATGTTTCTGTAGTGCTTCATGTAGCCCAGCAGGGAGATGGTCTGTAGGGTCTTCCCCAAACCCTGAAGAGGGAACAAAAACACATTTACAGGTTGTAGGTGAGAGGTACATTCCCCCTCCGCGCGCACGCACACACGCACACACGCACACGCACACACACACACACACACACACACACACACACGTACCATTTCGTCAGCGAGGATGCCATTGATTCCGTTCTCGTACAGAGAGATGAGCCAGTTTAGACCACGGATCTGGTAGTCTCTCATTTTGCCGGATTTGACATCTGGTTATGCATATGCAGAGAAAGAAGAATTCATTAGTAAATTCATAACAGTTGCCATTTGGCATAACACCATTTAGTTGTTTCTCATGTCACAACAAAAACGCAGGTACTTGGTAGTGGCAGCTTATGGCAGTAATAAAGTGTGATTAGCCAGATTTTCCTTGAGAAATCTAATTTTCACAAAGAATGCTTACAGGAAGGAGACTCATCAAAGCGTGTGCAGATGTTAGTGGCTTTGTTGCTCTCGCTTAGAAGTTCTTCATCTTCCTCTTGCTCTGTGCGACGATGACGATTACTGATGAACAGAGAACATTTGAACAAAATTTAATTTGAGAGGTCAGTAGAAAATGTCTTGAAACAGCTGTGCTAAATGGACACAAAACTTTACACCCATCCAAAAAAAACACAATATAATTGTATACAAAGTAAGCAATACTTGTTTGTTTGCACTGTATTATATATTATATATGTTGTTATATATATCACTAGCATCCAAGACGAAATGGCTCAGAACATTGCAGCCTTTAGTGTGGCAAGTCTGGGATGGGAGCGACACAGTTTGTCTCCACGTTATGCACCATCAACCCACCATCTATTGACACTATGGGCATTAGGATGAGATAGGATGTCGTCATATACTCACTCTCCAACTGAAAGCAAGTTTTGCTTCTCATCCTTCTTGACACGAGGACGCCCTGGTTTCATCTTCAGTGGAGATGTGGGGGTCTTCTGTGCTGCTGGTTGAATGAAATGAGCAAACACCTCTGTTTGCTTCAACAGATACTCAAATCTGTTGGTTCGGTCTGTTGCCTAATTATATGATGCAAAAGCAATAAGGACAAAAAAACAATTTAACAATTTAACAGGATAGCAACATATAATAGATCATGTAAATCCCATGGTTGCAGGGCCTAAGTAAGCTTCGTACCATCTTCTCTTCATATCCTTCCTTCGTCCCGGATGAGGTCCCATCTGCTCCAGCTTCTGATGAGGACGCATCCGCCCCTTCTGCCCCAGTTTCTGAGGACGACTCCTTTCCTGCCTCCGATGAGTCTGATTTATCCTACAATAAACAACACAAGGGGAAAGAATGATGTTTTGAGGAGCATCTGTAAATACAGTGCCTGCAGGAGACTGAAATGCTGCAGGATCCCTCACTTGAATTCGGACCAAAACAAAGACATGGTCAAGACCTGCTTTCATGGTGTGCTCATAGCCTTGTGTGGCTGCCCGGTACAATCAAAATAGTTCATGCAAGCAACAGGTTTAAACATAGCATATAACAGTACAGTACAGTACAGTCAAAAGTTTGTGTTAAGGATGAATTTCCAAAAGGACTCGTTTCCATTGTGGTCTGGCCACAATGGAAACCTCTAGAGTCGAGAGGTTTGCCGGATTGATGGATCAGTTTGCAACTCTGCTTCTTCGTAAACAACGTGAATCATTCGACTAAACGAAACCACGCATTGAGTGAGTCGAGTATAGAACAATGACCGGCATAGTACAGTACACTGCAGCTAGTAGCTAGCAGCCAGCCGGGCCAGGCTAGCAGCAGCCTCTCTTTTATGAAACACACATTGGCAATGGCCAGAGCCATACAGTAGAAGAGTTGATATTGAGGGGGCAGAGAAACAGCCCGGCGAGGTGGTTCATGTCGTCGCGGGAGTCCATAGACTCCAATACATCCCGTAACTTCCGGCTGTCCCCATTCTATAGAAGTCTACGTAGAAGAGCCACCGAGCCCGCCATTTGACTGGCCCCGTGAAGTGAGCGGAGTTTGCGTAGCTCTGTTTATAGTCTAAAATGGCTAGCTCAGCTCATCCGCTAACAACAGAAAAGAAAAACTTCCAACCGGTACACCGGTTCCATTCCAGAGATACTGAATGCGGACTGCCTGGAACACCCAACAGGTAGAAGGTATAACATCAACTCGATGGACTTTTACCGGGTGACGTGTGGTGGGGACCACCACCAGTTCCCCTCATGTATCTCACCTCCACTCCTCCGACTGTCTCAGCCGCTTCAGCCTGTTCTTCCCGCTGTTCCACGCTGCTTGCACTTTCAGACATTTTGGCTAAATATACCGTCTAGATTGGGAAAACTCCCGGGTGCTGAGGTGCTTTTGTGGCTCCGGTAAATGCCCTTTGTTGATTTAACAGTCTATCCGTGGTAAAAAGCAGTGATCGTAATGTTTATAATAATGAAAGACAGAGGGGATATGATGTATGATCACACACAGCTAACCCGCAAGTCTCTCTCCGTCATTCACCCGCGTTCTAAACCTCGCGTCACCGGGCTTTTTCCATCACGGGGGAAAACACAGCGCCAACCCGGCGGCTGTGCAGTGTTGCCAGATTATGTGAGAGAATTAAGCAATCTGGGTCTATGCATGAAAATAAACCCAAATATGATATATAATGAAAATTGATTGATTGATTGATTGATATTTTGAAGAATTACAGTACATTTAAAGCACCACTCAATACAATACTGATAACTGTAAGTGGACAACACCATGAAGCTAAAAGTTAAAAAGGAGGAGCCAATTTTGAATTGCAGACGACCGCAGTTGGTCTTTGAGAGCGTTAGTCCAGTACTTAGCATATATACCTGTTCGCAATTTTGCGTCATGGGAATTTCTCACTTGAATTGAGTCAAGGGGTCCCTAGACATGAAAAATCACCGAGGTGCTTGTCCGTCATAGTGGGACGAATGGCGCAATGGCTGAATCAAATATGGCCGCCATCGTATATGATGATAATCCAACTTCTGTGTACATACACATGCAATACCTCGATCCTGACTAATTTGGGGGTGGGGAATTCATTTCTGATGTTGTTATGACCATTTTGGGTGTTTTTGACCTTTAAAGGTCATGGTCAAGGTCATTTTGCAATTCCGAAGACCTAATTTGGCCATTGTTATGATAAAAACTGGTGCAGTGGGTCTAATTCAAATAATTCTGACATGTATGACTCCTGAGTGATATTGATATTGATAAGTAGAAGTAGATAAGTATTTTGATGGGTCGGTGGGCGTTGGAGGCATTTGTTTCGCTTAAAGGGCATGCAACCACTACTTCAGCTACGTATGGGTGACTCTGTTGCAGCTGCTGCTGGAACTGCTGCCTTTCCTGCAGCAGTTCCTGGCTTAGCTGCTGCAGCTGCTGCTGATGCTGCAATTGGTGAACTTTCTGCTGCAGCGTTTAGAGCTGCTGCTGTGTGCCGATGGCAATGATGGCCTGGCCAAATTGGGGCCCAGAGAGCCTCACAGCAACTTGTGCTGCTCCAGCTGCTGCTCGTGCTGCTCCAGCTGCTGCTCGTCCTGCTCCAGCTGCTGCTCGTGCTGCTCCAGCTGCTCCAGCTGCTGCTCGTGCTGCTCCAGCTGCTGCTCGTGCTGCCCCAGCTGCTGCTCCAGCTGCTGCTCGTGCTGCTCCAGCTGCTGCTCGTCCTGCTCCAGCTGCTGCTCGTCCTGCTCCAGCTGCTGCTCGTGCTGCTCCAGCTGCTGCTCGTGCTGCTCCAGCTGCTGCTCGTGCTGCTCCAGCTGCTGCTCGTGCTGCTCCAGCTGCTGCTCGTGCTGCTCCAGCTGCTCCAGCTGCTGCTCGTGCTGCTCCAGCTGCTGCTCGTGCTGCTCCAGCTGCTCCAGCTGCTGCTCCAGCTGCTGCTCGTGCTGCTCCAGCTGCTGCTCGTGCTGCTCCAGCTGCTGCTCGTGCTGCTCCAGCTGCTGCTCCAGCTGCTGCTCGTGCTGCTCCAGCTGCTGCTCGTGCTGCTGCTCGTGCTGCTCCAGCTGCTGCTCGTGCTGCTCCAGCTGCTGCTCGTGCTGCTCGTGCTGCTGCTCGTGCTGCTCCAGCTGCTGCTCCAGCTGCTGCTCGTGCTGCTCCAGCTGCTGCTCGTGCTGCTCCAGCTGCTGCTCGTGCTGCTGCTCGTGCTGCTCGTGCTGCTGCTCGTGCTGCTCCAGCTGCTGCTCCAGCTGCTGCTTGTGCTGCTCGTGCTGCTGCTCGTGCTGCTCCAGCTGCTCCAGCTGCTGCTCCAGCTGCTGCTCGTGCTGCTCCAGCTGCTGCTCGTGCTGCTCCAGCTGCTGCTCGTGCTGCTCCAGCTGCTGCTCCAGCTGCTGCTCGTGCTGCTCCAGCTGCTGCTCGTGCTGCTCCAGCTGCTGCTCGTGCTGCTGCTCGTGCTGCTCCAGCTGCTGCTCGTGCTGCTCCAGCTGCTGCTCCAGCTGCTGCTCGTGCTGCTCCAGCTGCTGCTCGTGCTGCTCCAGCTGCTGCTCGTGCTGCTCCAGCTGCTGCTCGTGCTGCTCCAGCTGCTGCTCGTGCTGCTCCAGCTGCTGCTCGTGCTGCTCCAGCTGCTGCTCGTGCTGCCGCAGCTGCTGGTGTTGCAGCCACTGCTGTTGTTGCTGCTGGTGCAACTGTTGTTGCCACTGCTGGTGACTCTGTTGCAGCTGCTGCTGGAACTGCTGCCTTTGCTGCCTTTCCTGCAGCAGTTCCTGGCTTAGCTGCTGCAGCTGCTGCTGATGCTGCAATTGGTGAACTTTCCGCTGCTGGCCACACTGCTCCAGCTGCTGCTCGTGCTGCTCCAGCTGCTGCTCGTGCTGCTCCAGCTGCTGCTCGTGCTGCTCCAGCTGCTGCTCGTGCTGCTCCAGCTGCTGCTCATGCTGCCGCAGCTGCTGGTGCTGCAGCCACTGCTGTTGTTGCTGCTGGTGCAACTGTTGTTGCCACTGCTGGTGACTCTGTTGCAGCTGCTGCTGGAACTGCTGCCTTTGCTGCAGCAGTTCCTGGCTTAGCTGCTGCAGCTGCTGCTGATGCTGCAATTGGTGAACTTTCTGCTGCAGCGTTTGCAGCTGCTGCTGTGTGCCGATGGCAATGACGGCCTGGCCAAATTGGGGCCCAGAGGGCCTCACAGCGGCACTGGGCTGCTGTCCAAATTTGGGCCCAGAGGGCCTCACAGCGGCACTGGGATGCTGCCCAAATTGGGGCCCAGAGGGCCTCATAGCGGCACGGGGCTGCTGGCAAAATTGGGGTCCAGAAGGCTTCACTGGGATGCTGCCCAAATTGGGGCCCTCTGGGCCTCACAGCGGCACGGGGCTGCTGCCCAAACTGGGGCCCAGAGGGCCTCACAGCGGCACAGGGCTGCTGCCCAAATTGGGGCCCAGAGGGCCTCACAGCGGCACTAGGATGCTGCCCAAATTGGGGCCCAGAGGGCCTCACAGCAGCACGGGGCTGCTGCCCAAGTTGGGGCCCAGAGGGCCTCACAGCGGCACGGGGCTGCTGCCCAAATTGAGGCCCAGAGGGCCTCAGAGCAGCGGCACCGGGCTGGCCGGCAACAGGGGGCGCCATACCGCCGGGCTGGCCGAAATGGAAAACGGCGGGCCTCAGAGGGAGCGCCATACTGCCAGATTGGGGTACAGGCTGCCTGAATTTGATCCTTCGGATGGGAGACAAGAATGCTGCCTGGCAAGAATGATGATCGAAAGATGAATGAGGAGTGATTGTCGCCCGGCGAGAATGATGATCCTTCTGATGGGAGACAAGAATGTTGACCTGGCTAGAATGTCGCCTGGGTGCGGTGGACTGGAGCGGAACTAGAATACGACAATTAGGAGGAAGTCCAGTACTTAGCATATATACCTGTTCGCAATTTTGCGTCATGGGAATTTCTCACTTGAATTGAGTCAAGGGGTCCCTAGACATGAAAAATCACCGAGGTGCTTGTCCGTCATAGTGGGACGAATGGCGCAACGGCTGAATCAAATATGGCCGCCATCGTATATGATGATAATCCAACTTCTGTGTACATACACATGCAATACCTCGATCCTGACTAATTTGGGGGTGGGGAATTCATTTCTGATGTTGTTATGACCATTTTGGGTGTTTTTGACCTTTAAAGGTCATGGTCAAGGTCATTTTACAATTCCGAAGACCTAATTTGGCCATTGTTATGATAAAAACTGGTGCAGTGGGTCTAATTCAAATAATTCTGACATGTATGACTCCTGAGTGATATTGATATTGATAAGTAGAAGTAAATAAGTATTTTGATGGGTCGGTGGGCGTTGGAGGCATTTGTTTCGCTTAAAGGGCATGCAACCACTACTTCAGCTACGTATGGGGGAGGCCACGTGGAGGCTGTCTTCTCCTCCCCCATTTTTATTTATTTATTTATTTTTGTTTTGTTATTTATTCAATGACTGACTGATTGACTTTTGACTGAACTGTCAATATATTTTTTCAATGACTGAATAGCAATTCTGTCCCTTACTTTTGTTATTATTTAGAACAGAAGATGTGCAATACATAATAGCAATCATACATTTCTCATTTAACCTTTAAGTAGGTGCTGAAATTATTTAATAAGAGTGCTAAAGTGATATAGGTATTACCTCTCAAAGTGGATATATGTGGACATGCGCACTAGTGTGATTGATTATTACATTATTATTTTTTTATGGCAGGATGTAATGCATGGAAGTCCATCAGCACAGCAGCCGCATCGTTGTGTGCACTTGCCTGCACAGTTGCACACTGTGAGCTGAGTGCTGACTTGTGGTAAGGGCTTCAGGTATTTTGATGGAAGAACTGTACCAAAGTTCTCCCCCCATCCATGCTCCATTGGTGCTAGTTTTGCTTGTTTCCTTGGATGTAGCCAGCAGGTTGCAAACCCTATGCACCAGAAAGGCACCTCGTTTGATGTGACCTCTGATTACATTGCTCGTGGGAGGGATAGCATCAATTCCAGTAGCATCAATAGCATCAATTCCAGTACTGACACTGAAATAGTTTTCCAACCTATGGTCATCAAACGTTTCAGTTGTTGTATTGACCTGGCCACTGTCCAGACACGTACGAAGTCCTTCTCTGCCAATGCTGCGTCTTGTTCAGTTAAGGTTTCTGTCTCACTAAAGTTCATCAAGATATTGTACTGGGTCAGAAACCATGGCACCATATTTGGTGCCCAACGTATAATGGATTGCATTTTTATAGGTTTTTATATGCTGTCCAAGTGCTCAAAAGAATGTTACATTCATTCATACATTCGGAGGTAAAGCGGCGAACAGTCGACGCCAGCGTCCTCATTTCCCACATTCACACACCAATGGTGGTAACAAGCTCCGACCAACTCATTGGAGGCAATTTGGGGTTCATTGTCTTGCCCAAGGACACATGTAGACAGGAGGAGCAGAGATTCGAAATCGGTTCATTGGATGACCTGCTCTACCTCCTGAGCCACAGCCGCCCCACCTTGCTCACGCAGTCATCTCCAGTCAGGATATGTGCCTTGATCACAATCTTGGTTAGGGGTTTTCCAAGATAAGAGACTACTTGATTCTGTGGCAGCATGCGTCGCTTTTCCCTAGTGTCATACTGCAGACAGATTTCCTTCACCCCCAGTACTGTAGGTGTAATTTAACAGTAAGGGAAAGGTGTCCGCATCATTGGAAACTATAACAACTCTCTTGCACTGTTTAACATGAATTGTCCACTCCATATGCACCACCAGCCTGGTGACAGCCTCCTCAATTCAGTTCAAGAGATCAGGGATGTCCTCACCACCAGCCAAATCTGCTGGGAGAACCTCATTGTCGTGGATGACAGAGCTGACACTGATGGTATTGCAACAGGCTTGACTGCACACCATATCCTGAACAGCTGGAGATTCCACTTGTTCTCAGAGTCCCTGAACCTGTCAAGTTGCTGAGGAATGGGTATGTTTGTCCATGCCAATGATGTCAAAGGCTGCTGCTGAGTCTGTACATCACATGTCCTCCACTTCCTTTAGAAAGATGTAGGAGATGTAGGAATCAAGTACAAGGTGAATGAACTGAGGGATGATGTAGACTTGTAGAGGGGTGACATGAGGTCTACCACAACATGAGTTGCAAGAGTAGATGTTTCACTCAATTGGGTGAGATGAAGTCCAGGCTCAATCTCACTGACAAGAGTTGAGTTGTTGACATAAGCTGGAAGGTCACCATCTAGTTGGGTCGTTTCCGACCGTTCCGTGACCGTGGAGAGCGAAGGTCCGTTTCTCAATGGAATTATCATCTAAGAGGTTTATTAAACAAATTTGGCCGGGGTGCCCTTTCTGAAAGTGCGGGCAATTTTTTTTAGAGCCCATAATCCAAAATGTCCGCCCCAAAAAATGTGTTTTTTCCTTCATAACTTGAAATGCATTGATTTTACACCCCATAAATGTATTGAACATTAATACAAAGTTGGGGACTACGGACGATTTGGTACCAAGCACATGTCTGTATCTCCTATGGTTCTCGAGATACAGCATATAGGTACTTTCACAGATTGAGTAGAGCAAGACATTATTAACATTTATTTTTAAGTCAATCAAATGGTGATACAGGCATGGGAATTGGTACACACACTCTTCAAACCCCACTATTTCTAAAAGTACTGCATGCTCTGCAAAATTCCAAGATGGCAGCCCCCAAAATCCAAGATGTCCGTCCAAAAATGTGGTTTTTCGTTCATAACTCAAAATACGAAGATTTTAAGCCCCATAAATGTATTGAACGTTAATATAAAGGCATTACGGACATTTTGATACCAAGTACATGTCTGTATGTACTACGGTTCTTGAGTTACAATATATAGGTAGTTATGAGGCACCATAAGGGTAACATTTTGGCACGTTTCACTCATTTACTCAAAGATCCCTTTATCACCATGTCTACTATTTTCAGGAAACGGACCTACATGGGTCTGCTATCATAAACCACTTCAAGTTTTTCAATTGATGAAACGGGTCGGGAGTTATTAAACCGAATGTGAATGCTGTTCCAGTGTTATATTTGCTGCGCACGTTTTGCGAATATAAGCCAGGCAGAATTATCCTGTCTGTGCATCACACTGAGTCTGTGTTTCACAATAAGAGTATATGTGAAGTGGACGCACCAAGTGTAGCATGTGTCAGAATGTCAGGGTATAATATGCTAATAAGTGCAATAGGCTAATATGTGCAATATCATAATATACTGTATGTACAATAGGCTAATAGTGTAATAGTGTAATATATGCAATAGTGTCATAGGGTAATATGTGTAATAGTACAATATATGTGCATTAGGGTAATATGTGTAATAGTGCAATATATGTGCATTAGGGTAATATGTGTAATAGTGCAATATTTGTGCATTATGGTAATAGTGTAATATATGCAATAGTGTAATACAGCAATAGTGTAGTATATGTGCAATAGGCTAATAGTATATTATATACAGTAGTGGCATAGTTTAATAGGGTATTATGTGTAATAGTGTAATAAGTGCAATAGTCTAATAAATGTAATGGTGTAATATTTGTGCATTAGGATAATAGTGTAATAGTGGAATATATGCAATATGTAATAGGGTAATATGTATAATAGTGCAATAGTGTAATTACTGTAATAAGTAAAATAGGCTAATAAGTGTAATAGTGCAATATTTGTGCATTAGGGTAATAGTGTAATATATGCATTAGCGTAATTGTGTAATAGGGTAATAGTGTATTATATAAAATAGTGTCATAGTGTAATAGGGTAATATGTGTAATTGTGTAATAGTGTAATAAGTACAATATGCTTATAACTGTAATAGTGTGATATCTGTGCATTAGGGTAATATGTGTAATAGTGCAATATATGTGCATTAGGGTAATATGTGTAATAGTGCAATATTTGTGCATTATGGTAATAGTGTAATATATGCAATAGTGTAATACGGCAATAGTGTAGTATATGTAATTGTCCTATTACACTATACGACTATTGCATATATTACACTATTACCCTAATGCACATGTTACACTATTACACATACTAGCCTATTGCACTTATTACAAATATTACAATATTACACATATTACACTATTACCCTAATGCACACATATTACACTATTACACTTAATGCACTATTACACATAATACCCTATTACACTACTGTATATAATATAACATTAGCCTATTGCACATATATTACACTATTACACTATTAGCCCTATTACACTATTGCATCCATTACACTATTACACTATTACGATAATGCACAAAAAAATTACTATTACACTTATCAGCCTATTCTACTCGTACTACACTATTACATATATTACCCTATTACACTATTACACTATTGCATATCTTACACTACTACCCTAATGCACACATATTGCACTATTACACATATTACCCTAATGCACATATATTGCACTATTACACATATTACCCTATGGCACTGTTGCATGTATTACACTATTAGCCTATTGTACATACTGTACAGTGTATTATGCTATTGCACGTATTAGCCTATTGCACTTATTAGCATATTAAACCCTGACACTATGACACATGCTACACTTGGTGTGTCCGCTTCACATACTCATACTTCACACACTCTTATTGTGAAGCACAGACTCAGTGTAATGCACAGACAGGACAATTCTGCCTGGCTTATATTCGCAAAATGTGCGCAGCAAATTTAGCACTGGAACAGCATTCACGTTCGGTTTAATAACTCCCGACCCGTTTCATCAATTGAAAAACCTGAAGTGGTTTATGATAGCAGACCCATGTAGGTCCGTTTCCTGAACATAGTAGACATGGTGATAAAGGGA
Source organism: Benthosema pterotum (assembly GCA_039105355.1). Classification (NCBI taxonomy): domain Eukaryota; kingdom Metazoa; phylum Chordata; class Actinopteri; order Myctophiformes; family Myctophidae; genus Benthosema; species Benthosema pterotum. Next base: position 19,718,372 of record CM076973.1, on the reverse strand, counting down.
ACTTTGAGTAAATGAGTGAAACGTGCCAAAATGTTACCCTTATGGTGCCCCATAACTACCTATATATTGTAACTCAAGAACCGTAGTACATACAGACATGTACTTGGTATCAAAATGTCCGTAATGTCCAACTTTATATTAATGTTCAATACATTTATGGGGCTTAAAATCTTCGTATTTTGAGTTATGAATGAAAAAACACATTTTTGGACGGACATCTTGGATTTTGGGGGCTGCCATCTTGGAATTTTCCAGAGCATGCAGTACTTTTAGAAATAGTGGGGTTTGAAGAGTGTGTGTACCAATTCCCATGCCTGTATCACTATTTGATTGACTTAAAAATCAATGTTAATAATGTCTTGCTCTACTCAATCTGTGAAAGTACCTATATGCTGTATCTCGAGAACCATAGAAGATACAGACATGTGCTCGGTACCAGATCGTCCGTAATGCCCAACTTTGTATGAATGTTCAATACATTTATGGGGTGTAAAATCAATGTATTTCAAGTTATGAAGGAAAAAACACATTTTTTGGGCGGACATTTTGGATTATGGGCTCTTAAAAAAATTGCCCGCACTTTCAGAAAGGGCACCCCGGCCAAATTTGTTTAATAACCCTCTTAGATGATAATTCCATTGAGAAACGGACCTTCGCTCTCCGCGGTCACGGAACGGTCGGAAACGACCCAACTAATCAACTATTCTTCAAAATGGTTGTTGGGCCTTCAGTGGTTGCTTGTTGAAGTGGGGTAGCTTCCTCTTTGGTATGTCTTCTCTGTCTACAGCCTGCTTTGTGAGCAGATTGTGCAGTGCTACAGGTACATTGACGAGGAGTATAGATTCTGGCACTCTAACATGAAGTCCAACAGCTTCACCACAGTGTTGCTGAATGTAAGGCAGAGTGGTGCACAGTGCATGCTGGAGATGGAGATGGAAGGTTGAGGATGTTGGTGATCAACCCAATCTCATGAAACAAGAGCTGAAACTAGTGCAACAGCATTTGCATTGCATGTGGCTCCTACTACATAGTGACCTCCAGGACCCTTCAACACCCGCTGAATGGTCTGCTTGAACTTCATGTCACTCCTACAGCACAGAACACCTTGACGATCCTGAACAACCCACTGACCAGTAGAGCCCAGGGTGTGTGAACTCTAGCACCTTGATTTGCACAAGATACCATAAGCATGACGCAGGAAGTGCATTCACATTTTGCATTCACATTTTGCAAATATCGCCATAGTCTCAACATTAGCCGCATGTAAATTCCAGTTTCCTTCCCTTTCAGAGACTACAGCAGTTTTATTACAGCTACCAACTCCAGCCAAACTCCAAAGAATTGGCTGTTTTGAGTTCTGACTTGGCGTCACATTCGTTCTCAAACTCCAGAAATTCCTCATTAAATTTCTCTACTTGTCCTATCGGGGCATCAAACTGTTCTAGGCAAAGTTGATTTGCAGCCACTGCCAGCAACCATCCTGTGCTATCACTGGATATGCAGCTTTGTTCTTGTAGTGCCAAACATCTCCTACAATCATCTGCTACAATCAGCATCCTAGAGCCTGTCATAATGACTGCCGTTTAACACTGATTCTATTGCCATATGTCTTATGCACATGTTGGCCTACTAATGAAAAAACAAGAGATATCAGATATGATAATTAATAAATGTCAGAATTAGTTGAAATAGACCCATTTCACCTGTTATTACCCCTAACTGGTTAGTTATGGTCTTTGGAATAGCAAAATGACCTTGACCATGACCTTTAAAGGTCAAAACCACCCAAAATGTCATGACAACATCAGAAATGAATTCCCCACCCCCAAATTAGTCAGGATAGAGGTATTGCATGTGTATGTGCACAAAAGTTGGATTATCATCATATACGATGGCGGCCATATTTGATTCGGCCATTGCGCCATTCGTCCCACTATGACGGACAAGCACCTCGGTGATTTTTCATGTCTAGGGACCCCTTGACTCAATTCAAGTGAGAAATTCCCATGACGCAAAATTGCGAACAGGTATATATGCTAAGTACTGGACTAATGTCTTAATGGCTGTAATGACTGTCGTCAACCCTAAACCATTTCAGTCTGTCAAAGAAAACGGGTGAGGTGGGTTCGGGCCAGGGAGTGAGGCCAAGTAACCATCTGGCAAGTTTCTTTTTGGACATCTCATCTGTTGTAGCCTTCTTTTCAGGGCCTTGAGGTGCTGTTGTGCCAAGCTTCAGAACACCCCACTCCACTGACACATGCCTCCTTGACTGACCACGTCGGGCACGAAGTGGATGATGGCAAATACTGCGGCATGGTCATGCTACGTATTTTCATAGAAAACACAGAAAATAATGCCTGCAACATGAAACTGCCTACATTCAAGCAACTCATAACAAATATATACAAAGTAGTTTATAATAAGAAAACATGGCAACTCTGCCTAAAGTGTCGCGACTCTCGCGAGATTTGCGGCGAGCCCATAAGACAGAGTTACGACAACTCCATCCACTTCATGGGCCGCTCTTCTAGACGGCTATTGGCGGAAAGGTACGCATGGGCCAGGTGATGACCGGGCTTTTTTCGGTCTGTATTTTGCCCCCTCAATGTCGCAACTTTTGAACTGTGTCATTGGCTAAACTAAAGTGAGTTGGAAAATCTAATTCTACATCGTTCTACATGCGACCAGCGGAGGCGCAAATGTGAACATTCTTGAAAAAATCGAAGCGGCTGTCTAAAACATCTATGATGTAAACAAGAGTTTAAACGATTTAAACGCTCGTTTCAACACATAGCTTGGATTCTCGTTTTGCATTCGTTTTAGTGATTATCCGGCATTTATCTTTTGGATGAATCTCTACAGGTGGTCCCCAGCTAAATAAGATTTGTAACTCTTGAGATAAAATGAAACCAAATGGACCCTTACTTCTATAATAGTTATATTTAAACATATGAATTACTAGAAGAACTGTTATTTTGACCAAGATTTTGCCAGTCTCTCCTCCTAAATTGTGGAGCAAAACAATCCATTTTGGGTCAGAGAGATTGAACCCAGCATCAAATAGTGGTCCGTGGCTAAAAAAAAGAAGACAATAGAGGGCCCTGGTATGAAAAAGTTTGAAAACCTGGCGGGCATTTATTTATGAGCTTTGCGTAGAATCAGACAGGCACTGACAGGACGAAATGTGTCATGCCTGTTGGGGTCCTCACAGTACAGACTGCCCACGAGAATGACGTCAGTGGAAGGAAGAGAATCAGCTGATTTAGAGCGTAGAAAAACACAATAAAAATATGTCTTAGGTGTCAGCAAAAGAGTAACGCTTTGCAAATACTGTAAGGATTGTGGGTTCGGATATTTCTGTCATGATTAATCTGGGTAAGGACTTTATGCGACCTTGTTGTATGTTGATAACAGCATTTATGCTAAGTCAGTGGCACCTAAACATTACATGGCTAGGCCTGTAGTACTGTGTTGCTTTGTTCGTTTATTTAATAGTACATCTACTCCACATTTAGCAGAAGTCACTCCCTCTGTCACTTGCCATTTAAAGCGAATTGTATGGAGGATTCAACAACTATATGTAGCTCTGGTACCTCAACTACCTGCTGCCACACTTATCATACTTTAACACAGACATAGCCATGCTAATGTTAGCATGACATAAACACTAGCGCTATAGCTCTCTGTATTGTGTTGATGTCATCATCATCATAACGCTCCTTTGTGAACATTTAATTTTGATCCTTGCTGCTATGGAGCAAAATGATTATATAGTTTCTTATGAGCTTAGATGTAAAAAATAAAATCAGTTGTCCATCTTCACCTGACATCTAGCTGAGTCAGTCCTTTTTGCTCTCTTTGTGTAGGTTTGGACTGTGACCTTTAGTACTGCTTTCTATAGACTGTCAGCATGGACAAGATTTTGGAAGCCCTGGTCTGCTCGAACCACCCTGTCAACCTGAAGAAGGCCATTGTGAAGAGGGTGGTGGAAGCAGCAGAGAAGGAAGTCACTGAGGAGCAATGTAAGGCATTGTACACGCTCACTGCCCGCTTCATCTTACTGGGTGAAGATGCCTTCCAGAAGAAGGTGGGCTTCCAGGTCCTCGAAGCCTACGCTCGCTATCACCGGCCCGAGTTTGAGAATTTCTTCACAAAAGACTTTGTCCTTGGCCTGCTGCAGCAGGGCTATGGCCCCCTGGACCGCAAGGACCCAGCCATCATAGACTACATCCACTGCAGCCTGCGTCTGCTCATCAGCTGCCCCTCAGTGCTGGAGATCTTCAGTGTGGTCCAGGTAGAGGTGCTGAGGATGGTGTGCGAGCGGCCTGAGCCTGCCCTGTGCGCCCGCCTCAGCACCATGCTGTCAGATTTCCTGCAGTGCATACCCAAGGACAAGCTGGCCATTCTGTTTTGCCAGCAGCTGGTGAGGACCATCAGCTACTTCAATTGTCCCGCAAGCCAGGAGAAGGAGTTACGGGAATATGTAGGCCAGGTGACCAAGGTCAGCACGTTGCTGCAGAACATCTGGAAGGCTGAGCCGGCCACTCTGCTGCCCTCGCTGCAGGAGGTGTTTGCCATCATCTCCTCTACCGGTGAGATGACTGCTGTGCAGGGATGTAGTGGAGGGCGGACGCGTGGGGGCGGCGTCCCCCCTCTTCTCACATCTAAAATATTTTTGGGGCAAAAGTAGGCCTATGTTTTTTGTCTTCTCATTTACTTCTATGGATACAACTAGGCGTTGTAAACAATCTTTCCCAATATGCTATACTTGTTTTAATAGCGTGCCTGTGTGTGTTGCGCAGGTGCACGCAAATGAAAGTGTGCATGCACATGTCTTAAAGGGGAATTCCACTCATTTTCAATACTTTACTATGCCATTAATACACCTTAGAGATGTTGTGTGGACATGGTAAAAAAGTTAATGAATTTACTTTTTTCTGAGAGTGTACAAATCAAATCCAATGGAATGAAATCCAATTCCCCTCTTAAAAGGGGAATTCCAAGGTGGAATTCCCCTTTTAAGAGGCGTCCCTCCACTTCTAAAAGTCCCACTACAACACTGCTGCTGTGAGAACGGAGAAAGGAGTGGAAAGATATCCAAAGTTGTGAAAGAAGTAAATGTTCAGCAGAGTATCGCAGGGAGACAATAGGCATCATTCACTAACGTGTAGAAATGCTCTTTCTTTGTAAACAAAATTAGTCTGCACCACATCATTATGATATGACACGCTGCATACTCTGCTGGCCAATTTTGTTCTTACCAAAGTGCATATTAGTGAGTCAGAATCATTCTAAATTTGCTTGGTTAGTGAATGACTTGTAATTTCCAAGATTGTAATCCAGAAACCCCATGCAGAGTTACTAAAACATAACATTCTCTTAACCGCTAGCACATCAATGCATACTCATACTTTTTTGTATACTGTACAATATGTACAGTATTCAAACATTCAATTGTTTTGATGGTGCTATTTTTTATTTTATTTTATTTTAAGAAAACTTAGGTCAGGTCTAAATGGGTTAAATCAACAGCTGGAACTTACATAAAGGCTTCATATTTGGGTTTCATGGCAGCAACAGCACTAATAATGAAAAATAGGTAGGCTACAGCTAGGATCAAGAAATGCACAAATACTTTGCTACTGTAGGTGCTTAATGGCTCTATGAGTCACTTAATGAGTAATGAGCCTATATGAGTTTTGCCATATTTTGCTCCACTGAATGCATGAATGTCATGCATCAACTGACCCTATTTCTTTGTGGTTGAAATATTCACACAGTGGATGTCAAAAGTTAAAGGTAGGGGAAGTGATTTGAAATTCATGGTGTAGTACCAGCCTGGTGCACTAGGGCCCCCCAAAAGTAGCTACACTATGTGAACCTGCTGCTCTCTCCTGATTGGAGGAGAATTGTGGTGACCTGGGGAACTTTTATTAGCTCCTCTGCTAACGTGGGGGAGGGGGAAACTCCATATGTGGTTTCCACACCTTATAATAGAGCATTTTAACAGAAAAAAATTTTTTTTTGGGTGATATCTGACAAAAGTGAAATCACTTCCCACAGTGGATGTCTACCTTTAAATGATTTGGCTCATAATGTGAACCTGTTACATTTTATTTATTATTATTATTTACAAGTTTTGCTCTTCTCTGCAGACTCTGCCTTTGACCCATCCATTGCCCTGGCCAGCCTGGTGCAGCACATTCCACTGCAGATGATCACAGTGCTTATCAAGAGCCTCACCACAGACCAGAATGTCAAAGACGCCAGCATCACTCAAGCACTCTGCAGGTTTGCAGGTTACGTTCTTCTACAAAAGAACGCTCACAATCTAATGCAACTGGTTACTGCATTAGGTGAGGTAATAGAATGAAGTCTTATATAGACTTTGCAATTACTTGCAAGTTGTGAGCACAATGAAGAAGATAACATTTAACAGAGACTGGTGAGACATTGCGATTCCATATGATGGAATACTTAGTTATTTTGTCCACCCAGCATGTGAAATCCCAGTGATCATTTACATGTGGATAGTGTTAACATTTTCAAAATCAAACCGTAATTTAAGAAAATGTCTTAAATGTGGTGTGTGATACGATTAGAAAGGTGGCTTACATCAATATGCACACACAAAAAGGTTAAAATTGTAATAACTTTTCAAATACAATACTCCTGGTCTTGTTTGTCATTTGTAGGATGATAGATTGGCTGTCTTGGCCTCTGGCCCACCATGTTGACACCTGGGTCATCGCCCTGCTGAAAGGACTGGCTGCGGTACAGAAGTTCACCATTCTTATAGACGTCACTCTGCTCAAGATTGAGCTGGTGAGTAAAGTAAACATATTTATCTCATTTGATTATTGGCATACTTTATTTATCTGTGTCTTGCTAACTATGAGATTGCCATAGTTTGTGGGGTGGATGGATACATTTGGGGGCGTCAGTGGCTCAGGAGGTAGTGAGGGTCGCTGGTTGTCCAATGATACGTGGTCCCTCATGTCGAAATGTCCTTAGGCAAGACACTGAACCCCAAATTGCTCCCCATGTGCTGGTTGGTACCTTGCATGGCTTCTGCCGCAACCATGTGTGAATGGGTGAATTGTAATGCACTATTAAAGCGCCATGGATAAAGGCACTATGTAAATGCACCATTTACCATTTATAGATCAAGAGGTTGGTGAATGGGTGTGATAACATGACCTTTTTCTATAGGTGTTCAACCGACTCTGGTATCCTATTGTGCGCCAGGGGGCACTGGTCGTACTCTCCCACATGCTGCTGAGTTTCCAGCATTCCCCCGAGGCCTTCCACTTGGTAAGGGCAACTTCTCTCTTCCTTTCTTTCTCACTTTCTCCACAGCCTATTTACTATTACTACCATATTACTATTTACAAAAGGGCAATTACAGCCCATGAACATACTAACCGAGCAAGACTGAAATATCTCAGATATTCAGATTATTTAGGTGCAAATTAAAGATTGCAAACATGTAGTGTCCTTGTAGTAAAATAAGATTTCATAAAACGCTGTGTAAGATCTCTGTAAATCATGTGCTCTGGGTGAAAATCGAGCCCCAGTTTTATTCCTTGCCACTGTACTTTGATATCAAATCTCTGGCCAATGCACACATGTGCATAATTAACAAGTGTAAAGGGGATGCACATCAATCATTGGTTGGCAGTAGTTTGTACCTTTTACTTTGTTGAACTTGGTCAAAAGCCAATATCCAGATTGCTCTTAATCCAGAGCGATTTTCTCTATTTCTATGCCCCAAAAGCTTTCCATCACTTTCCCTGTACTAACTTTAACACGACATTGAGTATATTGACAATATTATTGTCGATATACTCAATCTAACACACCCGTTGTCTGTTTTCCTTTCCATGTCGTTAGGTTGTACCTCATGTGGTCCGTTTGGTTGAGTCTCTGAGGACAGATGGCCTTCCTACCAGTAAGGCCTTTCTCCTTCAGTTCACCGAGCTGGTCCACTGTATGATGTACCAGTACTCTGGCTTCCCTGAACTCTATGACAACATACTGGAGGCCATTAAGGTAAACGGAAGACAGAACATGTATTTATCATTTGAGAGGCTCTTACTTAAAATTGAGGAAATGAGGATGAACGTATTGGACTAAAACTCTAGACGTTGTAACACAAAATGTATACAGTATATTGCGATTAATGTGATGAAGCATTTAACCTATTAAGACAGTAATGCAATCCATAAGATGTGAGTGGGGCCCAAAAAGTATTATGTTTCTCTTCTCTTTACCATACCAGCATTCTTTTCACTGTTTTTCCAGGATCTTCCAAAGCCCAGTGAGGAGAAGATCAAGCTGGTTCTAAACCAAAGTGCCTGGACCTCTCAATCCAACTCGCTTGCCCCTGGCCTGCTGAGACTGGCTGGGAAGTCAGAGACAGGCAAGACAGGCCTGGTGAACCTGGGAAATACCTGCTACATGAATAGCATCATCCAGACGCTCTTCATGGCCACAGAGTGAGTGCTGCTCAACGTACATGGCATGTTAAAAAGGCATTTTTCAGTGGTACAGGTTAAAGAAAATGCATGGGAACCCAGCACAGCAGGTGGAACTAAACAATAAAAGACATACAGTACCGTATGTATTGGTGCTGTAAAAGCACATACTTTGCCAGTAACTCAATGTTGGCAGGTGCTTGATGGTACTTCCGCTAATATGACTTATGAACTCTGTGTTTCTGTGCCAGTTTCAGGAGGCGTGTCTTGTCTTTACATTTAAACGGTGCCAATATAATGATGAAGAAACTCCAGCTGCTCTTTGCCTTTCTTGCACACACACAGGTTAGAGTCATTCACTGTCACCTATGTTTAAACAAACACACATATCCTATTTAGTCTTATTGTTCAACAATTAAATAAGATTTTAATGTTAATGTGGATTATGTGGTTAATACGATTGTTGTGTATTCTGTAGAGCGCAATGAAAGCATGACTGTGTTGTTATTAATCACCCTGCAGATTCTACAGAATTTAAAAATAGTTAAATCAAATGTAACATTGACTTAACATAATGATATGAGTGTGTGTATGCATTGCATGAATTGTATTCAGGTCTGTCTGTGTGCGTCTGTGTCCTGTAGAGGGCAGCATATGCTCCCAGGAATTTCTTTGAAGCATCTCGGCCTCCTTGGTTCAATGCAGGCGCCCAGCAGGACTGTTCTGAGTACCTACGCTTTCTCCTAGACAGGTATCACTTCAGTCACACTCAATTTTCTATATACCTTTTTATTCATGTTCTCCCACAGGTCTGTCCTTTTTTCCCCTCAACACTAAATGCATTTGTATTTTGTGAAAATAGGTTATGTCACAACACTCACTGTGAGATATTGTGACCTTGTAGGACTTCTTCTATGGAGTTTAGCAGCTGGAGGAATAAAGAAAATAGTATACCGAGCTACTCCTTTTGGATTTTCGATTTCTTTTTTATTCAAGTGTATTTCAATGTTGGGTCAAATGATGAACTGAGAGAACAGCACTGTAATTGCAGTGTTGGTATCCATTACACACATTAAGTGTAGATCTAATATCCTATCTGCCCTCTGTTGTCAAGGTTACATGAAGAGGAGAAAACCCTGCAGGTCCTGGACTCAGCCAAGCCAAACGCTGGCTCTTGCAGCGACACTGCTGCCAACAAAGATCAAGGGACTCTGACTTCTACAGAGGGGATGCAAGATGCACATTTAACCCTGGTGGAAACCAAACCTGCGTCTGACAGCAGAACATTGATTGAGACAATGTTTGGTGGAAGACTGAGCATGGGCATCCGATGTATGCAGTGCAACAGCATCTCTGAAAAGGATGAACCCTTCACTGATCTATCGCTGGCCTTCTGCCCCTCTGCTGACATCACACAAGACGGCCCTCAGACCGAAGGGCCCTCTGAAGAGCCCAAGGGACCTTGCCAGGGTGCCGTCAACGGTGGCAGCGAAGCCCCGGAACAAGGTCCAGCTGCAAAATCCCCAGCTGGCGATGTCCATTTGGCACCAGTAACAAATGAACCGCCTCTCTCTGTGCCTGACATGGTCAACTACTTCCTAGCCCCGGAGATTCTGGATGCAGACAACGCCTACTTCTGTGAGAGGTGCGGATCGCTGCAGCGGGCAGAGAAGGCCATGAGGGTGGTGGCTGCACCAGAGTACCTTATCCTCACCCTGCTGCGCTTCTCCTACGATGCCAAGTGCCACGTGCGGCGGAAAATTCTGGACAACGTCACCATCCCACCACTGATGAGACTGCCCGTGCATGCCCCTCCTCCGCCCGGAACATCTTCCTCTTCCACCTCCTCTGCGCCGGCACCTCTGCAGGTAGAGTCCCCTGAGAGCAGTGAAAACCTCGCAAAGAAGCTCAAACCTTCACAGAAAGACGAAGAGGAGAAGGGTGAAGAGCAAGTAAAAAGAGCAGAGCTCATGGATGGAGGAGGAGGCGGCGACACGATGATCCACTCTGTGCCCTACATCCTCAGTTCTGTGGTGATGCATTCTGGGATATCATCTGAGAGCGGCCACTACTACGCGTACGGCCGGAACATTAACGGGGCGGACGGAGCGCAACACCAGGCCAATCACCTCATCCTGGAGGAGGACTCAGGGAATGGCCAGCGGGACCTCTCCACCTGCTCCGCCCCGTCAGCCTCGTCCAAACAGGTGGAGGTGGTGCTCAGCAGCAGTGGCCAGGAGGCCAGGGATTGGCTGCTGTTCAATGACAGTCGAGTGACTTTCACATCCTTCCAGTCAGTGCAGAACATCACCAACCGCTTCCCCAAGGACACGGCTTACGTGCTGCTCTACCGGAAACAGGGTGCGCCAGGGCAGTTGGCGAACGGGGGAGGGCCTGCTAACGGAGTGACACTGAGCTCTGAGCCTCCGCTGCAGAAAGAACTGCTGGACGCCATTACCAAGGACAACAAGCTGTACCTGCAGGTGAGGCCCGAGAGCCAAAATGTTGAAAACTGCATGTTATGATTATACAGTAAAGATGTCTTGATGTTGTTGGACATGTGTTGGTAGGACTGGCAGCTGCTGACACAACATTCATTGCCACTAGGCCACGTTGTGATTATATTCCTGATTTATACTTGGTTTTGCAGTGCACCTGTGTCACACTGTCACACATACAGTACAGGCCCTGGGCCTCTGTCTTTTGCCACTCACCCCAATTTGTTACATGACATAATTGTCCAGGTCAAAATGGTACATTTCTAGGCAGCCTGTAAGTTGTGTTGCTAAGTGATGGGGGTTAAGAGGAAAAAATGATTAACGCTTACACAAGTCTTTAATTTGCTGCTAAGTGGCTCAGTGGTCATTCCGACCAAGTCACCTTGGTAATTTATCATCTGAGTGAAATTCATTACGCTAATCACATAATTATATCACACCATTACAAACATGGCAACCACCTTTTGACATGATGATTATTATGTGCTGATTATTTGCTTATGTTTATTACCATCATTATTAACATTTTTAAGGGATTCAACTGTGAAATCGCTGTGGAGCTGGCTGCACACACACACATGCACATGTGCACACCGCTCAGTGATGAGAGGAAATTGCTCTGATTCCTACTTAGAACCAAACGTGAACCGTCTAAAGGGAGGTGTAATTTCATGACTCCACTGGTTTGTGGAATGTTGTCAGTCATGTAAGTGATGACCGAAATCAACCCTAGAGAATGCCACAATACTCAGATGAACTGTCACTATAACACTGTGTCGTTGACCGTTACTAACCTTACCTTTTGCTGTTGGTGAAGGTTTTCTCTGTTGTTATCCGACTTATTAGACAGGTGCAACAAACCCCACTGGGAAACTCACATGAATATACTGAGCAGAAAAGACAAAGCAAGTTATTGTATATTGACAAAGCAAAGACATAATGCTACTACCGGCACTCCATGAGAAATAGAACATGACAAGAGCAGGGTGTTCATATACTGTTACAATATGTGAAATATTATGGGTGCTTATCATCTCATCACCCACCTGTATATTAATTTTATTTGTTAGACTTGTAAAATAAGTAACTATGGGGACATTGTAGCCACTGGATGGAAGTGGGTATTCAATAGTAATAATACCGGGAAACACTTCATATTTCTTGAAGAACTGCCCCCTTGTGGTGTTTTCATAGTGGGACATGTAGCTGGCTTGTTAGCTACTATGAATGAAAACTGCGATTTCTTTCACATCATCTCACACATCCTCTGGGAATGTCATTGTTTGTTGTTGAGAAATGAGTCCACACCTGGTGGATTACCAGAACAGGCCAAGTATGCACAACGAAGCAACGAGAAATCATCTCCATTTCCCCCCCCACAGGAACAGGAGCTGAACGCTCGGAGCCGGGCTCTCCAGGCGGCCTCGTCGTCCTGCTCTTTCAGGCCAAACGGCTCCGACGACAACGACCCCCCAGGCAGCTGTGGGCCCTCTGGAGGAGGAGGGGGTGGAGGTGGTGGTGGGGGGTTCAACACCATTAGCAGGCTGGTATTTTGAACCGAGACTCAGTGGAACTGGAACAGACTGACTGGGAGAACTCAGCGCTGTGACATCACACGTGCACATACAGATTATGGGATATAGACGTGCACAAGAACCTTTTGTTGATGAGAGTACTCAAGTTGCTGAAGAACACAAGCAAATGCAAACCATGTTAATCTAGTTTGAAATAATTTTAGATTGATATATTCTTAATCTTTTGGATAAAATCTTGCCCACATTATTTATTCAACCCATGCTCCATTTGTATTTATTTTGTGACTGTCAGTTCCTGACATTTCGTAAGCGTCCGACTCTTGAGGTTGGCCTGAGTAATGCGATTGCAGCAGAGAATAACCTTTTATATTGCTATTGCCTAATTTAAAGAAAAACAGGAAATATGACTTGATTTAAAACAAAGTTTCAATTCAAAAATTAAAAAAAATCTTCATGCAAATTGTCAGTCCATCTTTGATTTATAGGCTTGTCGCTTTTCATTTGAATAACAGGCAAAGAATTTTGGCCTTTGTATTCAGTGCAATGTAAAGTCCATAATATCAACTGCTCATCTTATCGCAATTACTGATTGCATTAAACATTGTCATTGAACATTTAATCATGAATCATGAATATGATTTATCACAATGTTTGTAACATTAACACTGGCGTGCACAGTCATACACATGCATGAACATTGACACACACGCACGCTCACACGGGCACACACATACCCAGAGGCATGTACACTACATTTATCATATAGAGACACAGTTGGAGATCCTTGACATGCAACTTTTCTCTTAAACATAACTCACAACTGTCTGCCTCAATGACAACCATCAATTACCTTTCTGATTTGCATGTAATGTTCCATTATATTATAGTTCTGGGATTGGACTTGAACCCTCCCAGCTCCCACCACTATGCCCTTCCACGAGGGACGTTGGTTATTTGCTGTATGAGTGCTTTGTTGTTTTAAAAGTTTCATATCACATGCAATAAATGTACATATGACTTCAAAATCTATTATAAATTATTGGACCACTTCTATTTAGTACAGTTAGAATTTACAGTATCTTGTAAATGTATAGTATGCATTTTAAGATATTTAAGTGATGATTTTATTTTCCTGGTGATTTTTATTGGCATTTGTTGTACCATTCAGCGACCATAGTTCATGTTTTAGGTTGTTATTAGAGAAAATGAGTGTTAAATTATGTTTTTTAAAAAATAATTTGCTTTCTCTAGCTTTAATGATTATAGCTGTTTTTAATGGTCAGGGGCATTCAAACATGGAACTAAATATGTGTTTGTTTACAAAATATCATATCAATGTTTTTTATTATCAACTATAGTCCTAATAAACCCCAGTAAATTCCATCTGGACATAAAATCTCAAGATCACTGGATCTATTGAATGTGACAAACTGCCATATTGAGACTATTGAGCTTGGAAGAGTAGACCGCCGCCCGCCTCCTTCACATTATGTAGGCCCAGTGAGCTTTTGTGTCCAGATGTAATTTCCTGTAGCCTGATTCGAATCTGGGCTTCCCTAGAGTTTATAGTGCCCAAGTGTCCTTGAGCAAGTCTCTGAACCCCTAATTCACCATATAGTAGCTACTTAGACCTCTCCCACTTAGAGGCTTTCCAGCCTGGCAAAGTCATTCCAATGTAAATATCATGGGTTTTACACATTAAATACTGTTTTATTTTTGGATCCACACCTTCAAAATGTCTTCCAAATCCATCAACAAGGCATTGGAAAATATGCATGTGACATTTAGTACCTGCGTGAGTACTTACGTGAGCAAGTACTAGTGATGTAGTTGAGACACCATTTGGTACTGGGTGGAAAGTGGGTAACGTGTGTATGTACAGTACATATGCACCCTAGCCACACGAAAGGGTCAGCATGTTACTCCTTGGGCCTAACGGTTGTGGGGAGTTGCATGGTCACCCTTTGGTGTGGTTTGGTCCATTGAATTCCAAGCATTGAATCACTAGGGACAACAGGGATGATGCGCATCAACAGGATATACCTAAAACCATGTCGATCCTTTTGTGTAGTTCGGGCTTAAAATCGTCTCAACTCTTTGGTGTGATTTGGTCTATTTAAATTCCATGCAAGGGGTGAACGTGCATCAAAATGAAACAGGACATATAACACTGCAGGAACTAGTTTTCCTTTTCTTATGGAAATGCGATTCCAATTACAGGTGTGAGCGTAGTAATTACTTAATTACTTAATCATGCTTGCAAAGTTATTAGAGGCATACCTGACGAAAACTGAAAAATGAAAACTACAATCACATAAATACAGATTAGTCGAATTTTCAGAATACAATTTACAATTTGAGCAGCATTTTCAATTTACTTTACAATTTACAGTTGAAACATGGTAATACTATTGGCATCTGACCTATATATACTAAGTCTACTTAGTATGCCATCTAAAATATCTATGTCTGTACTGCTGATATCCTACTGCAAGTGCTATGGACTGAGACTGAGAGTCTGAAGAGGTGTGTTTTCAGGCTGTGGCAGAAGATAGGGAGTGAGTCTGCGGTTCTGATTGCAGTACTGTGAAGTGCATTCCATAGTTTTCTCAACAGGCGGGAAAATAAAGGTCCGGCCCTAACCAGGCCCTCATCAAACCCTACACTCAATACACTGCCCCCGCTGCCACCCTTATGTACATATATGGAGCTGACCTGTTCTGACATTCTGTATGTTGTTCTGACCTCATCAAACCCTGTTTATCTATCGATCCTATTTATCTAACTGTCAATCTATCTGTCTGTCTATTTATTTATCTTTATACCTATTCATCACATTTAACTGCATGTAACAATGTAACACACACACACACACACACACACACACACACACACACACACACACACACACACACACACACACAGGCACTTTTACCAGTAGATGTTGGGTTTTCCACCTGAATCAGATTCATATCCAGGTAGTTATTCAAACACAGGGGGGTCTCCTTACTGTTGCTGATACAGCTGAGACAGGTTTATGCTCCAGTATTTCAACACCTAATCTAAAAACAAGATTATAATAAAATACTATGCGAAATAAGGTTGGTGGAGGGCTTACAGTCAGGATGCCACAATGACCTTTTCAACATGACCACACAGAATATTCTTAAATGTGACTTTTCCGACTATAAAGTACAACATAAGTTAAGTTACTGGTTCTAGACTTTACTTTATTTACCACAGCAGCCTATACAGCTCCTGCTTCACTATAGTGTTGCTATATGACACTTTTATGACAATGCTGACATGATTGGTTAAAAGGATCCCTGGGTAATAAGACAAATATGCCTTAACTAAAACTAACTAAAACCTTAAGATAAAAACACTTTCAATATCTTATTTATTTCATAAATAGAGAATCTTTCATTCAATAATTAAGATATTGAAGATTGATGATGTTATATGTTCATTAGTGGTCGAGCTCTATATGAAATATTTGAATTGTGCATGCTAAGAAAATATTTAGAATATTACTTTGATGCTCATTAAATTTAGAAAGTATTACATTCTTTTTTGTTTGCATACATTTCATCATTCCATAGAGCTGGATCACACATGGACAAATGACATCAACCTGCGACAGGAGCAGTCCCTATTGAGCAAAAGATTTGCTTTCTTATTAAAGAAATAATAAAATTAAGGTGTTTTTATTTGTTTATTTAGTTACAGAGGGCAAGTATAATGTTTAAGGCATATTTGTCTTTTAATTTTGAGTAAATGTGGTGGCATAATCCAAAATGTATTGCCTAATATAAGAATTCTCTCCAGAATTCCAAATTTTAGAAATAGTAAAGTACAATTGTAGTCAAATACCCCTTTGAGAATCATGCACTGGCCTAATGAACCAATCAACCTTTTTTGACTTGCAGAAAAAGACCAGTTCACTGAACAACACTGGTAAAGTCACAAATCATTGAAAGGCAGCAGCATTCTTTAAGGGTCACTTACCATTACAATGGAATTCCAATCACATTCCTCACCCTCACATATCTCAATACCCCCACGGGAATTCCCATTCTGCCAAATGGTCCAGGGTATAACATGTCTAGTTTCTCAGCTGTTTTTTTCCTCACCTCTATAGCACTTACAAGTGGCTGTGGCCACAGAATGATGTATTGAATGATAAGTTTTGGGCGGTGCAACATGAAGAATTCAGAACCAATCCCCACTATTCTTCTTGTTCTCCTGCATATTCAACTATTCAAACTGCACTTTTGATTGGAACAAAAGTGCAGTTTGGAACACCAATTAATGTTCCAAACCATAGGTCCCCTCCCAGATAGCAACATGCATTGATTCAACCAAAATTCAACGTTGAATCAATGCATTTTGCATTGATTCAACCAAAATTCAACGTTGAATCAATTCATTTTGCTATCTGGGCTGTTATGTTAGTCTTAGAAATGTTGTTTAATGTAAACTTTTATGATTGAAATGTCATCTACAGGCTTGCTTAGCAGATTAAGCATGTATTACTATATTGCATGTTGAGCCATTTGATTTATTAGCATAATGTGACCTTAAGTTCATAACATATACCATCAGGGCCGGATATAGAGGGGGGCAGGCATCCTGCCCACCCAATGAAAGGTGGTTTTCAACCAGTGTTCCGGGGACCACCAGTGGTCCTTGAGATAGTTCCAGGTGGTCCCCCAGGCTAAATGATGGAAAGTTGGTTAACCAGATGTAACTCTTAGAGAGCGTAAATATGAAACCAAATGGATCCATTTGGTATAATTTTACACTCTCTAGAGTTAAAATATTCATCATCTGAATAATCCCAAATCTACACAACTATAGAGAATGTAGAAGATTTATGGTCATTTTGATCTCATCTGTATGTTTGACTGTTTTATTTCCCAAACCCAGCATGGTATTGTGGACAAAAGCTAAAATAAATCTTTAGTTTGGGGTTCTGTGGGGCTAAAATGTCATCAAATGGTGGTCCGTGGCTCAGATACATAATAAATAGTGGGCCCTAGTGTCAAAAAGATTGAAAACCACTGCTTCATATGAAAAACTTTGGAGTTGGAGTTGGCTGGCTAAATCACCTGGCCCTGTATACCATTAACAGAAGGCAAAAAATAACCTACATTTCATTATTGATTAAATAGCAAGTGAGTAAGTGACATTTGTGAAGTGATGCCAAATCCAGCAGTATTTTTTGCACAAATAACAGTACAATTGGAAGGAAAATGCCCACAGACAAGACATCATTACAAATATAATGATGTCAGCACATTCGGGCAACATATAGCCTATGGCCATTTTGATCCCAAGGAATGTTATTTTATGCATTTGCTAGTTAAAATGACTTAAAAATGAATTTAGATTATTTTTGCCTTACATAGGATGTTAATGGTAGGCTATTTGGTAAATATACTAAATGGACCTGTAAGCGTCCATTTGATATCTTTTTATGCTCTCAAGTGTTAAGTTATATTTACATCTGAGTTACTTCATTTTCAAGAATCTACAGATTTAGAAAATGTAGAAGAATTGTTGTTTTGACCAACGTTTTGCCACGTTTTGCCATATATCCTCAAATGTGGACAACTTGAAAATCCTTAGTTTTGGGTCCGAGAGACTAAACTCAACATCAAATGGTGGTCCGTGGCTAAAATGCAGATTAAATTGTGGACCCTGGTATGAAAAAGGTTAAAAAAAAAAAAAAAAAAAAAAAAAAAAACCCACTGTAGTAGACTAAAACACAACTGTAGCCTACCACAGCTCGTGCATGCTCATGCACTGCACACGCATTATGGATACTGTAGTTTACAGTAGTCTACACGATTTGGTGGGACCTCCCGCCGGTCAATATAGAGGCGGGTCCTTTCTTTGTCTTTTCTTTGGATCAGGCTCTGTCGCTGTATTCCATTTTATTATATGGTGTCAGATATGTGTAACGGTGTTTTACATGGATCTGTCATCTGTATATTTTTTCAAACGTTGCCGACAGCCGTTTCTTTATTTTTATTTTGGGACAATAAACGTTAAACAATCTGGCCCGGCCTGGGGACTACATGTCCCATGGTTAAACAGCAGGCAGGGTTTTTCTGCACGCTGCCTCGGGGGCGGATATAACATTTCCCAATTGGGAGGGCAAGAGAAAATGGTATGGGGGCGCGCCCATACCATTTTCGGTTAAAATACTTTTATTAGACAAGTAAAGCATCAATAATCACATCAGTTGTTGTTGAAGTTGCAACAGACACAGCATGCATAAAGCTAAAGGTCTGACTCAGAGTTTTCTGTTTTCAATCATAAAATGCTGTTGGTTTAGTGGCAATCTGGCTAGCCATCGGGAAAACAGCGCCACCGCTAGAGACTAGTTTAGTGGTGACACAGCTGTAGTTAGTAGCAGTAGTAGTGTTTCATATACTGTACTTTTAACTATAAGCACTTATCTTGGGTTGTTTTGCATGCCATCGTGTTTGATGGGGCAGTCTGGGCATTTAGAGGGGCATTGCCCCCCGCCATGCCCATGCCTAGATCCGCCCCTGTTCTGCACGCTGCCTCTCCCTCTGTGTTCCAAAGGGAAAGACGAAGCTACCCTGCTGTCAATCACAATTAAAGGAACCCTGGGAGTAAGAAGCTGCTGGGGAAGAAGAAGAAGAGAGTGCCAAACCACCCGTTTCTCGGCTAAGGAAACACTATTATGTTGGAATTCTGGCAGATAGAAACATGCATCGCGACACTGGTCGTCAAATTCCGCAGAAAGGGAGTCGCTACTACTTCGCTTTGACGGGAATTGCATAAAGAAGCGACGTCGGTCCATATAATCGTAAACTTGGCGAGTTTCACTTCTTGTCTGCGGCGGTCTATCTTTACTCGGATAATAAGGAAAACGAGGGCGACGAGAACGGATGTTTTTACGACCACTTCTTCAACCTTTCGGATATATTATTCACACTTGATCAGAAAGTCGTGGGGGAATCTGGACACTGCATTTCAGAGGACTACTAGTACTACTACTACTACTACTGCTGCTGCGTTAGCCTCGACTTTCGAGGAAGGAGGAGTGACGGTATTTACTGCTACTACTACTAACAGAAACAGCAGCATTGTAACTTTTGTTGTCTTTGCGATGTCAATGTTTGAGACTTGAGAGAGCTCTGTTGACATTTTGCAGGTCCCAAAAGTACCAGATCTATCTCCTGCCTCTTCTACTTCCAAAAAGGACGGCAGAAAAAAGGCAGCCGATATGAGCGGGGGAGATGTGGTGTGTTCGGGGTGGCTGAGAAAGTCGCCTCCCGAAAAAAAGTTGAGACGTTACGTAAGTGCACCTTTATTATTATGTTGTTGTGTTTGTGTGCGTTTGCTAAGAAGCCCGGCGTGTTTACAGAAATGTACAGGAAAGTAGACGCGCTCTTTAACCTGGCCGTTCACACACACTCGAAACTATATAGGTCATGCATAGGCTACTAGTTTGCAGCGATTAGGAGGCCTCGCAATGGTGTGCCAAAACAAATACCTTTTGGCATAATTGTTGGAGTTTGACGGAGTTTTGTTAGTCTGTGTTATGCTGAGATTGATCACCTTGTCTGTCCGCATAGAAGACCATTGGTACTTTTCCATGTCAAGGACCCCCCCACATTGACACTATTTCTGTATATATATATATGCCACTAGGGCCCCATAATACAATCTTTTTAATCACATTTCTATCACTGGAGTCTGGGACCCTGATTTATTTCGCAAAATACTTCGTACATTCTCAGTTACAGACCCACAGAGGGTATCTTTTTGCTGGGAACCCCCTGGAACTCCTTCAATTCAGTACCCCTGTACTGGACTTTGGGAACCAGTGGGCATAGACCACTTAAAACACCCTCCTACACCAACTCCTGTGTAGTGAAGTGATCTGCCGACTTACTTTGCATTCCTCAGCCGAGAAGCTAATAACCCAGCTTGTCTAGTCATGGTCCATGGCCATGCACAGCACGCACGCCTCTGCTGAGTCAAAGCAGCAAGTGGTAGCCACTAGCCAACCACTAAACCCTTTTCATATCAAGGACCATTATTTATTTGTTATGTGAGTCACTCATGGACCACCATTTGATGTTTTATAGCCTCTCAGGCCCCAAACTAAAGAATATTTTGTTGTTGTTGGATAAGATATTGTCTACAATATCTTGTCTTTTCAAATTGAGGATGGTAGAATAAGAGAGACAACTGATAAAAAATCTTCTACATTCTCTAATTGTGTGAAAAAATATTTAACTCTTGGGTGTGTAAAATAAAACCAAATTGATCTGTAAGGGTCCATATGTCCCGCTAGCTGTCATTACAGAATCCCACAGTAGATTGAAGCATTGACAGCTCACTATTGTCTGTGCGTGTTGTACACAATATATTAAACACAGCATAGGGAACACAAAGTTCACACACTAGTAGTACACACACTATTAAGAGGAACATCATTACTGAGTAGTCTTGACAGTACAGGACAATGTGCTTGAACTCAGCATTGTCTCACTAGCAATAAATGTCAGTGTTGTCTGTCTCTGTACTGTGCCCCATCCCTGATATATTGGGTTCTACCTGTGTTGTGCCTCCCATAATATTTTGTGTGAACTGACCAAGCTCATAATCCTCAAAGTTCAAAGTTGGATAGCTGACAAGAAAGCCGAAATGAATTTGGCGGGGAACTGTGGTGATGGTGTATATTATCAGCTGATCTTAAAGGCCTTTCCCATGGTTTATCATGGATCTTGGTTATTGAGATGCATTAGGAGGCAGACAGCCTGCAGCCGGTATGTTTTCATAGAACCACAGTCCCCCAGACCTGGCAATGAAAGTGAAATCCAGCCTTCAGAAACCAGGCATCGCCAAGGGATTTTTTGTTCTCCTGCTGATAATGGCCTGCTCTGTAATATGACAATATGGCAGTCAAAGTCTCATTTTACAGGCACAGCTGGTAGTGCTGTCGCCTCACTCCTGGGTTTGATTCCTGCTGGGGACACTGTAGGTGCTGGCGGCGTGTTTCCCTCCTCCACGCCATGAATGCCCATACCCGAGGCGGGTTTGGCGAAAGGGCCTTTCTGTGTAGAGTTTGCATGTTCTCCCAGTGTCCCCTAGGAAAGGCAGCAACAGGATTGCTGCTTGTTTTGTGAGGGTACCTATCCTAGACCCTAGGGTAGGTACGTTCCTTTATGTGTTGCATCCAACCAGGGAAACCTCCCACCTAAAAAAAAAACTTGTACACGTGTGCATGAAGGGAAGCATGAGTTCAAGACTGGTGGAGAGTGTGTAGAGTCCAGGATCACATCATTGACACAGTGGGGAAATATGGGTTACAAAATGACAAGGTGAAGTGTTCTTCCCGTGTTTCAGTATATGCTTTTGTTTTGAACCGTTATCGCTCACAGCACTGACTGTTCAGCATTTCTCATTGCTTTACCACTGTGTACTAAACATGGAATAGATGTCAACACATAACTTTCATCAGAATTTTCAGATTTTGTTGTTGTTTGATTTGATCGTCACTCGCCCTGTAATGGGGAATCTGATTTAAGATGAATGTGTAACAACACATAGTGTATACATAACTGTTGTGTGCAAACGCCTACTCCTTATGTTAGGTACTGTATGTATTTTACATACTTTACCATTGCGCTATGAGAAAGGCAAATACTCAATACAGTAAGTGCCTATTATTATAACATTACATTGTGGCCAAAGGTTTGTCATTCTGAACCTAGAGGTCTGGCAGAGGGCACATTGATACTCAGCAAGTTTGATGACAGAGGTGATGGTGGAGAAATGATGATACCATGTAGCAATGTCACCGAATCTCATAGTTCCGTTTCTGATATAAAAAACACACTGCCTGTGAGGCTTTTTCGCCTACAACAAAAACCGGGACATGGCTCTAGGCAAGGGCATACTGTATGTCGAAGTGTGTGTTCATGTCCCCCCAGCATCAGTGGCTAACTGGTTAGCAGAGTCATTGTATGTACTGTCTGAATCTCCTCCAGTAGAAATAGTTGGACTGGAAGTTAGTTTAAGGGTCTTTCTGGTGTGGTATCTTTTCCTTTTTTGATCTGCATCTCTAGGTTGCTCATTTTACGCATATTTATTAACTTATTTAAGTTAAGTAACTTATTTTATTGAGAAATTGGTGGAGCTGCACACCACAGGTCTTCTCCATGATGCCTGATTCCTGATTTAGCAAAAAATAAGCTCTTTTCTTTCCTTCCTCTTGCTTTCTAGCAGAGCAATTTATAATGTGAAAATGTAAATAGTAAACTTAAACCCTCACAACTGTACAGTGGTGCAAATGCATTGCATCATGGTCTAATCATCCCGCCTGGGTTTGTATTTCAATAATGGCCACTCCCCAGATTGATTATCCTACTTATTACATGGCTTTGTTAAGAAATTATAATAAATTGACCAAAAACAGGATTTTTCCTGTTTTTTATTTATTTATTTATTTTATTGTAATGAAAGTGTTCCATTATTTAAGGGCCTCCATCCAACATCCAGTGTAAGTCTCAGAAAACAGTGAAGTGTTGATAATGTAGAATCAACATTTGGTTACTACATTGCCCATTTTTCACTTCCAAAACATCTTTGAGAGCAATGTTTAGCTGTGAATGTGAATGAGAAGTGTTTGTTGACAAGGCTGCCATGTTGGATTGATATGAGCCAGGTTATAGTTCAGCTTCATTAACAATAACAGACAGAGTAAATCAAGGAACCTAGCCTTAATGAATTAATACTCAACTAGTGTGTGTAAACAGTGTTTGTGAGAGGTTCATTGTATCCATTTTGGCATAAATTATGTAATTGTCCCTTTGAAAGCAGACTGTTGATGTGCTGATGTTTCTGTGAAACACCCTTTGCCCCAATTCACTCTCACATTCTCTCACACACAGAAAAGGGCTGTTTCTGGCATATTTTTGAGGACAGATCTTCTCCTCCCACCCTTTGACACATTATGTGTCCTGCTACGTGTGTTGTATGATCTAGGCCTCTAAAGGCAAACCATCCTTGGTCACAATCTCCACATTAATTTGAGCTGAGTGACCTGGAAATTAAATTTGTTAGTAGTACCAGTGCAACCGCAAATATTTGTCTTTGTATAAGCCAGCACCAAAGAGCCCTTTATCTGCTCTGTGTAACCAATCAAATGTGAGCTTTACTTTATGGATACGATGTCCTTTCTTATGTTTTACTGCGTGAAACAATTACAGGAAGCTTCATTACGTTGAAAGACTATCCTTGTTGGATTATAATGCCTCTGATAGTATCTTTGCTCTTCCTCTGATTGTCATGTGAAGCAGCCCTTCTGTTGGAGTGAACACCAAATGCTAACAAGCAAATGGTACTCACAGACAGAATAACAATGATGATGTTGACACTGTTGCAGAATCATTAAGCTTCAGATTTGCATGGGCTGTCAGGATACAAGAAAATGGAATGGTAACAGATGGATAGTATAAACAAAATCTAGTTCTTTCCCTAAACAATGTTGAAAACTCTTCAGCCGATAAGATGGCAACTGAAGCAGGGAGACAATATTGGGCAATGAGCCTATAGACTGCTATTGTAAACAATAAAACAAAATGCATGCATACTGTACATGCACCTGTGAATACATCAGAAATGTTCCTCCTGAACATTTTGCTGAGAATATTTCTTAATATGTTGACAGTCTTCCCACGAGAAAAAGCGTGATGTAATATTCTGTCCCCTGCTTCCCACGCGAAAACGCGTGTTGTACTTTTTAAATATATAAGCATAGATTAATTTGCAGACTATCATGCCATGTAGTCACTTAGGGGTTAATGTCACTAAAATAGCCGAAAAAACACTGGCGCATGTGATGTGGTATCAGCCCTCCGCATAGAGAGCCATTAGTTTGGTTGTTGTTGTTGTTGTTGTGCCATGTGGCTACAGAACAAAGCTAAAGGAACTCACCGCTCTTCCCCTTCATGTTGCATGCATTGGGTGCGCGTGCGTGCGTGTGTGTGTGTGTGTGTGTGTGTGTGTCACGACGCTTTCTCTTTTCCTCTCATCTGTGTGTGTGTGTGTGTGTGTGTGTGTGTGTGTGTGTGTGTGTGTGTGTGTGTGTGTGTGTGTGTGTGTGTGTGTGTGTGTGTGTGTGTGTGTGTGTGTGTGTGTGTGTGTGTGTGTGTGTGTGTGTGTGTGTGTGTGTGTGTGTGGAGGGGGGGGGGGGGGGGGCTCTGGGATCGTGTTTCTGTTCAGTCAAAAGCAAGCGATCCCAGACGATGGATAGGTCAGCTTTTTCATGCATGCTACCTTTAGATGGCGCCATCTCCACACTGGAACATGTCAGAAAGTTTTCCTTTTTTTTTTAAACTGTAGCCAACCACCTGATCTTTAAAATGGTATAGGCATATCTACTTGAAGTAGAAAAAAGTTATATGAAAGATAAAACTTTAAACCTGATTATTTCATAATAGTCCTGGAGGAAACGCCAGTGTGAACAACGGGCCCTTTTGTACAATTTATATAAAAAAAAGAAAACATATTATCGAGTTGGGCTATTTTTTTCCTTAAAGTGGACACCTCAAGCTGTCTTTGGATATCATTGGTTTGCACAAATTCATAACAGAGGATTTTCTATAAATCATTTCGTTACTATTGAGCCCAATGGGAACAAGACTAGCTTTTTGCCTGATCAGTTAAGGAGTTAATATGTTGATGCTGTGTGCACCGGTATATGACAACATTCCAGAACTTAGTGTCTGTGTTCTCACGTGGGCTACTGGGCATCTTACCAGGGACACAACAGAGAGATCAGTTGACCTAGAGAGGGAGGCAACACAGAGACTGAGTTGACAGAAACAACCTGAATCCTGATCACTGGATGAACCAGGAGGAGCAAAATCAATTTGCGATGTATGTGATGTACGCCACAACGGGTCGCAACGTACATGACGGTCGCAAATTCATTTCACTGTCTCTGTTGAACACTTTGTTTATTTTTGTCTTGCTAACAGCATTTGCATTTTTATATTTTACTTTGTGTGCGCGCACACCCTCAATACCTCCATTTGGGTGTGACACTTACTGTAATCATCACGATTGTTTGTGCATGTGACGTGATGCGTGTACATGTGCAGAATGTGTGTTTACGCAATAGCGGCTGTGTGGGGGCCATGGTGGCCGTCACATGGTTGTCTCTGTGGGAAGAGGTGAGCTCATTTGATCCTTCTCAGGGAGGGCATGTGACTGTGAGGAACAGCCACGCAGCGCCAGGCCATGCGGCCATGCTGTCAGTTGACGCAGATGTCACGTCATTGGTGTCCTTATAGCCATACAGCCAATGGCAACAGTCAACTCTTCATCTCCAGGCCCAGTAAGCATTAGGATCTACATCGCCAGAGGATGTCATCGCCATGCACGCCGCTGGCGCTGGCTGAGGGCAAAGTTTTTCTTGAAGGATTAGCTACTGATTGGTGGAGTTCAAAGGTGAAAGCCGTTTTAGTAGCCATGTGTTAAAAGAGAGCTAACCCCCAAACACATTGATGTGCATTTTTTTCAATACATACAAGTATACTATATGGGCGATGCTTACGTGTTTACAAGCTCCCAATAGTTTATTTCTGAACAAAAAACTCCACCATGAAATATATCACTCAAGGGGGTCCACTGTATTGATGCCCTTGTGCCGTATTGATATATCCATGAGCAATATCCAGAACAACAGCAGACGTGCAGCATTTTTGGGGCATTATCATACAACCACAGTTGTCTTTACTTGGATGGAATGAACATAGCTTGGTGGGAGTTTCCCAACCAGATGTTGTCAAAAATGTAACCTGTGGGTTTCGATTTCATTGACATTGCATTTTCCATATTTCTCTCTCCTTCCTCTTTCATTTCTCCTTACTGGCTTTTTTTTACTGACGTCTGTAGAGTGTCATCCAAGACACCCTTTGGAAATGAAGGGGAAGAGTTATTGATGGGTATTGACTATACTGTATGTGGTGAGAAATTGTCACATGACATAATGATATGAAAGACATGAAAGAGGTGAAATGTGTTGGTGATAAACAGTGAAATTGCTCATTTTGTGTGATAAATCATTGTCACAGAGACACAGGTTTAAGACTTACAGTCTTTGTGACCAATAGGCTAGCCTGTATTTTTTACAGTCCAGAAGATCAGACCAGCTGGTCTCTGCCTGGAGGATTTTTTCCTTCTTTCTTCAGTCTGATACATACTGGCCCTTCAGGGGTATGCTGGGTGACAGGAAGAAGGAAAATGCTGAACTCTGAAGGTCCACTTATGATGGCTGTGAAGACAGGCTGAGGACACACTGCCTGCTGGGTAGATTCTCCTGTAGCTGTGAGAACGAGAACCGCCCCCCTGTCCCCAGACGGAGTATCCCAGTCTCCTGACTAAAACAATTTACTGTACACACCAGGGGCGGATGTAACACTTCCCAATTGGGACGGGGGGGGGGGGTCAGGAGAAAATGGTATGGGGGCGGCTTCATCGCCCATGTCGCGAACCATACCATTTTCAGTTAACTGACTTTTATTAGGCAAGTATAAGCATCAATAATAATCAGCTGTTGAAGTTGCAACAGGCACGCATCATGCATAAAGCTAAAGGTCTGAATCAGAGAGTTTTCTGTTTTCAATGATGAAATGCAGTTGGTTTAGTGGTACCACAATGGTAGTTATTAGCAGTAGTAGTATTCATGTCACGGTGTCAGAGTCCTATCACCGAAAAACCGACAGCTTTTGATACCGGTTTTACCGGTAAAACCGCGCCCCCCACGTCCCCCGTTTTCATAGTAAGCCATAACGGCCATTCGTAGTTTTGATCCACGCGTTGCAGATGCAATCGGCTATATGCATCCTACACGGAGCCTAAGAGAATAGACAAAGTTACGCCAACTCCATTTACTTCATGGGGCCAGTCCAATGGCGGCTCTTCTACATATAAATGCATTGGCAGCAACCTATTTTGAATTATCTCAAGCCCCTTTATTTTAGATCGTTTACTTACTGTACAATACTTTAAAACAGTTGACTTGTTGCACATATGCCTAAACAGCTCTTATTTGCGACGCCCTCGTTGAAAGCGATGCATTTGCAACTCTATTCAGGCTTTATGAACAGCAGCTCGAGCGCTCAGTTTGTGCCTCCTCAATGTCGTAAAATCTGACACTACAGGCTCTGATACGAAGCCAGCAGACCGTGCGCACATACAAAGACAAAGGAGTCTTCAGCCCCTGCCCTGTGCCCATTTACTCAGTATATAAGACTGGCTATGGCCATGGTCGCCCATCCCCCCTCTAAAACTCTTTGCTCGTCCTTGCAACAGTTTGCAACAGGGACAGCTCTTAGCTCTCCAAGCTAAAAACACAACACAACACAACACGCTAGCATGCTACTCACGTTGTTGCGCCTGTTGTCCATAAACAGCTTACAGATTTGTGAAGGTTTGATTACGTGGTCCTTGTATGCGTGTAGTAGGCATGGTGGAAGTATTCCTTGACACGAAAAAGTTTAGGAGCGAATCGAGCGATTATGCTGCTCCGTGTGAAGCTAACAGTCCCGGATATAACGTTTCCCAATTGGGGGGGAGGGGCAGCCCATTGCATTCCAGCATGTTTGGTGGGGCAGTCAGGCCATTGCCCCCCCTCCATACACATGACTATATCCGACCCTGGTGGAGTACTACTGAGCAGTGCACATCAAGTTTGCAGCGAAGGAGACAATTTTGTAGGCAACTCTGGCGCATATATTTTGTAGTATAAACATCGACAACAATATTACCATACTTACAATTACAATACTTAACATACCAAGAACGTACAATATTGAATGAATGGACGCAAAAAATAATAATAATAATAAAAAAAAAAAAAAAAAAAAAGTTTTTTTTTTTTTTTTCCGGTATATTCGGTGGGCAAGCAAAGTACCGGTTTTGGCGCCCCCTACCGGTAATACCGGTAAAACCGGATATCGTGACATGCCTAAGTAGTAGTATTTCAAATCATTTTAAATACAATCACTTTAATTTGAGAAATCTTGTGGTGTTTTGCATGCCATCATGTTTGGTGGGGCAGTCTGGGCATTTAAGGGGGAATTGCCCCCCCCATGCCCATGCCTAGATCCGCCCCTGGTACACAACATCTAAGCCCACAGTGCTCTTGCAGGCCTAACCGTGCCTGCTCCAGCCTTAATTGCATAAACATATCTCGATTTGCAAACCGACAGAAAGGAATAAGCAGCTAACTAGCAGTTGTGACTGAGTCGGGTTGAACGAAAACAAAGCCGTGGCCTTTGTTTTTTTCCCCATTAAGTCGAGGATTCATTAAATCTGCTTAGTAAGCGGAACAGAGAACAAATGTGCACTTTCTCTTAAATACACCCCACTCCCCTCCCTTCATGCTGCAGGAGAAAACAAATAAGTTGCCAGAACAGAATGCAACAGAGGATTGCTTGTGTAGCATTAGCCTCTTAGGCTAATGCAGAAAAACAACCCTGATAGGGCCATGGAGTGACTACCTCCACCAACAACAACAGTGTTGCCTCCTCAGTCTGAAAATGGATTGCATTAAGCATTAATTATTAAATGGCCATTACAAACAAAAAGTCATGAAATATTCATATCTGTCCTACTACAATGGCTATCTACCCTTGTACCAGTTTGTTTTTAAACGTGATAGTGCACATAAAAGTTCCAGAGACACACTATCATGGCTGTTGTGTCACGCGATCATCTGACCCCTTGGAGCATAAGCAAAGGCGTTACCCTGTAACACAGGGCTAATGCCACCTAGTTGTCTAATTTCTCCCTTTAGTCTTGATGGTAGTGTTTACCTTAATCTTGTTAATTCAACATTTACTGATGCGTGAACTTGGATGCATCATTACTGTTGTAAACCTGGAATCACTGGGTGTTTCAGACACCCCCCTCCAGGTGCCAAAATAGCCGATCTGGGTTGTGTTACTGAATTTGCAGCTCACAAAAGCCAATTCATCCTTGTGTATGATGAAGACCAAGTTCCAAAAAATGTGTGAGTGGTGCACACCGCTCCAGGTCACACACTGTTCATTATTCACACTAAGTAGTCATCTAATTGGTGTCGGAGGATGGTGTTATGACTTTGTAACCTTTTCTCCTAAATTAACAAAATGAAATTATAGAGCAATGCACTACTGTCACTTTTCCATCGTTTATCTCTGTTTAGCAAATCACTCAACAGGAGTATACATGGTTCATTCATTTGGCCTCCAATTCCAACCATTTATTTACCCAGAGGAGAAAGGCCTGAAATCTACATTGCATCACAAACAAAGGTCAAAAACCACAGCTAGACAGTGACAGTGGAGCCGTCTGCATTGGCACCAAAGAGTGCTTTTAGTGGCTCAGGGTAAACATTTCTGTGAGATTGTTTATGTGCAATGAGAACAATAACTTTGCCATGTCTTTAGACATGTATAGCTCACACACATTTATTTGGAACACTTGATTCAGTGGAACAATAATGCTGACACCTGCCTTTCACAAAAGGACAATCATTTCAGTCACATAGTGTATTGCTGATCAAAGCATCAATGGGCAGATCTGGGGGTGTTTGGATACATCAGGTTACTCTACCACTACCACATTCAAAGGAAGGAAGTAAAGTGTGTTTAAAGGTAACAGTTCTGTTTACATGTGCAGTAGGTCTAGCAGTCTACTTCAATATCAATGAAAGGGATACCATGCAGCCATATTGGCGTTGACTCTGTCGTTGTCTGTACTTCCTTCATCATTCACTGTGATCTCCTTGTCTCTGTGGTTGTCAGAGCGGATCAATGTGGGAGACCACAGTGTGTACTTTTGGTCTACTATAGTCACTCCCATTCTGTCACTTTGACCGAGTGGTTAGCACTTCTCCATTGACTCTTGTGGCTATTTCTGTCACCAATCATGGTCACGCAACTAACTACCTTGACACATACCACCTCCCCCCACCCCCACACTCACAATCTCAGCAAATCTATATTGCAGCACTCTGGTAACAAACAATGCTTATTCAATAGTGGTCAGTTCTGATATGGTTTCCCGTCCATTACCAGAGCAACTAGAACAAATTTCATGTACCCAACAATGTTATGCTTCTCTTCTGAATCTTCTTTAATCTGAAAGCTAAAATGACTAGAATGTGTAAACATTATGTTTGGTATTGACTTCCACCAAAGATCTTGAGTCTGTCAAGTGCCAAAATTGTCACATGCAATGATCACGTCGTCATTGTCAATCATTGTCACGTGCAATGATTTAATCCACCAAGTTGAATAACTGCAAGCTCAGCTCTTTTATGAGACACAGATGACAGAACAATTCTAAGTATTTGGCTAGTGTTTTCTTTTAGGTTTTGCAGTTCTTTGTTTAAAGACCGCATTGTAGAATGCCAGAATAAGTTGTGTTTATTTTGCCATTCACTGATATTAATTTGTATACATATACAAGTAAGATAAATACCTAGACATATAAAATCAGATACATTACATTTCACTGTGCAGCAAAAAGGACTAGTGCCCGACTTTGTCCCAAATTCAATTAATTAATTTAAACCCAAGCATGTAACATGACTTACTAACTACTGAATTCTTAAATAAATGGATTGGTTGCCTTGAAAGTAATCTATTCCCAAAGCTTAATTTACATTGTCTCTCAGGGCCTGGCTCAATAGTGCATATCTGGAAACATGGACGACAGACATTTAAAAATAGGCGTCTGTGTCATAAGGCTGCATTCTATTTTCAGAGCCTAGTTTGTAGGCTGCTCTGAATGTGCAACACATGGGAGCTATGGAGAGAACTGGACATGGCCAAAGATGGTCTCTAGTAGTCTGACTGGAAGACTCTTGAGGGGAGGGGGTATTGTGAAGACACCTGTAGGTGTGTACCATCGTCTGTGTTCACTTAACTCTTGAGTAAATCATGCATTTGGGTCCATAGATTGCACCCTGCAGTCAGGGGCATGTGGGGAAAAAAGATGATAGACAGAAAAGTGTGCTTCTTCTCTCTTAAGTAGAAGTCATTATCCAGCCTTCAATAAGAAAAGCTATCTCTGTCTCTTTCTCTCCCAGATGTTCTTGGCAGGTGCAGGTTGCCAGGAATGTGAGATTGCTCAGCTGAATGTGATGGCGTGGGTTTGTGTGTTGCCGGTTCTTCTAACCAGGCAGAATCTTCCTCCTTCCTGGGCTGGGTTTGGTTGGGCTGGTCTCGGCTGGGAGACTGTACTGGTTCAGTGTTGTTTCTACAGAATGCAAAGAGAACAGGCGCCGCTCCCTGGCGCCCCAGCGAGTCATGGCCGCCCCTTCCTGTATGAGGCTCTGATGGCTACCAGATGGTGGGTGAAGGATGGGGAGGGAGGGGAAAGGGGCGATTAAGAAATATGGAGAAAGAGAGGGGTGACAGGATGGAGAGACAGTAGAGTGGAGGAATGAAGGGGTCACTAGTGGACGCAAAGGGGGGTGATAAGGAGAGAGGATAAGGGACATTCTTTGTCTGTCTCTGCCTCTTGCTCTCTTACCTTCCCTGTCTTTCTCTTTGCATCCTCAGCCTACATGTTCTCTCACACTTTCATTTTCTCCTTCTCATTTCTTTTGCCTCCTAAGCTTCTTCAAACACTTCTTAGATCTTACTCCAGTAATGGTTTACTTCACGCAGAGAAATGGATTATTGAGGTATAAGGTCTCACCAACAGCACTTCCTTCTTCCACCAAAAAATAGCTGTTCTGGCTAAACTGTGCAGTCGTTGTTTTTTTTCTCTTTGCCAAAAATTGGTTATCTGGTTGAAGGCGATGCCAAACGGTGATGATGCAAAGCCCATGACCATTGACCAAATGGTGGCGCTATAGCACAGAACTAAAAGTGCAAACTTTGAACATGCATGGCTCATGAACCCTTTGACTGAGAATACAATGTGTGATTCTTCAAGAACCCTGTCCTGCTCTCACAATTACATTACATACATATACATACATATTTCTCAAGTTCAATATATGGCTTATTTGTGCATATTATTCTGATTGCTTATTGCCATAGCAGCCTGCTTGGGCTTATCGCTGCTTCCAGCTATATGTATTAATTTGTTGTTTATTTTTACACAAGTCACATAAGCATACATGGTTTCATTTGACTCCATTGACGCATCTACTAAAATATCCAAGGCAGAACTACAGTTAAGTTTTGCAAACCTCGAGACTTGAGTCCTCCTCATAACTGTTGTTTCCCCTCATGTTGTTTTGCCGAGCATCAACAGTGTGCTACATTTTAGCAGCCAGCCACACCTTAAAGATTTACTGCCCTTTTTTGGCTGTTTTAAATTCTGTGGTTTCAGAAGAATCACATGTCTACTCATGGGGTTAGAATTCTCACATTAGATGGCTTGATTTTATTCTCTCATCGGAACGTTGCAGGTTTGAATTGGCCTGCGTGGAAAATCTTTGTGGGCAAAATAATAAATGATGAAACGTCCGTCTGTCGTTCGCTTGACACAGCGACAGATTGTGTGTGGGGTTAACATTAAGGAACGCATATTTGATCACCAGTTTGTCAACCACTTTTTATCTCACAAGATGCATTGCAAATGTGCTTGAGCTTGCAGATCTGCTGTTTTTGACCATTTTGAAATATATGAAAAAGTTTGCCTGTAATGAAACAGGGATGCTAGGTTTTGCAGTTTATGGTTTTGTATTTGGGATGGCATTAATTCAACCGCATTCTTCTGTTCATGCTTGATACCACTCTCAGATCTTGAACAACTAAGGTCTCTTAATGTGTTGCAGTGGAATTACACAGACATTAAGGAAGGTGATGGCCAGCAATGTAAATGATCAAATAATGGATTAAAATCACGGCAGTGCCAAATCATCACATGTACCGAAAGTGTTTTTAATTGGTAAATTCTGTGGTGGTAGGCTTATTCCATCCCAGTCATAGAGAATAATCCCCTCAAAGCACTGGGTAATGATGAAGAGCGATCGATGGCAAAAGCAGCCGCGGAGTCTGTCCATTTACGTCTTGTGCACATTCAAGTCCTGCGGTTCACCTGTCACATCACACAGCGTCCCCGCGGCTGGCACTCCTGCTATGCGGTGCTGTGTGACATGACCCCAGCTGGTGCGTGTGCAAGGCACTCAATATAGACCACCGGTGTCATGGCAGTCCCCACCTCCATGCCTGCCTCTTCAGCTCTGCAAGTGTGGGTGTGTTCCATGTGTGCATGTGGGGCGTTTTTTTTGTGTGTGTGTAATACGTAAGCATGCTTGTGTGTGGGTGTGTGTTTCTTGTGTTTGCATGTTGAGCATGCCAGCGTATCGTGCGTGCGTGCGTGTGTGTCTGCGTGTGCACACCAGAACAGCATGCGCATGCCTTGAAATGATGGCTAGGGAGGGAAGAAGTGGCTGTGTGTTCAGCCTGTAGTCTATCTGTGAAATACTGCCACCGGCCTGCGTAATTTCCCAAGTGCCTGCAAGCCAGTCACTATGAACATGGATGGACACCGCAAGAAATGTGTCTGCATTGTTCTGTCTTGTTCCTATGTATGCTATTATGGAGTGGGAGGTAAAAGTTCCTTCATATGGACAGCATAGTGGTTCCAGAGAACACTGCTGAGTAGCGCTAAAACAACATGTAGTCTACATGTTCAATGCTTCAATTGACCGAGGGGCTGAGAGCAGTGTCCTTGATTACAGTTGCATATCTGAGGCTTGGCCTATCTGCCCCCCCCCTCCCCACACACACAGGCGCAGACACACACACTTGAAATGAGCATGCAAAGACCCCTGCTTGCCGTAGTAGTTTCTCTTCAGTGTTATTGGAAGCAGACGGTGAGAGAGACCCTTTCTCCTCTCCAAACTTCTCTCATGGCATTGCCTGAAATTTTCCCTGGAACTCCTTTCTGCTCTTGTTTATTGCCAGTGTGCCTCTGAATCTCATGGAATCGCTTGATGATTTGACAGGAGGATTAGGTCTCTTTAGCAATGCCGTAGCTGTTTGAATATCAGGCAGTACTCTACTTGAGGTTAGTAATTTCAGAATTCAATGGATTATTTTGTTATTTCTGATTTTAGGAACAGTAATTATGTCGATGCTGTAAGAACAACTATATTTCCGGTATTGGCAAACTTGAAAGGCCATTTGTGAATGGTGAATTGTTTACCTTTTTGAAATTGCGAACATAGGCTACTCGGTATCAGTTAAGCTCGGAGTGTAAAAATGTATAGTACTGTAATGTAAAGTCCTGTCAACAGTACCTTGCTCTGACAGACTCCTGCTGTTCTGCTTTCAGCAGTGGGAGGATACAAGGGGAATTTCCAACTTGTAGCTTTTAATAATTCACAGGGGGGGGTTGATTCACAGGAGGACCGACATTGAACCAAACACACTGATTATCTGTAAGAGCAAGTCCATTATAGTTTTCTTTGGTGAGATGCTAACAGGAAGACAGTGCAAAGGGAGGCACAGGAGGAAATCTTTGGTGGGATTTGACCCTCTAACTAGCAGGCGTATGTTTGGCACCATGAATACGTTTCTTAACGGAACAATGTTTCGCCTTTTTGCTGCTCCCTTTGGGCAAAGGCAAATGAATATTGGTCTGGGCAGAATGGAGCCTCATTGTTTGTTCACTGTCAACCATTGTCATCATTGGTGTCAAAAATATACTTTTCATAAATGTGTCAACCACACATTATGGTTCACAAATCATTGGTTTTTTAATTAGTGTTGTTATTCAACTCATGTTATTCAACTAATTCATGCATATTCTGCAAAACTTGTTTGTGGGGGTCTGTATTTTAGTTGTCATGTTTGGTTCTGTGAGTGCTTTCTGGAATTAAGTAATAATACATGAGAGTGTGTGCTTTAATGTGATTTCATCGCAGAAGTGGATGAAATTAAGGTTAATGTCCCAAGAAACTAGCTAGCCTATCCCCCGGGTCTGCTGTGCTCTCAGAGAAAAACACAAGCTGGAATATTTACATTGATTTGCTATGACTGTGTGGTGGTTAAAGTGGCTGCGTGTGACCCGTTTTTCTTCCAATCAGGTTAGTTCCTCAACAACCTGTGGTAAAATGGATAATATTTGGCTGTCCTAGGCTATAATAGTGATATTGGGCTTAATGCTGAACAACAGAACTCAAAGGGCAGTGTTTCAGCCCTCATCCACCGCAGCCAAACAGCAGTGATCATGTGAACTGAGCCTGCCATGCGGATGGAATGTGTTGAATTCTAACCATGCAGCTTCGACAAGTGCATGTGACTTTACTGACTTTGCGGGCCACAAAGGGAAGGAGAGAGAGGGAGGGAAAGAAGCAATGTTGAGTACAGTAGCAGAGGCATAGATGGGAAGAAAACAGATGAGAGGGTAGAACAGTAATCATCTAGTCTAGTCGTAATAGGAAGTGCCAGGAAGGTTCTGTGTAGTTAAAGGGACACTAAACCATTTTTCCCCAAAACTATGTTAATGACCTTTAGAAGATTTAGAACATGTTTCTTGGGCGTCTTCATATGTGTAATATGTGGTTTTAGATTTAATAGATTGTAGCATTGAGCCCCCAGTGTTACTGATTTCTTCGACGCTAGTTGTTGGACTACATGTTGTCCCATATCTACAAGAATATGCAGAGCATTATGGGAATTGTAGTCCACGAGTGAGACATCAGAGACACTGGGCTCACTCCTAAAATCTAAAATATCTAAAACCACATACTACACACAAAAAGACCCCCAGGAAAGTATTCTAAATCTTCTAACCTTGTAAACTAAGGTGAGAATTACTCATTACTGGCTGTATGTAGTGTTTATGAACTATAACTAACTAACTAACTAACTAACTCATATCACTCCGATGTAGGGAAAGGCAAAAATGTCAGTTTTAAGAGAACTTGATATCATGGTAGCACTTGATAGCACTGACCCTGAGTGTCCTAAAGTCCTCGAGGCATCCCTTATCTTCAGGGCACCATCAGTTCTCATGGCAGACGGTGGGTTGCCAGTTCCACTCACTACAAACTCCCCTCAGACAAACAGATTGAATAGGGTACCTTTGTAAGCAAAGGGCAAATTAATGTAGTCTGCAGTCTGGTCAAGTCTGGGAATCCTTGTGAACACTAGTTCCCACCCATAGTGAGCTGTGAGCTGTAATAATTCAGGCATACAGTTTGATATTTGAGGTGTTCAGCTGTGTGGGTCACTGACTCACTGTACAGTATCGGTAACAATATTCTCTTTCATTATTTTCCAATTGAATATTTGACCTTCCAAGTTTGCTGGAGGGTTCTGTAGTGCATGCAATGCAATGAATCTGCACTTGCCTAATTGTTTTTCAAATGGGTCCATTATACTGCCACCATGAGATATTTGCTAAGTGTATTTTTTATTTTTTTCAGACACATCACAATCAAAATGCCGCACATCAAAATGCCAAATTTGTGGCAAAGCTGGAGGTTCTTCCTTGGCCTATGTGTGAAAAGTATCATGCTGATACCTGCAGGGCCTGGCAGAGATACAATAAATGCATGGTCACCTTTGCATTTGATAACTAACGACTAGTAGTTGCTTGTAGTCGTGATGCTGCATATGACTGGCCATTTCAGGCTGAGGCACATTGGTAGACTTTCTTTGACACCAAAATGTATGTTCTTTTATAAATCTTACTTGCACTCAGCTAGAGAGAGAGATAGAGAGAGGGGGAGAGAAAAGATCTTGGGAGAAACTTGTAAGAAAATTGCTGACATTGTTCTTATGGGCTGGTTGCACAACAGTTGACTTGCATGGGAAATTGTCTGCATTGTTAACCTGCCTTGTGCTTCTGATGGCCTAGAATGCACATATGTGCAGTGTGTGCGCATTGTCTCAGTAAAGGTCATCACCATACATGGTTCACATAAGCACAGTCGCACACTTGCAACACGCAAGCTTGTGTGTTGACGTGTTTTTTCCCTTTCAACTGAAAGTGAAGCAGAGTATCATTTGAAGGTGACAGTCGAGAGTGGAGGTGTGTGCAGGTTTCGTGGGACTGGCTGGAAGTGGAGGTGTGTCTCTTTCTGCTGAACAACAGGCCATGACATGTTCAACGCATCAGGTTGTAGCGCAAGACACCACATACACACACACAACACATGTAATGAATTGCAAAAAAAAGAAAGAAAGAAAGTTGACAGTTTGTTTCTGTACTGGCTTGGATATGCGTGACAATAAAGCCTAGAGACGATGTATGGTATAAAAGGAACCCAGCAAGCATGGTCAGTAGTGGTGTATCGATATGTCTATCGCGATATATCAATAGAACACCTCTCATATCATCATAACTAGTCGGGTCTGGTCCAGAATAAGCTATATTATTTCAACTGTTGAAAATGTCCTGGAGTTGCCGGAGGATGTCGTCATATGCGGAAGGAATACTGGGAAAGAATAAATGAGTGAGGGGTTCTAAAGGGGCAGGATACCCTTATTTCATCCAGCAATAGTACCGGTAGTTTAAAAGGTAACAGGAAGACCCTGCCCAAAAAAAGTCAGCCCTGAGTATAGACAGAGTTACGCCATCGCAAACTCTGTTCACTTAATGTGATCAGTTCAATGGCGGCTATTCTACACAAACTTCTTTCTTTATTTTAGATTGTTTTTGTAATGATAGGATAGGATATAGCAGGCAACAGCCAGCAACAGCCTGCCTGATGTTTATAAATTCCTTTATTTTAGGTCCTTTAGTACAGCATAAACACTAACAACCCAGGCTTTATTTTAGATTGTTTTGTAGTACTACTAGACTTTAGCTGTCACTGTGCAATACTTTAAAAACAGATGTTGCACACTTAAATAGCTCTTAATTGCGCCGCCCTCATTTAAAACAATGTCTTTCAATGTCTGTTTTTTTTTTTGGAGCAGACTATTCTGGTATTTGTTTAAAATGCACATGGACAAGGGGTGTCTCACCAGGTATGAGCGCACTGTTGTGGCCACCACATAAATAAGGCTTTCCACTGCTGGTTGGGTGATTGCTGCATCTCTCCCCCCAACACCACATATTATGTTTCTCCTGCATTTCTTCTCTGTTCACATGTTCACTAACCGAAGCCCCCAAAACGATTAGAATATGAGCAAGCACAATGTCATCTGCAGAGACTGTGTTGGACTGCACCTGTAGCAATTGCAGCACTGCTGCAGGGCTGCAAGACTTGAAGCACTGGTCATCAACCTTAACTCCTTAACTGTTTTACCACGACTTTTGGAGTGATTGGTTATTCTGTTGTCTGTTTATCACTCCAAAAGTCGTTTTGGGTTTTGTTTTATTAATAAGCTCATTAACTCACTGCACACCACCTCATGAAGTCCTTTGAGTGGTGATTACACTACAAAACCCAGAAAACACCTCACACACTTTACAACTATCATTGATAAATGATAAATTATATAACTTTAAATGCATTTATCTCTGAATGAGCCCTGGAAACAGTGAAATGTGAAAATACAGCTTGTTTTGCCAAATGTATTTAAAAAAGCCGAAACACTTGATCAACTCATTTTATTTTTTCCCTTAAAGTAGACACCTTAAACTGTCTTTGGATATCATTCATCTGTACAAATTCACAACAGAGGATTTTCTATAAATTATTGTGTTAATATTGAGCCTAATGGGAGCGAGCCTAGCTTTTCTGCTGATCTGTCAAAGAGTTAAAGGGGAATTCCACCCATTTTCAACATTTTTTTCTGAGAGCGTACAAATGGAACCAAATGAACCCGTTAGGGTTCATTTGGTTCTCAGAAAAAAAGAAGCATCTAAAGAAATCCATTAACATGACATGTTAACATGGTGAAAAAACATCTTGATGATCAAGATGTTTTACCATGTTAGTGATTTTCTTCAGACCTCCATTTCTTGGAAACACAGAATGGGGGAACTTTTTTATCATGTCCAGACAACACCTCTAAGGTTTATTAATGACATTAGAATGTTGAAAATGAGTGGAATTCCCCTACAATAAAAAAGCGGTGCAGGTGCAGACTCCTGTGCACGACACGTTGAACAAAATCCATGTCTTTTCTTATCATAAGATGTGACGTTTCAAGCCATTTCCTGCTGGAGTGTCTCCTCTCCTGGCCACAGAGAGGCTAATTGGATCAGAACCAAGTCAACCTCTCCATGGCCAGAAAATGTGATTTGGTCTCGTTTTCATTGGTCTCTGATTGGATTAGCCTGCTGCTATTGCTGCTGCTCTGCTCACAGAATGGATACGGATTAGATTGTGGGTGTGTGGGTGCATGTTGTGCATGTGTGTGCACGCACAGTCACATACATGCAAGGGTATAAAAACAACAGTGATTTTGGTGCATTTGCAAGTTCATATAGATTTGATGATGTAAATTTCAAACCGTAAGTACAGTAAGGTATGAGGGTCTGGCGTGTGTGTACTCGCGCACACACACACACACACACACACACACACACACACACACACACACTAGTCTTGGGCAATATACCGGTATTACCGTTTATCGCGATATTGGAAATCAATACCGAGTAATATCGTTGGGTCTGCAGGGTTCGACAATATAATTGGCCCGCTGGCCCCCCGATGGTTTCAAAACCCCTTCGGACCACCAAATGGCGTCACTCACTGGCCCGGTGGGCCAGTAGAGAAATACCTCTTAAAAATAAATTAATAATAAATACAATTTTAATTCACAATATATATAGGGAGCAGTGTTTCCCCCAGCGCTTTCTTATCAAGGCTTTGCTACGTTTGATGAACCTGTAGATCAGTTATATTTCGCATGCGACGCTGCCTCGGCTCGCTAACACTGTTCCGCGCTGCCAATCTACTCTACACTCTACAGGTACGTGCACACACACAGATTAAAAAGGGGCCTGTAGCCCCAGCTCTTTCGCATGTCTAAAACACAGAAGTGCCCTCATACGGGAGGTTGCCCCTGCCCCCTTATGTACCACGCTGTCTACACGGACCACAAGCGACCGGCTGCCACATTCGCCCGGCCCATAGTAACTTCTCCACCCACCGCGACACGCTCGATCTTCCCCTAAGTGTTGCGACGTTCGCCACCAACATGGAATATAACGATATAATCCACCATGATTATAACAGCGCTGACTCTCGCATAGACACGAGTGAGACAACGAATCGACAACGAATCGCCAATCCCTCATGCAGCCTCGCATTTCCTCAGTGGTAACTGCAGCGCAGCTACTCACGGAAAACAAAACAAAACAAAAAAAAAACATAGCGTCGATTATCTGCTGTGCTTGCAATGTATGTGTCATTTACATACTGTGCATTTCGTGCCTCGCTAAAAGCTCCCAGACTGACAGACTGACTGTCCAGCTCATTATAGGATACTAATGAGATGGGCTTGCTATGTAAATGCGCACCACTCGCAGCCAACGCATAGTGGTAACTTGTGTCTTTTCTGTTAGTGCTGCGGACAGGCTAACTAGCCAGAGACTACCGACAAACCTCGCGTGTGTGTGTGTGTGTGTGTGTGTGTGTGTGTGTGTGTGTGTGTGTGTGTGTGTGTGTGTGTGTGTGTGTGTGTGTGTGTGTGTGTGTGTGTGTGTGTGTGTGTGTGTGTGTGTGTGTGTGTGTGTGTGTGTGTGTGTGTGTGTGTGTGTGTGTGTGTTGTGTGTGTGTGTGTGTGTGTGTGTGTGTGTGTGTGTGTGTGTGTGTCGGGTGTTGTTAGAAGGGTGACCAGATCTGGGACAGTCCCAGGGTGACCAGGTGTCCCTCTTTGCATGGGACAGTCATTTCAAAAACTTTTCAGTCATCCCACAAATTGAGACCCTGTCCCACATTGTGACTGAGACATTCGAAAGTGGTCTTTTTTTTTTTTGCAAACTATGGGGATCGATTACCTGGGCCAGTGGTTACAGTTGTGGGGCCAGTGATTCTTAAAAGCCACTGGCCCGAAGGGCCAGTGGCAAATTTCCCTTATTGTCTATCCCTGGTCTGTGAAAAATATCGAATACCGAATATCGTCAAATACCGACATTATACTGTATTCTATTAAAATATGAGCAATGAGACTTAATTGTAACTATACAAACAATTTTCATGTTAC
The DNA here is from genome assembly GCA_039105355.1 of Benthosema pterotum. Taxonomy (NCBI): domain Eukaryota; kingdom Metazoa; phylum Chordata; class Actinopteri; order Myctophiformes; family Myctophidae; genus Benthosema; species Benthosema pterotum. Next base: position 19,676,733 of record CM076973.1, on the reverse strand, counting down.
ACACATGCCTAAACTAGCCCTTATTTGGGCTAGGCTTTTTGGAAACAATGTATTTCCAACTCCAGTTTTTCCCTATTTAGGCTGCTTTAACAGCAGAGCGCTCAGTTTCTGACCCCTCAAAGTCGCAAATTCTGAGAACTAGGTGACTGGTGGAGCGTTCCAACTCTGATTGCCGTCAATACCGGTAATATCGAATATCGAGCTAATTAAGACATTATCAATACCGATATTAAAAAATCAATACCGCCCAAGACTAACACACACACACACACACACACACACACACACACACCACTAATACTACTTACACCGTGGAAGCTGTCAAAGACACATTGGAAATTTAAGGACATGCTGATTACTTGTAGCTATTTGTTTTATTTTGTGTGTGCTGCCAAAACAATAGCGGTCACTTGCATGTGTGCAGATGTTTCCTGGACAAGATGATGTACTGCCTCTGTGTTGACCTGTAGGAGGCAGTGTGACTGGTCTGATCCTGCTGTTCAGCCAGTATGAAACACTTGTCTGTTTTGGTGTCTGTCCCTCCATGTCACCCCCTGCTCTCTCCCTCTCTCTCTCTGTTCCTTTCATACTTGAGTTGAGCATGTGAAACACAGTAAGATGTGTGATATGCTGGTTTTCAACCTGCATACCAGAGCCCACTATTTATTCAGAATTTGAGCCACGGACCACCTTTTAAGGACATTTTAGACCCACAGACTCCAAAACTAAAGATTTTTTTTTGCTTTTGTTCACAATTCCAGCATATACTTTCCCCATTTTTCAACTGTTAATACATTGTATCTGTGACATTTGCTTGTGAACTGTAATGAATGAAGTCCAGTGGGTGTGTCTATAGTATAGACTATACTGACCTGGCCCTCGGTGACTGTGGCTCAGGAGGTAGAACAGGTCGTCCAATGATTTGAATCCTGACTCCACCTGTCCTTGGCCTCCCAAGAATGTGCTGGTTGCAGTGATGTTGATATCGAAATTCGAAATGGAAACGTCAACATTGGCTATCGAATCGCTAGAATTACTAGGATTACCCAACCATCCATGTATCGTATTGTAAACCATGTATCTCGTGATGCGCATTGAATCGCTGTTAAATTGTATTGTTACATCCTTATCTGGTTGTCTGCTTGCATGGTTTCTTCCATCATCCGTGTATGAGTATGTGGGTGAATGTGCCTTGGATACAAGGTGTGTGCATGTGTGGGAGGGGTAAGTGGTCCTAGGCATGGCATGTTGGCTGTTAGCAGCACCACCTGGTGAGGGGTGGTATATTTGGTTCAGTCCACTAGCCCCCCCCCTCCTTTCAGAGGTGTTTCTCCTTGGCCATGGTGCACCATAGTGTAGGGGTGGGCGGCTGGTTGTTGCCAGGGGGAGGTGGTGGGTGTGTGTATGTGTGCATGTTGTGTGTACGCGCGCTGTGTGTTATTTTCAGTCCATTGTGTCTACTTCCTGCGGGTCAGGGGTTATTGGAGCAGGGTGTTGCAGACTCTAGTCTACGCAAGGGGAGGGGAGGAAAAGCAGGAAAAGTGGCCAGACTCACTCGGGCAACAATCACTGGTCAGCCAGCAAGCCTGCCTTACCTTTCCCTCCCTCCAGTCTCTTTCTCTCACTCTTGTTCCTACGGAAAGGTTGGACTCCTCAGCACCAGGTAAAGATCTAGAGAGGGTGTTTTGATACCAAGTGCATGCTCTTGCGTTAAAACCCTATTTAAGCTTGTTTTCTTTTATCCAATTTTTTGTTTAATGGGCTGATGAAAGCCATTTTTATTAAGGGATTCTCTCGTTTGCGGATGTTCTCGAGCTTCTCGCCAATTGCGGTTGCAGCCTTGTGAAGGTGGTGTTATTCTTCGGCACCGTTCTCTGTGGTGGAGATGTTTATTTGGCACCGCAGGCAGCCCACTGAAAACGGCTTTTCATCACGGTTGGACGTTTGTGGACTGATCTTATGTAAAACTACCGGCACCTTGATGATGATAGGTTTTGTTTGTCCAGAATTTGTTCCGGTGACGGCACTTGTCTAATGGATATTATCGGAAATTCAGATTGGAACATTTGCAACATAAGACAGTTTGAGCCCTAACAAATAACATTGAGTCGGTCTTATAAAATAAGTATCTACAGTTAACCCAGTGCTCAACCTGCAGGTGTTTCAACATTTTTTTTGTTCTAGCATTCTGTTCTAGCAAGGGCGGACTGAACCACGGTCAGTTTTAAAAAACCTTAACAGGGCTGCTGCAACAGACCGGCCAAAGATCAACGTGGGTCAGTGAGTTTTGAGAACACAAGACAATGATTCCTTCACAGGTGTGTGCAACACACCAGTCTCAGAGCAGCGGTGCATCGGCCGTTCAGCAGCCTGGATCTTTTCAATGATCCCCTCCGGCTGAGTTCTGAACCTCCAAAGGAAGGCCTGACCTGATCTCAGTATCCTCCACTAGCCCCACACCGCACCACGCACAAATACCCCCAGGCACCCTCAAACACCTGATCTAGCCATTACATATTCATTTTTCTGCCTCTTAAATGAGCATAATGAGCGTTTACGGCCTTAATTCGATGTTTACATTTCATCGATTTTGTGTTGGATTTATTCTAAAGTTAGCTACTGGCCAGAATAAACCACCACAAACACAACCACAGTGACAAAAGGAGGCAAAACAGGAAATCTTTTAGTCCAGAGTGTGTGTTGGGAACAGATGACCAGGAAGATAAAAAGCGCTAACAAAGTGGAAACTTCCACCGAGGGATGTTTTTTTTTTCCTTATGTGGTGTTTTTTTCCCTCTCCTTTTTCTCTTTTTCACAAAGAAACCATTTCCTGGAAAACAAAGTGAGAGATGTAGCTGGTTTGGTGTTGATGAAAACGGAGAGCTACGGTAACTACTAATGTTTAAGTGGTCGTCGGAGTAGCCTCTACATGCAGGACACACAGCCGCAGACACGTCCTGCACTTTCCCACTTCGGTCTGTTACGTGCGAGTGTGTGTTAATGTTTAAACAAGTGCGCTCGTAGTTAATGCTTCACCTTGTCAGAGAGCACAGGTTAAATGTAAGCCAAGCTCATACTGGGTATACTGCCTGAAAGAGAAGGGGGAGAGGGACAGGTTTTGTTTCAGATCGTTGTAAAACTCTGAGGTAGTTGCAGAAATGATTGAGCTTCTTCCTTTTCGGGGAAAAAAACTACGTCAGTCCCACTGGACTACTGTTTTAAAACTATTGATCAGTTTTTAACGAGCGGACTCTTCTGCCTCCTCCCCATCTTCTATTTGTGTTGTTTTTTTTACTGTCTCACATTTTTTGCTACTGTCCCACACTGCACTTCAATGTTGTCTCTATCTGGGTCCTTTTCTGCACTTTCCAATGAATTATGTGGAATAACTTGCCCATCTTGAGTGAAACGAGTACGCCGAGTACTTAAAATGTTTGCCTATAATGACATGCCCAAAATAGGGACGCTCGGGTGAAAGTGGTTAACTATTCAATGAACATAATTTGAATGACGAAGCACGTTGTCTTCCTATTTCACAGGGGAATGTACGTGGGAACACAACACTGTTATGATTGCAAAAGACCCACAAAGCCTGCCGTCCTTGCAAGACTTGAAAGTGTTTGATGTTGTGTACCGCTAGCAAAGATAGCAGCATGGCTAGTGGGGTTTGTGTTCTTTGGACACTTGCTGTGTAGATGGTTGAAGTGGGGGACGCGGCGATGGAGAGGAGGGGGTGTGGGGTGTGGGTTTGGATGACGCCTGCTTGGGTGTGAATTTCACAGCTGCACATGAAAGCGAAGGGACTTTGGGACGCATGTGTATGTAAGAGATTGAGGGAGGGGGAGGGAAGGGACGGACAGAAAGATGGATGGAGTCGAGGACGGAGGCAGGGCTTGTTTTTGTTTTGAGGTGATCCAATGTGGACAGTTCATATAAAACGTTCACGTTGACCAAGGCATGTGTGCAGGGGCCAAGAACATGGTGGAATCACACTAGTCACAGAATATTGGACTCTACCAGAAGCTCTTCGATCAGGTGCTCTCTAGAAAATGGGAGACTTTTAGGTGAGCTGGAAATGTTTTGTTTTTTTTTAAATAGAAAATTGGATTTTGTATGTCCTTTTCAAGTTGATTTAATGGATTGTGACTTTGAGAATGAGATGTTCATGTACTGGTATGTCCGACTAGTGTGTCCGATATATAATGATGCACGGCAACATCATATTTTGGCGTGAGAGGTTAGTTCACAACAAATGCTGGAGGTTTTTAGTTTTGTGATGTGAAGTGACACAGCAGACTGTAGGTGGCCATTTTCTACATATCCATGGTTATTCAACACCTATGCATGCTGATGCCTTCTGCTGAGCCCATGTCTTTTATTCTCTGTTCCCAGCGCCAGAGTATAAACTCCAGGCTATTTTTACAGCTGGCCTTTCCCCACCTCACAGGACAAATGGACACACACACACACACACACACACACACACACACACACACACACACACACACACACACACACACACACACACACACACACACACAGACACAGACACAGACACACACACAGTCACACACACACACACACACACACACACACACACACACACACACACACACACACAGTCTTTACATTGCGCAGCAGTTGCAGGTTTGCCAGTTTATTTCCAGCGATGCAGGAATGCACAAATGTTACAGGGGAGGGGGCTGGGCTGTATAGTGTGTGTAGAGATTCATAACATAACTGTGACACATTTGGCACAAAGCATATGGTTTTTCGGTGCGCAGCGCGGTGCAGGCCGCTGTTATAAGAGTGTCTGGTTGCTGAGGTTTGGCCCGGCGAGAAGAAGAAGAAAAGCATCCACACTCTGCTCTGTTGTTTTCCTTCTGACCCGTGTGGGAAGACGGAGCTCTCCCTCCGCACACAAAGAGATGATGTTGATTGTTGAACACGTTCTAATCTGACAAAGAGCATGTCTTGTTTTCTCTCATGGAAGAGAGAGGTGGAGAGGAAGAGTTGAGCTCGGCGTGGGAGTGGGGGGTCTCTAGGCCAGGGCCAGATAATCCAGGAAGACGGCGAGTTGGGGGAATTGTGGATGTTTTGGATCACGTTGGTGTTCTTGTGGTGGATGTGGAAATATCACACATGCACTCCTCCTTGGACACACTGTGCCTCAGTGGCGTTTCTAAGCAATTTGGAGCCTGAGGCAAGATTTACCTTACGGGTTCATTCCAGGGAAAATCTCCTGACGTCATACCTATGACAGGCACACTAAATCGGCACCCCCCAAGGGATAACAATATCCCTTCTTAAAACTATTTTTAAACTAAAGAACATATTATATGTCTTTTTAAATGTGCAATTCTAGTTATAGAGGACAAGTATTATGTATTTATCCATGAGGCGTATTAGCCTGGGATCCTTTCAAAGCATGTCTGGTGGTCGCCCTGTTGCCCCCCTTCCCCTCTGGCACCCCAGCCAACTGCCTAGTCTGCCTAATGGCAAAAAAGCCCCGTGTAACATCCCGGTCTTGTGTGTGTGGCCATAGCTCTTAGCTTGTCCCTGGTCTCCTTCACAAATCATGCCTGCTGTCTTTGGGTCGGGTCTGAGCAGGCAGCGCAGGTGTTTGGGGAGAGGGACTGTTGTATTTCTCTCTCTGAATGGTTCATGCAGGGACCATCAATCTAGGTGAGAAATGCTCTCCTGGCTGCAGTATAACCCCCACATCGCTGCACATTTTCACAGTATAGCAAGCAGACCTGCAATATTGCCGGTAGAGTTTTGTGTGCGGTAAAGCAAGTATAGTTTGTGTCGTTGACTGTGACCAGACTGGATGTTATTGTTCTACCACCGGAGCTCGACTGATGCCAGCTATTTTTGACCATTGGAACTTAGAAGCAAAAAAAAATGTAACGATAATAAAACCTCTTGATGGCCAAAATAGGGAAGAAACTAAGTTGTTAAAAATCAAGTCTCACATTGGCAGCATAATGGACCTTTCAGTAAGCCCCGCCCTCTCTCCAGTGTCCACCCAAGGCTAGGACACTTTCCAGCTGGGCTCATCCATTCCGATGTAAATATCATGTGCATTATACATTAAATACTGTTTTTTTTTTTTTTTTTTTAAATACTGGTTCACTTCAAAATCTCTTCCAAATCCATCAACAAGGCATATGCAGTGGAACATGTGTGTGTGTGTGTGACATTTATTTTTAAAACAATGTTTTATCATATAGGAAAGCTATTGGTGGAGAGGTTTGTCTGTCACACATTATGCTTAGCTGTGATTGGGCCATAGCAGTTTGGGGAGGGGTTACTGAAAGGTCTATTTCAGACACTGAGGGCTCCATTTTCGTTACCATCTAAACCCCTTATCCTAAACCCCTTAATTTTTTTTACTATTTTGAAAAACTTTTTGGAATAGTTCAACATGCCAGTTTATTGACACATGGTGAGCTTGTAGACTGGCCATTTAAACTATTGAAAATTGGTATTTTGTAATAGTTTAAAAAGGCAAAGAAGTTAAGGGATAAGGGGTTTAGCGGTGACGAAAATGGAGCCCTGAGTGTGATTGGTGCAGCCCATAGACGGAAGAGGTGACAGTTGACATAAGGAGTAGCAGCTACTGGCAGCTACTGCACCTTTACCTCTGTCAATATGGAGCAAGGTTAACTTTTCCCAGCTCTCATGCATGACTCGGCTGCCTGGCAACATCACTGCTTTGTGTTCTCCTCTTTACACAACACCACCTAACATGCTCAGTAAGACGCACACATGCATTAAAGTTCTCAGTACTGGGTACTGATTTCAGTCCTGAGGATTTCACAGGGTCATTTAATTAGCTCAGTGCTTATTTGCAAAAGATCATTTTCAGTCCTAAGATTTTTTTTTACTTTAATCCCTGCGCACACATGCACTGACATGCACTTAAACATGCGCGCATGCACGCACGCACACACACACAGACAGAAATGCACTTGGATGTGTACTTAAGTGATATACGGTATATGCACACTTGTGCCCTCACATACTGAAATGTATGCACGCGCATGCAGAATTGCAGACATGTACGAGACATGAAGACGGCACCGCACACGTGCACGTATGCACTCACAGATCCTGGCAAAATGTTTATATTATACTGAACATTGGAAGTGTTTCAGACATGGAAATGACCCTGTGTGAATATCAAGTGGAATGCAAAACACAAGGGTGGAATGCAAAACTGTTACACGGTGCTGTGTGTGCGGTTTTAAAATCTGGACAAATCTGGACACCTGGTGTTCTACACAGTAAAATCATTGGTGTTAATTCACTTCTGAATCTGAGAGTACAAAAAAAACATGGTATTTTACTATTTTTTAACCACATTCACTGAAAATATTCAGTACTAACCTTTTATGATCATTTTAGGAGTATCATCAGGACAACCCTCTGGCTTTGACCCATATACATCTTAGCTAATACACTTTTAGGCTAGGCAAATGACAGATATTATGTGGACACCTTGAACATTTTTCTGTCTAGGTTGTTGGAGAGGAGCCCTCCATCGTCTCTCCCAGTCATCCCAGTTCTCCAGTTTTTGAGTATATCACTAGTTCGCTGGTTGGCAGTGTCTTGGTGTCTTTGGCAGTGTCCTGCTCCACTCATTCTCCTGGCTGCTATTTTCTGGCTCACCCTTGGCATTCCATCATACCGATTCTTGCTAGTAACATGTGTACTCTTGTTGATGTTAGGTACTGCATGCAGCATTCTGGTGTAGCATCGATCTAGCGCAGTGGTTTCCAACCTTTTTGATACCAGGGCCCACTATATATTCAGAATTTGAGCCACAGACCACCATTTGATGACATTTTATCCCCACGGACCCAAAACTAAAGATTTCTTTTGGTCTTGTCCACAATACCAGGCTGGATTTTTGGAAACAAACCATGTAAACGTAGAGATCAAAATGACCATTCTCCTACATTCTCTAGTTTTGTAGACTTGAGATAATTCAGATGATGAATATTTTAACTCTTGAGGGCATAAAATTGCGGGTCCATTTGGTTTTCATTTTTATGCTCTCAAAGAGTTACATTTGGTTATCAACTTTCCATCATTTAACTGGGGACCACATGGAACCTTCCAAGGACTACTGGTGGTCCCCGGACCACTGGTTGGAAACCACTGATCTAGAGAGTTCTGAAGGGTTGGCTTCAGTGTCCAGCGTTCACTAAAGGAAAACTGATTCTTTCTTTTAATTAGATCATTGCCTCTTGTCGCTATCAGAGATGTATGCTCTGATGGATGCTATAGGTCAGGGGTGGCCACACTTTTTTGACTTGAGAGCTACTTTCAAAATGACCGGCTCAACAAGATCTACATCAAAGAGGAAAAAAAAAAAAAAACTATTTCAAGGCCCCCAAGAAAGTTTGACTTTGAACTAGTGGTGAAGGTGTTACTTGCTATAATAATGTTTCAGAATAACGCACTTATAATGCAAAATGGAGGCGGGAGAATTGAAAGGTTTTCTATGCTACTACTGACGTTTTGAAAACAGTATTTGGGGTTTGACTAGACAGTTTGTGATGTTTAAATATAATTTAACTTTTGAGAGTGTAAAATGAAACCAAATGGACCCTTACGGGTCCATTTGGTTTCATTTTAACACTCTCAAGAGTTACAGATCTATACACTTTAGGAGACCATCATGTGATCTACCTGCATGGTCTGTGTGACCTACTGGTAGATCACAATCTACCTTTTGCGCAGCCTTGCTATATGTGATAACTTTAGGATCTCCTGAGTTTTATTCCACATGCTCAGAGAGCAGGCTGATTTCACTTGTGTAGGTCAGGTCTGTCGGACGACTGTGGCTTGTCGTCGTCTCAAGTTCCTTGGTGTTTGGGATGCTGAAAAGGTGATAGGAACACTTTGTAGCAATGTTGATTAACACAATTCCTGTGTTTTTATTTTACATGGTGACACAAAGTTGCTGCCTGACAGCAATGATATAAAGTATATGTAACCTAGCTAAAGGTCTAAGTGTGCGCAATCAACAGTGGCCTTGCATGTGTTGCCTGCTGTCTAATGTATAATCCGCTGTTTATATCTTTGAGTTTATGTGCTGCAAGCCATTCTACACTGTATAATCCTTACATTACTATGAAGGTTTATTAATGGTTACATTTACACTCCCTGACTCCATATAAATCGTTGAGCTGCCCTCTTTCCTTTTCTAAAGTGGATTTGAACCTGTTTCATGCGCCTGCCTGCTTGAATGCTTCAATATATATATTGAATCTTGACCATCAGGTCAGAATTCGTGTCAGATCCTGTGTCTAAGGTGAGATATGAACTTGGACACAATATACTGTAAATGTCTCGATAGAAGAGCAGGGACATAAAAGGTAACCACCCCAATTGTAGTTCTGTTGTACACATTTCAACCATACAGAATGGACTAGGCAAGCTGGTTAGCAGAAGAGACTCTTCTTGATGAAGTATCTCTGGGCTTTATTGAACACCTCGTAACCTATAAGAACATCACTCTACGTGCGTGCGTGCGTGCGTGCGTGCGCATCTGTGCGTTACAGAAGTATGAATCATACTATCCTTATCTGTTGAAATATGTATGTGGGTGCATGCAAACCCACTTTATAAAAACATTCAAAACACGTGCTCTCTCTCTCACACACACACACACACACACACACACACACACACACACACACACACACACACACACACACACACACGCGCGCTATGTCTTGCTCCTCCCCTTTTGATTGAGCAGTGGCAGTTGAAGAGGGTCTGTGCTGACCTGATTACACACAAGAGGAAGTCAGGAGGGAGAGGTCACCCACTGCAGACCCTCAGACACACACACACACACACACACACACACACACACACACTGCAGTGCACGATAAAGACGGGAGACACAAAACAACAACAACATACTCACTCACTCAGGCGCTTAAGGAAACATCCCCTACTGAACTCTCACAAGGTAAGGTTTATCTTTGAGCTCGTACATACTGTACGTCCGCACGCATAGAGGGGATATAACTTTAGTGAACGGAGTGAATGGAGTTCTATCTATGGTGCTCTATTTATTGTCTGCACGTAGAATGGATGTTGCTGTCGCTTTTAGTTGTTCCCCTCTTCACGGGAGAAGAGAAGGTCGGCCATTTGCCATGCAAAGATAACTGGAAATGTTTTACCTTTGCTGAGAAGGTTTGAAAGGAGGGAGTGTGGGTGAGAGAGTGAGGGAAGGAGAGGGACTTGTACGTAAGATTCAGGCAGTGGGTTCTTCTGTCACACTGTCACTTGTTCTTCTCTCTCATGCCAACCTTTGTCACTCATTGCAGAGTTTAACACAGTAATAACATGCGATTTTAAACAAAGTTTTTTTCATTTATCATCATGTTGTCTATGTCCCACAAAATTATTTCTAATGGTTTGAGCCTCAATCACCACTTTGATATATCCAGTCCATAATATTTCTTTCTCGGCTTTGAAAGCAGTTTTAGCTGAACAAAGTCCTGAGCTGCTGGGGGCACTGATATGCAGATGGATATGGAGAGCTCTTCTGAGCATATTGACCCCATGCTGGATTTGCTTACCTAGGGCTGTGTAAGATGTTGAATGCAGCTCTCAGGACCTGGAGAAACTTTAGGGGCAAAGGGCATTCCTATGACATGCTTCAACTTTTAACATTTGTGGAGCGTCAAGCATTCTAGGAGGTGGGCTGATAAAATGTAAATAAATCCTGTTTAGTGACAACTCTGCTACTACTGACTTTGTTTAGAGGTCCCTCAATCAAATTAGGGGTTTTTACTCATAGTTTATAAAATGATGAACATGTTGAGGGGTGTATGTGGTAAAATGCAAATTATTCTGTAGCTTGGTCTTGTTAGTTGGAAATGGGTGTGGGCCGCATGGCCTATGTGTCATCATGGTACAATTTTAAGGGGACCTACCCATCTTCATCTATCTTTCTGTCTATAATAGATGCACAGACATGTCGCACATGCATGCACACACACGCGAGAAATGAGTCCAGCGTAACGGCAATTTACAACTTAGGCAGAACTGTTGATTAATGGAGCATGTCTGTCTATCCCCCTTCCACCGTCTTGATCATACACTTCTTCTATTCGTGTACTGTACACACACATATCGTTGGTGTGCTCAATCTACGGACATGGGCTTTCCCTCCTATCTTCCCATCTGTTTTTCACCGTCTGAGCTCATACTTCCCTACTGATGACAGGAGAAAATCCCACCAGACCAACCGTAGCAGTGAACTTGTTACTTTTGTTGTCGCATGAATGAGTCTGCGATGCATCACGTTTTCCTGTTTAAAATTGAGGAACATTCGATGAAGCGTAAATTAGCCCTCAGATCTTCAGATGTGGGCCTGTTTTTGTCCAGCTATTTGTCCATTCCACTGTGTCAGTTGGTGATTAAGCAATGAATGGGCCATCTGCTTTGTTGAACAGTTGCTCATTACTGCACAGTGTCATGTTTTATCACTAATGTCTGTACAGTAGAGGACTAGAGTTTACACAAGGAAACTGGAAAAACACTAATCGCATACATCACAATATTGACTATTCAGTAGTGTTGTTTTTATACTAAATACTTTATATTTAATTTATGCTATTACTAACATACTGTACGCGTGTTCGGGCACTTTAAGAAGGGAATAAATAAATAAATAAATAATGATAATAATCTCCCTCCATTTTCTTGCTGGCATGCTAATATTGTTGTTTGATCTCTGCAACAAAGTTTAATCTGGGGTAACATTGTTTCAGCTTAATTCTTGGACCAGGGAAGCTGAAATTTTGTTTGAGGTCATTGACCAGCAATAGAAGTGGCTGACTATGAACCAACCCACTGTCTGGAAACGCTAGACCTCATGGATGCATGTTGGTCATGGAAGTCCCCTGTCCCTCCAGCAGGAGGAGGGTTTTTTCTTGTCTTTTGGCAGTGGGGGTGGAGGGGGGGGGGCGTCTTGGTCTTGACGTTAGCCAAGCAGTTTTTCATTCAGCCAAAAGGCCATGCCCTTTTGGTTTGCGCGTCGACCGGCTCTCCACAACTCATATTGGCTCTCTTCGGAGCTCAAGGATGTAAAAATAGCTGTTGAGTAAGAATCCCAGACATGTCTTGATAACAAAGAGTGATTTGTACGAGCCGCCATGCCCAGCACAGGGAAGCTTTTGTACGTCCCCCATCCAGACCTCGTCACCAAGGCCTGTGACGCTGGATCTATGGTCTCTTCTTAGAACAGGCATTGTTCCGGGCAGCCCCTGGGTTCTGATTGTGAAGCCTGGCGTAGCGGGGCCCTTCAGAGGGCTACGTGCTCAATTGCAACATCACCGAGATACTTTTTGTGGTTTTGAGATAATTCTCCGTCAGCTACTGCTGCTGTTATGCAGTCTTCTTACGATAATAACATGATCATTGTATGGGTCATCATTTTTATGGAGCAGTTATTCAACCCACTAAATATTCTGATGACACTCATCATTGGTACATCAGTGATGAAAACACAAATGGTTGGGAAGCTGCTTTAACGTCCCAGTCCTATCTCATCATTCTCACATGATGCATTTTCCTGCTCAACATAACTCTTGAGTACCTGGAGGAATGTGGCATAATCTTGGATGTTCAGGATTCACCACTCCTTGGTTGCCAGGCGGTTGCCTCTCGCTCTTTCCAATTGTTTCTGGAGCAATAAAACCTTATCATGAGTCAAATATAAATCAGAAGTTACAGTTGTGCACATTTAACCTAATGTCACTCTAGCAATGGTTTAGTGTTTTCAGAAGGTGAAATAAAGCTGTTCAATACTAACTATGCTATCCTCTGACATTCAGTGGGTTAAATTGCATTAAAAGCCATTAGCAGTCTGTTGACCCCCTCTTAATCTGACATGTTTTGGTCCCAACTCCCTATCATTCGTTTTTTCTCAACTCTTCCTTATATACTTCTTAAATAACCACTTAAACTACTGTGCTTAGTCTGTATACTGAACTTTAATTGCCCTTTTATTCTCTTCACCAAATCAAGCTGTAGCTAGTTTCTGTGAACGTTCCCCCAGACTAGGGATGCTATTTAATCCCACTCCCCTCATCTTTATCCCGCTCAGCAGCACCATCTCTCTATTCCTTCTTTCCCACCCTCCCTCCATTCCTCCCTTCCTCACTCCTCTGTTTTTTTCTTCTTCTTCCGAGGAACAAACAGAGAAGCTGTTTCTTGTTGGGATGAGTCAGTGCAGCTGGGGTGCAGGTCATTTACCCACAGCCCACTTTCACTGGCCAGATGGCCCAGCCACTGTCATGCTGCTAAGCGCTAATGATGCTCCCAGAGTCACTGAGCTAAGCCAATGCTAACGCCTCCACTCCCACACCCAGGCTTAAATGGCTGGATAATGAGAGCTAACAAAACTGAGCTAATCCATACATTGAGTTCTCCGATGTGAATGCAATATTTTGGGAGCGTATTTGCTATTTTATTATTATAGTCATTATACAATAGTCACCGACATATCTGTCTTTAGCAGAATCCTATCCTCCTTGTCACATTTATTGCATATCAAAAGGCTATGGTAATTCTAATTCACGGTGATTTAAGTTGCTTCGGTTATTGCTAAGCAGTGTATAGACTTGGCCCAGACTTTTATGTATTTGGGTTTTAAATGGGGAGTTTCTTTTGGTGCACATTTTATAATGATTTAATGAAAATGTATCTAAAATCAAGCTATTGTTTACTACTGGAGGTTTTGTGTATGTAACCTCACTTGTCTGTTTTCATCATAATTAAATATTGTAAGGGCTAAGCCCAATTTTGGCTGGATTTGGGGGAACTTTTGAGTGCTGGAGAGTGTAGACTTAGTGGTAACTTTAAGTCGACTTGCTTGGACTTGTGAACTGAAAACGTGAGATTAAAGTGACTGTTGCTAGGTAGTACCAAACTGACTGAAAACAGCTTTGGGTTGTACACTTAAAAATATACTCTAAGATATACCGTACTTTCCGGACTATAAGCCGCTACTTTTTTCTTGTGCTTTGGACCCTGCGGCTTATTCAGCGGTGCGGCCAATGTATGGATGTTTACGGCTAACAAACACTATAGTATAGGGCGTTCTAAGTCTAAATGCACGGTATGACACCAACTTTAAGCCGGCCCGAGCAGGAAATGTAGGGGGACAGGGCACAGGCAGTTCGCTAAGACAGACACTACTAAATGCATCATGGAAAGCAAACGAAGAAGTGCATATAACGCAGCTAAAGTCAGTCGAGCTGGTTGAAAAATAAGGAAATCTATCTGCTGCACGTAGCCTTGGGATCAATGAATCAATGGTTAGACGGCGGACCAACGCGAGGAACGCCGGCACGGCGGAGACACCAGTTCCTCGGAACGACGGCGCGCGGTGGTGGTCCGCGTGGTGGTGGTCCGCGCGGTGGTGGTCCGCGCGGTGGTGGTCCGCGCGGTAGTGGTCCGCGCGCTGTCGTTCCGAGGAGCTGGCGCCACCAGCGCGCGCACCACCAGGGCGAGGAACATGCTGAAAGCAACTTTTTATCAAGTCTGCCAGTGGATCCTTACTGCGTGGAAAAGTGTCAAAAAAAACATCCACGAACGGGTTTAGAAAGGCTGGTGGCGGAGGAGGAGGAGGAGGAGGGGTCCGTGGAGGCGGCAATAAAGACGCCTCGTCGAGCGTCTTAAACATTGAGAGGATTCCTGGTGGTCCCCAGCTAAATGGTGGACAGTTGGTTAACCAGATGTACGCTAGGCTACCTTTTTTCATGAACCAAATGGACCCGCAAGCGCTCATTTGGTTTCATGAAGTGATCGGAGTTTGCCCTCTGGCTACGCCAGGCCAGGCTTGGATGTAATATTTCTCAATCAGGGGGGCAGCCGAAAATGGCAGTTGGTTTAGTGGTGACAGAATTGTAGTTAGTCCATGTTTAACTACCGCTATAAGCATTTGATTTTGAAGTTTTCATTGTTTGCATTCCGTCATGTTTGGTGGGGCAGTCAGGGCGTCTAGAGGGCATCCCCCCCCCCCCCCCCCCCCCCCATGTCTATGCCTAGATCCGTCCTTGGTCTATGGCTCTAGCGTTAATTACATACAGCACGTGCAGTTCTGTAGTCGTTTAAATAATAAAAAGGATGCTTCTCAAACAGCATTGTTTGAGAATTGCCGACAATCTCATCTGTGCAAGAACCCTTACATATGGTAATTAAGCATTAAAACACCCGCGGCTAATAGGCCAGTGCGTCTTGTATATGTACACAATTGATTTTTTCGCTAAATTTGGCCGGTGCGGCCTATATTAAGGTGCGCTTTATAACCCGGCAATTACGGTACTCTAAATATACTCTAAGATGACAATTTGGATCAGTGGACCTTATCAACCCTTAGTCTGATGTGTGTACAACTGTGTGTCGGCTCGACACAGCAGATGTTGTGACATCACTGCTCATCCAGAGTTACGGTATAACAGTGTTGAAACACTGTAAAAGTAAACCAATTCAGTTACCTTATGATTAGGGAAATTACCGGGTATCGAGTTTGGATGGAATGAAATGTTGCATAAACCCAGCACTCAGTGGCACATGATTGGATATTCCATTTGTACAGCAAGGTACCAAGTATGCGTAAATGACTCGTATAGGGAGTCTTGAAGAGAAATACTATACCACACAAAACCTGCTTGCTGAGTGAAAAGGTAAATTCTACTCTTTTGAGCATTCTAGCTCTAGCGCTAGTCTGTAGTTTGTTCTAATGAAGGGTTATTGACTCCAACCACATCAGACCAATGCACTAAGTAACAGGCAAACATCTGTTTGACTAACGAGACATTAAAGAGTTGATGTGAGTTTTGCTGACAGTACAGTGTTGTTGTATTCCACTGTGCGTACATTGTGGTGGCACCGTGCATTGTACAGTGTTGGCAATGTTTCAAGTGTCTTGTTATGTACCCCACCGCTCTGTTTCAGCCCATTGAGTTTGATGTGCCAGTCGGGCACATGCTGTGCCCACATTAACAGCGGATGCCACATAAGCCAGGAGCTATTTCACACTTACAAATGACTCCTGGGTCACTCTTTTTCTCTTTCTCACACACACACACACACACACACACACACACACACACACACACACACACACACACACACACACACACACACACACACACACCAAAGTGACGGTGTCATAGAAACGGCACACACCCTCCCACAATGTTTTTGTACCAGATAGACGCATGCATCCGATCTCCTCCCAATTCGATACGATTGATGTTGCTTTCTCTATACCCATATGTTTCAAATTGTGTTAGCTTTTTCACTGATCAGTGGTCAGTTCTTGTCCCTACCGTCCGATTTGATGTGCTTTACCTGCTAAAACATGAGTCTTGTAAGCCGGATTCATGCTTTATGACACAACAGTGCTGCATGCCAAAAATAGCGGATCAGATCTACGGGTCGAGGAGCTTGAGCCTCTGAGATCTGTTGTCAGTCATGCGACAGTGTATACCGTACATTGGCCATTAGATTTCAACTAAGTGTTCCCGATGCTGGACATTGCTGGTGAGACAGAGTTGGAAACCCACAGGCCACTGTCCCATTCGCGAAGCATTAGAGATATGGAGGATGAAGTGTGCAGTTTAACAGCCCCATTATGGCGGTCCATTCACATTAGCAATTAGTGCACTAAAAGGCCTTTCAGGCTGCATTAAGCTATCTATGGCACAGAGCACAATTAGCCAGTTAAGTGCACTATATTGCAGTCAAATTGGAACTGCAGGAGTGCGAGTGCTGCTGTTGTAGGAAGACATGCAAGTTTAGAGAGAGGTGAATCTGAGTGTGATTCTTGTGGGCAAACCCCTTCAGGCTCTAGGCTAGCCAATATATTGTGACTTCAAGTGATGTTCTGACAAGTAATATTCTGATAATGTTGGTTATGATCATCAGTCCAGTCCCAATAGAATTTATGAGACGAGTCGTAACTGGCTGTAATGCACTGTTTAGTACCCATCAATCTGGGAACCCACCTGCAACACAAAGGGAAAACCGTGCCCTCTTTTGCTTTCAAACTTTTTCCATTCAAGCAAAAGTTTGTTTTCAGAAGAATCATACGATTTGCATTAAATGTTTTGGACAACGTCTCTAAGCACTACAATAATATGTAATATGCAATGTTGTAAGTCATTTTGTATGCACAATTTTGTTTACAAACATTATTATGCTGGCCAAAATGTAATATATATTGAAGCAATAAGCCACGAGAGGGAGCAGGTAACGGGTGGATTTATCCCGAGGAGAGGACCGACCCGAAGGTGGGGTCTTCTACCTTCCCCAGGATAAAATCCACTGGTAACCTGTGACCTCCAGTGGCTAATTGCTTTTCTAAAACTGTTACAATTATGGCAACATGAAAAATCAGAGAAGTACCAATTAAAATAATACGCAGCAACACAATGTCGTCTGTAAGTTACCCAGATAAAGACAGTAGTTCCCAGCTACACAAAAGTAGTTTCCAGCCAACCAGCTGTAGAAACTACACACCTGTGACTTGTGATCAACTCCTGACTTCTCAAGCCGTCATTTATTTCTGCATGTCACACTCGTTTTGTCTGTTCTTCCTCCATATTGTCACTTCGTCCACGCTTAGTCAGACAACAAATCAAAATTCACCATGAAGGATTTCATAACAACAACAAAAACGGTTCCGGGAAGAGGAGTAATATGCAGTCAGCAGCACCAGGTTCTGACCTAAAGTGATTGGATGGGTTATCAGTGCTTTTTCCACTGTCACGTGATGGTTGCCAGCCAATCAGAATTAAGTATTGGGACTAGCAGTTTTATAAATAGAAATATATTTGAATTGTTAGAGAGGCCATTGGTTAAAGGGACACTCACCACTTTTCAACCTACCTATCTTGGTGCTCACAAATGATCATGATAATGGATTGCATTTAGCATTTTTCCTGAAAAAAATCATACATTGCTAGGATAGCATAGCACACTTTTTCCCAAATGGTTTGTGTCTTCAGAAACTGGTCCACCACTTCCAAGCCATTGTTCTCACAATAATAAAAATGGAAATACAGTTAAAAAATGGTGAAGTGGTCCTTTAAGGAACTCATTAAAATGGTAAGGTATCTGTTCTGAATAGTATTAGACCTTGAGAGTTGTGTTATTGGACAGACTAGCAAACTGCTTATCCTACAAGAATGTTCCACATGCTGATAACTGCACTGTCACTTGCCAATTTCATGCTTTACAGCCATATCATGGCTCGCTGGTTTAGGAATGAGGAAATGTTTAGAAAGAAATGTGGTAACAACACATTTTTGTCATTAGATGAGATCTGTTAGTATCTTCTAATGCATAACATACTGTAATGATTTACGGCAGGGTGATGCAATCATGCATTGCAGTTGAGATGTGTTATACCTCGAAGCGAACGGGAGTCATGACCTGTTCTCAAATCTGAGACTTGCTGCTGTAATGTTGGACACACTCACTTTTATGACAGTTGCATGGTAGGCTATACTAGCGTACAATCTCTCTTGCGCTGTTCTTGTTCTTACAGACAACAGTTGGTAGCTGTTTGTTTCCTGTACTCAGTCCTCTGTAGTCTTCTAACGGTCAGCTGGCATAGACATTGAGCCCAACCCGGGGAGGGGGAGAGGAGGGCCGACCAGATGCTCTAGAGGGGCACTGTGATAAGACCCCAAACAAAAGGCACTGTTCTTAGAGGGGCCCAGAGCTGGTGAGAGCAGGAGTTGGATCGACAAGGGGCTGGGAATGTGGCGCCTCAGAAGCACCGCTACACCATTATGTATCATACTGGACATGGTTCTATGGTATATGTATACCATTAGGTCAACCTGTAACATGTTCCATATGTATATGTCTGTCCATGATTTGTACTACACAAGTACGAGGACATGCATATTGCATACAGTGGCAGGCGTGATGTAGTTGTGCAGCCTTCACTCTCCTCTCTTGGCTGTTCCTACATACACACTCACACAGACACACACACACACCATAACCCTATGTCACAGACAGTGGTGGAGTGCTTTTAAGAGGTCTGTGACGGCACTGCTACGTCTCCTCTGCCTCTTCTTTCTGCCTCTCTCTCTCTTTATCTCTCTTTTACCCCGTCTGTCTGCACTCCCCTCTTTCTCTGTCCGTCTCTCTGTCTCTGTCTCTCTCTCTCTCTCTCTCTCTCTGTCTCTCTGTCTCTCTCCCATCCTTGTTGTCATCCCCTCAATGCCCTCTCTGTCCATGGACCCTGGTGGTGGTGGTGGTGGTGGGGGGATGTCTTCCTGTCCTTCATCGTATCAGAAGACACCCTGGGCACTAAGAGAAGGGGAGGGGCCAGTCCCCATGCCCAGTCCCTACTTGTCTCGTCCCATGCTGTCCCAGTCCCCTAACCCACACACACATGCACGCACCACAAGCGCAGACACACACACGCGCGCACGCATGCACAAATGATTGGCCCCTGTAATTGTTGGCGTCGGAATATTGTGACTGGTTCTGGATCAGCTTGGCTCCTAACTCACAGATGTGAGGTGTATTGTATACGGCAAATGAGGCATCTGGAATCTGATCAGCCTGGACTTATGGGGATCGTAATTTTTTGTCCTGAGCGCCTTCTATTCAGAACAACAACACCGTGGTGAATACAGAACTGGGAGCTCCGCAGCGGTGTGGAGGTCTCTTTACAGAGTCCCAGCTGAAGGTAGGCAGATTGTAGGCAGGTGCACTGTGTGCACATCTTGATTTCAAGTGCCTTCTGGAAATTACCCCTTTTGGCACCTATTGAATGTTCCCTCTTCACACTGGATGGCAGTCCCTTCTTTTGTCGTTCCTTACTGAGCGTTCTCCTTTCTTGTTCTCAATCAACTTTCTTTTGTACGGTAGATATTCATCCGCTGCCGGTAAGGCTTCATCCAGAGCTACAAGGTTGAGCAAGTATGGAGGGTTCAGTGTGTTGTGTACTGTCCACGACACACGACTGCAACCAAGACTGAATAATAGCTGACCTTTCTGCTAGAAGACAGCCACTTAAAACAGCTATAGGCTGGAACTGTCACAACTTGGTTCCTCTTTACTGTGTGTGTGTGAGTGTGTGTATGTGTGTCTGAGCGCACGCGGGTGGGCGTGCATGCACTGGTCAGTGCTTTGCATTGTGGTCTGCTGTGGTGTCAGCGGCTGTGTTGATGAGAGAAACCCTTTGGGTCAGCGAGATGCCACTGGGCTCAGACAGACAATAGCTCTCTGGTCGATGTGTGCAGGTTGCTGTTTGGTGGCAACAGAGCCCAGTGTGTGCAGGGATTTGGTGTATTTTGTGTTGTTTTTTGCTGGGCGCACGCATGTGTGTGCGTGCGCAGGAATGTTTATGCAAGCAAGCATGCACAATAATTTGATTCACAATTGATTTCCAGTATAAAATTAAGTTATATTATTATGATAAAGTAAAATCAGGGATAAAACCCAAGGTAAAATGTGGGGTGTTTTCTTCCAAGGCCTAATGGCAGTCATGGGCCATGGGTCCATGTGAGAACGGCAGATCCTGGTAGTTTGTGAATTTGGAGAACTCTGTGCTAGTTTTTGTCCCTTGCTCTTATTCTGGGGTGGTGCCAGTCCTCGTTGGCGTAACCCAAGCCCCTCAGTGCCCCACGCCGCCCCATGCACTACCTACGGGTAACCTGACCCCAGAGTGCTTTGTCATGTTTCAGTGTGGGGGGCGGAGGTTCCCGTCCCACACTCCCCCTCTTTGTCCGACCGCAACATGGCACCGTCACAACAACCTTGTCCTCAGATCGGCTTTGACAGAAACGATGGGCGTAGCTCGGCTTCAGGAACGCCCCGTGTGCTCTAGGATAAAGACCAGGAGATCTTGTTGTGAAGTCTTTACCCCACAGTGAAAGGCATGAATTATTAAAGAGTTGTATTTCGGAGTTAAGCCTAGGATATTGCCTTTTACCTACTAATAGTAAGGTGACTTCATTATGTGACATAAAGTGGGACAACTCCATAGTTTGGAATATTTTAATGTCTGCAAACTCAGTCTGCACATTGTAGGCGCTCCCTTTGATGACTTTATTTTTGCACCACTTGAGTGAGCTGAGTGACTTTTGGAGCACACTGCTCTTCTTCAGACGAGGCTGTCTGAAGGAAACATCTCTCAGTCTGCCTGTTCTGTTTATTCCGGGGAGAATTCTTCTGGCTCTCCCATACACAACCCAGGCTGGGGTCTTGGCCCGCTAACAAAGGGATGCCCTGTGGATGAAAAAACAGCTGAGGGACTAAAAAACAAAGCTAAAGCCCACAGCATTGTTAATTGGTTAAAAACCTAACCCATCCAAATGATCCAACAAGAAAAACAAAACAGGAAAACATACTAAAACAAAGCTTTAGTTTGCATTCCTTGCTCTGCGTTGGCACGCTCACCAACTCCTCTGATCTCAGTGGCTGTTATTGTACCGGCTCTGTTCCCTCAATCTACAAACTCAACGGTACTGGTGGTTAGAGAACAGAACCCATAGTATAGTATTCACCAGTTCATCTGGTATTCACCAGTTCATGTGGAATTACTGCAGTTATTCAGCAATTCATCAGGTTATACCAGTATAACAGTTCAACGTTTTATCAATATATGGACCTATTATATTATTTTGAAACCCCTTTTAATGGCCTCATACCATCTCCTCTAGTGTGTTATGCAACAAGATATCTTGACGTGCCGTTTGCTATTCTCCCCTTTCCCATAGCTTTCATTGTTGTTTTAGAGAACATGGACACTGACAAGTGTCCATGTTCCCCAAACCTCACTGACTTATTTGTCAGTAAGTAAACTACGGGAAAAATCCAGAGATGTGTGGATTAAAACTGCCTCTTAGTAAGTGTTTTAGCCAAGAGCTCATTTTTCCTCCTGGAAAAAAAAAAAAAAAAAAAACTCGCACAAACATCCAAACGTTTCCTAACTGCTCACTTGACTCAGCAAAACCCATGGTTCACGACCCTGCTGTGTTTTTTTTTTTTTTTTGCAGGCAGTGAATTGCTGCCTGTTAAGCCTCCGTTTGACAGCAGGCGAGACATTTTCAGTGCTTTGAGCCATCTCAATTCGTCCGAGTTGTCAGCTGCTGATGTAGAGCTGGGAAACACTACAGGATGAAAATAAAACGTACTGTGATACACTTCATTCCAGATAGTTTAACAGCGGGGGGTTATCGGCGGCGACTCTGGGCGCAAAAAATCTCATAATAGGCATGTCTGCTGTCACATTTTCACACTCATGTGAACGGAGGAGTGCTCTTATCATCATACATCACATTCCGTGCTCAGCCGATCAAATCATCACAAATGTATTTCCGACCGATCACTTTGGACGTCTCGTGCCACTTTGTACACTGAACACTGTTTTCCCTTCCCTCATACGTATTTATTGATCCAATACTTTTTAATATTGTGGCCAGGGTTTAATCTTATGAAGTTGTGCAGTACACCAGACCTTTGTTTTCAGTGTTGGCCAGTTTTTCAATTCATGAAGATAATGCTTCATATAACATCATAATATCATAATATTTTACGACTATGCCAACTCATACTTGTAAATGCCACAGTGGCGGGTCTCTTGTTGACCATATGACCATAAATAAATTCTTACGGTTCACTTCATTTGTACACTTTCAAAAATGTTACTGCGGTGTTGGACTCTTGGACTGTCCAGAGAGAGGAACTTGGCTCTAACCTTCCCCCTAGCTACACCATGCCTACTGTGCAAAAAAAGAGTATCTCCTACTTTTATGCTTTGTTTTGTTTTTTTTGTTTCTCCAACTGTCTGGCCTCGATTTAACTCCTCTGTCTGGTACGAGGTCCCACAGACAGACTAATCCCATTGTTAACAAAAAAAGGAAACTAATTGCTTGTTTCCATATTTGGAGCATGCCGTTCATCCCAATCAGAGTGCAAGACCAAACTATGACTGTGGTGAGTGTGATGGTCGACCCAGACATATTTCTGGTTGCGGGCCGGTCCCCACTGTTCCTGTGTGCCTCAGTGAGGTCTGGCTGCAGCTGGTGGTGCTAGTAATACACACACAGACAGGGCACACACAGACAGTGAAAACACACACTGATGTCGGGACACACCATGAGACAAGTTGTAGAGACGAAATCTCGGGCCAAGTTGTGGTCAGTCAGAAATGGAGAGCCTATGTGAAAGAACTCACAAATGACCTTTGTCGTTGCCCCCTTCCCCCTATTTCTGCAGGCATGGAAGAAGAGGTGGTTTGTTCTGCGCAGCGGGCGTCTGTCAGGCGACCCAGACGTGTTGGAGTACTACAAGAATGACCATGCTAAGAAGCCCATACGCGTGATCGACCTCAACCTGTGTGAACAGGTAAAGCCAACTCCACGTTGCACAGATGCGTCGGATACAATGTTGTGTCAGCAAGAGGCTTGCCCATCGCTTGCCTTCCATATCGCCTGGCCGACGTGTCAGAACCCTTTAATGAAGAACCGAACATTATGTCGGCTGCCCACCACAGCAGACTGTAAATTGGGCCTGCTTCGCTACTGTCTGCTGGTCTGACTTGTGCTGACAAGTTGTGCAGAGTGAAATGGATACTATAATTATTAGTCAATGTACACTCTCAATTCATATGCCGATTGATCAACTCCAAAGCAAAGCTGGAGCGAAAAAAGTGTTTTGTTTTGTTGCTGGTGCGACCGTGGGTCTGCATTGCAGAGGCTCCAGTTTGGTGACAACAAGCTAGCTTGCCAGATCCTGTAAGTGAAACAAGCGACCAAGTCTATTTAAACAAACCAATTTCACCACAGGTCACTAATATCAATATTACCCTATGTTACAGGAAGACCAGACCATGCCACTTAACATAGGCAAAACTGGCAACATGGCAAACTGCACTGCAAGTTGCTTTTTGCAGGAATTAATGTTTCCTCAGGCGACTGGTTTTGTTCTGATTTAAAAAAAAATGCTAGTATTTTGGAATCTGGCAGTTTTAAATAATCTCTAGTCTAGTCTGAGCATGTCTGCATGATGTGGAGGCACCTTAAAAACCTAGCCACCCCCAACCACTTTGCTACCAAAAAAAAAAAAACAATGACATTGTTTTGTTGACATTACCTGCACTAGTGGGGAGAGAGCGATGGATATAAAATGGAACCATTTGGGCCAAACGTTTGCAACCGTTTTATGTCAGCCACACCCAGTGGTCCAGTGGTCATGGTCCGAAAATGATTCCGCTCCTCCTGCTAGTACGAGACTTGCAATTTCCTTCACTGTAACTCACTCACTGTGTGTGTGCGTGTGTAAGGTGGACGCTGGGCTGACGTTCAACAAGAAGGACCTGGAGCACAGCTTCATCTTTGACATCAAGACCATCGACCGCGTCTTCTACCTGGTGGCTGACACTGAGGACGAGATGAACAAGTGGGTGCGCTGCATCTGCGACATCTGCGGCTTCAACCCCACCGATGAAGGTAAGGAACAAGACGTTGGTTGGTGAGCATAAAGGCCCTGACAGTGGTGTCGTGTGTTCTGTGTTAACCCTCACACTGGTGGCTGTGAGGCGTCAGTAAGTCAAGGTGTGGACTAGTAGGTGTATCTCTGCCAATTCACACTACACTCCTCCTTTCCTGCTTCAGCGCCTCCCTGAAATACAAACTTCTTTGTACCACTCCTGGCTACTGTAGCGCGACTCGTCTTGTACAACTTGTATTATCAGTGCTGCTTATCAGTGCTGGTTCTTTGGCACACACAAAAAAAATCAAATCATTCCTGTTTGAGTTCAAGTCAAGTCAAGCTCAAGTCATTTTATTAGCTGCTGTTGTCTTCCCCCTGCTAAAATGGGTCTGGTAGAGGTAGATGCACAGTACAACTCTACCCTCCACGAGGTATCAAAATCAAACCAATTTAGTCATAGTAATAACTATGCACATACTGCACATGGACGTTGACACGCAGCATTGCACCACTTCCTGTTGAGACCAAATAACACTGTAGCATCTGTGTATTGTGTCAAGGGACAGAGGTTCCCAGGGAGTGGAGATTTGGTGCATATTTAGTGCGCCTACAAATAAAAAAAATCCCCTTGGCATATATTGGTTTGGGAACACAGTGCAACATCGGGGCACCATGGGTTGACTAGCATCATTAAGAAGTAATCATACGAAGCTAAGAAAAATACAACATTCCAGTTATTATTTAGCTGATTGGAGTGTTTTGATTTGTGTCGTTCAAATAGCTGTGTCTTTCTGGTGGACGTGGCCATGAGGGGCCTGTTCAGTGGAGTTCTCAGCTCAGGCCTAATGGTCTGTGTGTTGAGATAGGCTCACATTTCCCTCTCCGTTCCCAGTGCTGGATAATTAAAGCATTGTGTTTCCCTGCAGTCCCACAGACACTCGGTTCCTACTTTCCTTTCCCTTGTCTGGATCTCGTTCTCGCATTTCTTTCTATCTCTCTCCCCCTCGCTCTCGCTCTCACTCTCACATCACGATGAAAGGCATTGTCTTTCCATCTTGTCCACACTTTTTTCTCTTTTTATGTCAAAATACAGTGACACTCTGACTGACTGCAGTGGATACTTTTTTTTTAACCATTGTTTACCATTGCACTGTATTGTTGATGCGTTTTTGTTTTGTTTTTTCTGATCACAGCAGTACTTTCCTTTCTCATTCAAATAATTACAAAGACTGATGCCACTGAGAAACCATGGCAGGAGCATGCCATTTTTCCCTTTTTCTCTCAAGAACCAAACTAATCTCAAACCCTGGCAACAAGCAACTGTGCTTGTCTCCAAGGACAGCCTCTCGTTTGTGTTGTGACTATTACTCAACCTCTGCTAGCAAGCGTTGGCCCGGGAAACGACCTTGACAGAACATCGTTCACGCCATCTTCTGTCACCAAGTTAGTGGACCTGCCTGACAAATCCCTTGTATACACACACATTAGTTGGAGTGCCCGGCCGAGCATGACACTGGATGTCAGCTGCCCAGTTTAGAGGAGATGTACACCCACCTGACGGTCATCAATGACCCCATACAACCCCATAACTGTCTGTTCAAAGTACTACCATTAGGAAAGAGGTATCGGAGCCTCAAAGCCAGAACAGTTTCCCGTCTCAGGATGTAAGACTGTTAAACGTCGCCGCGCCAAATGCGAGGATTGGGTATGTTTCTGCCATGCCTTTTACGGTCGAAACCCTTATTTTGAAGCGCCAGATCTGTGAAACCGGATATATGATGACATTATCGTGTTTCTGGTGTCTTGACCATTGGAAATAGCAGACGTTCCGAGAACAAGGACATTGAGGGTCCAATCTGAGATAATGCTGATAGAATAGGTGCGGGGGCAATTTTATTTTTCAAAATATATGCGCCCATTTTGTCCCAAATGAAATTCAACAACACAACGATCGTCAAACGATACGTTCAAATCAAAAGATGGATTAAAGAATGGAATCAATCAATTGCCGTGTTCCTCGAGTATGGCGGGGGGGCAGGCAGGTAATGTATTAAATAAGAAAAAACAGTGAGCATCTTCATTCATCTACACAGTATTATGGCCTGGTTGGTATGTACACTATGCCTACGTTTTCCCAGAGTGCGCATGGTACAGTACATGCTTTTACATCCTTGTGACAATAAACACGTTCCCACATACACACAATTTAAATTCTTGATTTGACTGCTTATGAGACAAACATCCCCAATGATAGGCCTCTGCCAGCTTTCCAAACCATCTGGCCTTGAGATGCTTTCTAGTTCTCTGGTCTGTGCTCATCTGAGACCCACCTGTTTGTTTTTGATGACATCCAATGGGTGCTTCTTGGCAGGTGTCAATGCTAGGTAGGAGGATGAGGACATTCTCCCACACTGTCTGGATTAATCAGCATGTAGAGCTACAGAGAGAAGATAAAGGAACCATGAATGGAATATTATGTGCATGCGTATATGCATCAGCTAATACCTCTATTACAGTGGTTTTCAACCTTTTTCATACCAGGGCACACTATTTATTCAGCATTTGAGCCACGGACCACCATTTGATGTCATTTTAGCCCCACAGACCCAAAACCCAAAGATCTGTTTAGGCTGAATTCTGGAAAAAAAAAAAATGAATGATGAATATTTGAACTCTTGAGAGCGAAGCCAAATGGACCCGCAAGGATCCATTTGGTTACATTTTCACGCTCTCAAAGAGTTACATCTGATTAACCAACTATCCATTGTTCCAGCTGGGGACCACCTGGAGCCCTCTCAAGGACTACTGGTGGTCCCCGTACCACTGGTTGAAAACTACTGCTCTAATATGCCCTTCCTGTTCTTATTCCAGCACATGCAGAAAGGGGTCCACAACTTGAAATGATTAGTGCTGTATAAAACCAGAGACGTTGAGGAAAGGCTGTCTGAGAGAGAGGTGTGGCGGATTGTGATGCTGTACATCAGTGGTTTTCAACCAGAGGTCCAGGGACCACCAGTGGTCCTTGAGAAAGTTCCAGGTGGTCCCTAGCCAAATGATGGAAGGTTGGTTAACTGGGTGCAACTCTTTCAGAGCATAAAAATGAAACTCAAGAGTTAAAATATTCATCATCTGAATTAGCCAAGTCTACACTACTCGAGAATGAATAAGATTAATGGTCATTTTGATCTGTAAATTTGACTGTTTTGTTTCCCAAATCCAGCCTGTAATTGTGGACAAAAGCACAATAAATCTTCAGTTTTTGGTCTGTGGGACTACAATGTCATGAAATGGTGGTCTCTGGATCAAATTATGAATAATTAGTGGGCCCTGGTATCAAAAGGGTTGCTCTCCACAACAGTACATTTTCCTTTTCATACTCTATCTATAACGCCTGTAACTATAACTGCCGTGCCGCCTCTGGGCTTCTGATTTCACCCCCACAGGATAATAAAGGTGTCTGCATCGATCTGTTTGCGAGCACTTGACTTTCTCTTCATGTCTAATGCTATATGGCGGAAAGGCGTTTGCTCTACATAATTACAAAAAACTGATAACGCTGTGAAATCTAGGGCAGGAGCATTTACACAACATGTCGCCTCAAACCCTTGGCAACAAGCAACTGTGTGCTTGGCTCCACAGTGCTGTGTGAGAGCTGGCCTCCCTCAGCGATCGCATCATTCACTGAAAGAAATGAAATGTTTCCAAGCAGCTTTTGTGCTGCATAGAGCGGTGGGGTGACGGATACGAATTTGTATTGGCATAAATTGGAACTATGCCACACGTAGCATGAACATCCAGCGCTGATTTGAAGCACCAGAAGCATTCTTCGTGGTGATAGTAGGTAATTCCAATTAGACCAGTGGTTTTCAACCTTTTTGATACCACAGGGCCCAGTATTTATTCAGCATTTGAACCACGGACCACCGTTTGACATTTTCACCCCACAGACCCCAAAACTAAAGATTTCTTTTGGTTTTGTCCACAATTCAATCCTGGCTAGCATACAGTAAATCAAACAGACCATTCTTCTCCATTCTCTAATTGTGTAGACTTCTTAATTGAGTGGTGCTAATTTAGATGATGAATATTTTAACTCTTGAGAGTGTTAACATGAAACCATATGGACCATATGGACTAAGTGTATATTTGGTTTAATTTTTACGCTCTCAAGAGTTATATCTGGTTTACCAACTTTTCATCTGGATAACCAACTTGGCTGGGGACCACCTGGAACCCTCTCAAGGACCACTGGTGGTCCCCGGACCACTGGTTGAAAACCGCTGAATTAGACAAAAGGGGTAACATTGGTTTTTGCTGTGTATGGCGCCTACCCTTTATCAGGGGTCGGCAACCCAAGATGTTGAAAGAGCCATTTTCGACCCAAAATTAAATTCAAAATCTGTCTGGAGCTGCATTTTATTATTATTTTTTTCCTGAGAGTGTGCAAATGTGAACCAAATGGACCCTGGCGGGTCCATTTGGTTCCATTTGCACACTCTCAGAAAAAAGGTCCTCAAAGAAAAATCATTAACATGGTGAAACACAACCTTTCTTCAGAAATGGAGTTTCTAAAAAAAATAAAGGAGTTTTACAGAACTCCATTTCTAGTCCACACAGCATCTCTAAGGTATATTAATGACATAGTAAACTGAGTAAACTGTTGAAAATGGGTGGTTCAGATTGAAAGCTCCACCTCTGATAACTGCTGGGCTTTTTTGACATGGCCAAGTGCTACTTTAACTGGCAACTGTCAGACAGTGCAACGTGTTTTGGGTGACTGAAATGTTTATATTATTTTGGTGCGAATCGCCCCAGTGTGTGTATGTAATAATGCTACATCCAGGGAGCCACTAGGGCTGTGTTCTGGAGCCGCATGCGGCTCCTGAGCCGCAGGTTGCTGACCCCTGCCTTTATGGACGGCAGTGTTTTTGTACTGTATCACTGTGGATGCTAGCATCTTACTGTAACAAACCCTCTCTCTCTCTCTCCACCCAGACGCGGCCAAGGCAGCCCACCAGTCAGCGATGGTAGTGGACGCCCCGCCTCACCCAGCACACAGTGGTATGATGGTCCCTGGGGGGCCCAGTGTGCTGACCAACGTGCCCCCTCCCTACCAGCCTGTGAACGTCCGACACCTGGACTCTCAGTCCAGCCTGGACGAGCCACAGGACTACCTGTGGCTGGTCAACTGTGAGAGCAAAAAGCCTGAACCTAACAGGTCTGTGAGTGTGTGTTTGTGTGTTTGTGTGTTCGTGTCTGTGTCAGTCAGACTGGCATTAGTGAGTGTTAAACGTGGGAGAAGAGGAACTGTCCCGAATAATAAAAACAGTTAGATTGTTTGTCCATGTTACTGTATATCCATTATCTCCTTATCCTTTTTTTCCCTCATCATTTCTTTGCTGTTACACAATCTACCTGTTGTTCTTGTTCTCCTTTTCTCATTTTGATTTCCTTCTATGTTACTGCTTCTCCTCCTGTGTGTGTGTCCGTGCGTGTGCTGTGTGTAGTCCTGTGCTGGAGGCAGACCAGGTGTACTTGCTACTGGAGGACTGTGAGAGCAGGACTCTTCCCTCTCAGGCCAGTCTGTGAGTGGCCGCCTCCCAGCTGGAACGGCCTGCTGTGTGGAGTGTTCCGCCTTGATGTGGAAATGAAGTATATGCATATACAGTATATTGTATATGCATATACTGTGTGCCAGAAACACACACACATATAGGGCTGTCACAATTATTTAACTAGACAATTATTATTTGCCGCTCAAAATGACAGGCCTACACACACACAAACCTGAGACACATGCTATGCACAGCTACAGGGTCCCACACACATGCATTTAAAAAAGCATGAAATGAATGCACAATAATGCGTGCATACATAGACAGTTAGACACATAGCACATACAGTACATACTGCAAGTACGCACAGCACATGTGCACATAAAATCGACACATATACAGCAGTCAAATGAACTCGCAGAAACACACATACACATTCACCAAAAGTTTTACACACAAACAGTTGAACACACATGTACATTTAGCATGTGTACGCACATACTCACAAAGAGAGTTGTTTGTTGTGTTTGACATTGTTAGCGTAATGTCCTTAAACAGCAAAGGAGGAAGTGAGTGAGAGTGTTGTCACTGACGTTGCATTACCTTACTTTCCTGCATGTTTAACTGTGTGTGTAAGGTCTATTAAGAATTAATTTTCACATCACTGTGGTTTACAAAAACTGTTACTGAAATAACTGGAGGCACAGGCACATGGCTTTGACTTGTTCTTCTTTGGCTGCGGTTGTAGTTACTACTAGTAGGTGTTAGTAGTAGCTGCTCTGAAGACAAGATACATTGACGGAATCTTGAACTGTATAATATTGTAACGATTCGATTTGTAGATCCACAACTTCTGCTGCGCTTGTGTTCCGTCCTCAGAGCCCACGCCGAGTGTTCCAAGTCTACCTCTTCAGAGACGGACCTGAACGACAACCTGCCCTCCCACCGCACCCCCACCTCCTCCACCTCCTCCGCCAAGCACGCCTCGCACAACGGCTTCTTCGCCCAGCACCCGGCGCCGGCCTCCGCCTCCTCCATCTACGACTCTCCTCCGTCCCGCGGCGCCTCGCTCTCCAACGACGCCGGCCTCTACCACCTGCCGCGCAGCTACTCTCAGGACACGGTGCTGCTCCCCAAGTCGGCGTCCTCCCCGCCTCTCCCCGAGGGCGGGGACCCGTCGGAACTGTACGTCTTCAGCACGCCGTCTCGGAAGCCCTCCGTGGAGGCGCACATGCGCAACCTCTCCATAAGCTACGACATCCCGCCCACGCCCGGCGCCAACAGCACGTACCAGGTGCCCCGCACCCTGTCCGCCTCGGCCGGGGGAGGGAGCATGGAGGGCGGGGTGGACGTGGTGCCGCCGCCGAGGCCGCCCAAGCCGTCGCTCGGCTCCACCTCGGGACCCCCTCCGCCCCCCGCGGAGCGCTCCCCCACAGACACCTACTGCGTGCCCCGGTCGGCCTCGGAGACGGACGGGAACTACTGCGTTCCGACCAGCGCGGGGAGCAAGGCGCTGCGCAGCAACACTATCGGCACCGCGGATTCCACGCGCATACGAAGAGGTACATGGCGACCAAATGGATATAGTGCAGGGGTTTACAACCTTTTTGATACCAGGGCCCACCCTTTATTCAGTGTTTGAGCCACGGATCACCATTTGAGGACGTTTTAGCCCCACAGACCCCAAAACTAAAGATTTCTTTTGCTTCTGTTCATTACTATTAATCTTCTAGTTGTGTAGACATGGGCTAATTAAGATGATGAATATTTTAACTCTTGAGAGCCAAATGGACCCTTGCGGGTCCATTTGGTTTCATTTTTACGTTCTCAAGAGTTACATCTGGTTAACCAACTAGGCTGGGGACCACCAGGTGTGCTATCTCTGGCAAAGAGATTTGGGGCTCCATTTTCTTTACATGCTAAACCCCTTATCCCAAATCCCTTTTTTTGTTTTGACTATTTTGAAAAACTTTTGGGAATATTTTGTCAATCGATTAACACGTTGTGAGCTTGTAGACTGGCCATTTGAACTACTCAAAAATGTTTTGTTTTTTTAAATAGTTTAAAAAGGCAAAGAAGTTAAGGGATAAGGGGTTTAGCGGTAACGAAAATGGAGCCCTTGCTGTTGAAGGAAACATCACTACAAATGACCACACACACATTACTGTTTGCTGGTCAATCTGCGGCATGATTATGACAACTACACTGCACTCACAGCACAGCCATCATACATTTCATAGGTGCATGAGAACATTGTAATTAAGGATGACTTGATAACTAAAACTTGATTGTTGATATTGAGTGAGGGGTCAGCCAATTCTAAAAAGAAAACAATGGTAGTATCTCACTGCTCCCCCTGCTGGTGAGAGGCATCACCACAATAACAAATCCACTGGACAGAGGATTATTCACAAAAGTGGATGTGAGAGAGGACCTGAGGTCAACATTACTCCAGCAAGCGCTGACACAAAATGCCATGTGCTTAATGCTTCTGGAAGCTGTTAAACTAACAATATAAAGATTGCACAAGTGCATTTATCTTGGCAGAGATTGTTTCCTTGACAATTTTTATTAATATTTATGATACAGATTTAGGCTATCTTTTGATGTACACCATGCTATTATTCACCCTGAATACCAGTGCCATGTGCATCTAATTTGTATCATGGATAAGTTAGATTACATAGGGCCCTTCCTAGCATGAAGATGAGTTCCCCTATAAACATTTTTTGCAAATGAAACTTAACCTCCAAACTTCATTGCATTAGTGCCATGCTGTATTCATTGACATACACAGGAAATGGAACCCTCTGCTCCAGAAGTGCTGGCCTACACAGCAGAATTTAGTCTCATATCCTTATCCTAGTGGTCCTCTTTTCTCTGTGTTGTTACCACTGAGCTCTTTGTGGTTATGTGAGTGAATTGCATTAGTGTGAATGGCTAATGACCAGGGAAAGAACACAACAACAGTGCACGTCAGATTGCTTAATTGAATGTGTGTTGAATCCTGAAAAAAGTCGAGATTGTTCATGACAGCGGGATGATAGTTGGGGCAAACTCTCCCACTTCTAGAAGGTCACAGTTTTGATTCCTGCATCAGTTAGTTCAGAGAATGGAAGGTGAGACGGTAAACATTTAGTGTTGTATGATGCTGTATTTTCATGGGATAAGTGCGTGTGTGTGCGTGTGTGTGCGTGTGTGTGTACATATGCCATCTCCGTGTAGACAACAACTGAGACTTTGCTGTATTTATTTTTCTTCAGATTTTGGATCCCAGGATTGCTATGATATCCCCAGGTCATTTCCCTCCGACAAAACCTCTACATT
The DNA here is from genome assembly GCA_039105355.1 of Benthosema pterotum. Taxonomy (NCBI): domain Eukaryota; kingdom Metazoa; phylum Chordata; class Actinopteri; order Myctophiformes; family Myctophidae; genus Benthosema; species Benthosema pterotum. The sequence goes on along the minus strand of CM076973.1, from coordinate 19,643,344 downwards.
TGACTTCAACGAAAGTTTCAACAGCTATTTTGTAAGTGTTGTTCTAATAGGTGATTTTCTGGTTCAGTGGAGAGTCGAGCTTAGACACTCCAAGAAGACAAGCATTGTGCCTCAAGGCTTAAAAGTGGATTGACTGAGACTGACAGAAACTCTTATGCTGCGTGCGTGCGTGCGTGCGTGCGTGCGTGCGTGCGTGTGCGTGCGTGCGTGCGTGCGTGTGTGTGTGTGTGTGTGTGTGTGCGTGTAATATACGAGTGTCTATTTTCTGTGAATATCTGCATTTCTGCATTATCTTTATGTTCGCGCACATTGTGCATGTGTTTACCTTTTATCTTCAACCTCCACAGAAAAACAAAGGCATGATGCCAGTGGGTAGCCAATCCACAGAAGAGATGGATCAGAACTATGTGCCCATGAGTGCCAATTCCCCATCACACCACCACTCTGGCAACTTGCAGGACCCCATCCAGGAGCCCAACTATGTCCCCATGACCCCAGGCACGGTCGAGTTCTCCTCCCTGGGTAAACAGGTCCCTCCGCCTGCCCACATGGGCTTTCGCGCCAGCCCCAAGACCCCGCCTCGCCGGCCTATGCTCATCAGCGACTGCCAGCCCCCACCTGTCGACCGCAACCTCAAACCTGACCGCAAAGGTGAGTGGAATCTTGGGTCTATGTATGTGTACACACAGTAATATCTGGAGTGTTAATTTAACTTGAAATGAACATTCATATGGAACTTCAAGTCAAATGAACACTTTGGATGTTGCTGTTTAGGCATGCTTGTGTGTGTGGGTTAATGTTTCTCCATAGCTGTTGGGTGGTGTGCTGCTTTACGTTTACTGTTTCCCCCTTCCTTGTGTCTGTCATCTGACACTCGGCTGTGTTTCCATGGAGTGCTGGCTCATGGTTTTTTGTCTCTGCTCAGTTCTCAAGCGTCATCATGTTGGAATCGAGAAGACACTTTCCACAAGCCAACGACTTGAGTTAAAAACAGATTTCACTGAACACACCATCGGGTACTGCCAAGACACAAGGGTCCCATTATCATAACAGAGCCTCTATTAATTGTGTCACTTCACATCATAGACAAATTGTCAGGTAAATCTGACCAGCCGTCACCCTGCACCAGTCGTGTCCAGCATTTCAGAAAATGTGGGCGCCATTTCCCATTAGGCCGGTCTGTTTCCCCTTGACCGGTCCACACACACTACCTATTTTACCTCTGGCTGAATTGGGTTCAATACTTGCCACGCCAACTCCCACTCCAACACATTAGCCTCGCCCCCCTGTCAAAGGCACTTTTGTCTGAGCCTCTGGAGGCCCCGTGGTCTGTTTTGGGAGGGGACAGGAGGGGGTAGGGTCCGTGCCATGGAGCACCCGAAGGCCAGAGTGGTCACCTCCATCTCCATTGTCCCATCTGCCTGAATGGAGGCTTTGATGAGAGACCTACTGTAGCAGTGCGGCATGTACACAGAGATGCCAGTAGTGAAAGCGGGAGGGAGAGAGGGGGATGAGAGTCTCACACACAAGCCATTTTTAGATTATGGCAGATCCTAAAGAGCAGGATCTCGGCTCACTTTAGTCCGGTCAGGTCCATGAATAAAATAAGTGCACTTTAAAATAAGTGCACTGAAGTGTTGCCAGGTTGAGCTTCTCAATCCCTTTGTTTGGTTCTTATGGATTTGTTGTACCATGAGCCATGCATCTCACTACCACAATGCTATATCTGCCCATGCCATCTCCCACGTGACAGTCTGTCTCTTTGTCCGTCTGTCTGCTTGACTTGTTTATGCCAACTAAATCTTGTCAATTGCACAGCATCTATGACTTATGCTTCAGTAATACTTAGTTGCACATGCACACCATGTCACAGCTAGGCAGTCACGCACAGAAAATAGCCGATCTTCAAGCTCAGAACGTGTGACACTGACGTATGTTGAGCTTGTAGATCTGGCCTCTATTTTTCGTGTATGACACCAGTGCGCACATCTAATCATTTGGATACTGTATCCCACTGCAGAGCTTTATAGCTTGGAATGTGTGTGTTGTTGAATGTTTTTAGCTGTTATAGAACTGCACAACATGCCTTTGGATTCAATATGTTGATATTAAAGATAAACCCTGCCCAGGTAGAGCTGGTGTACTTTTCATCTTGTGGCTTTGTCGATGTATGGTTGTTGTTCTCACAGCTCATTGTGCATGCAGTGCTGATGTCAGGCTTTGTATGCAGGGAAGCCATGCTGCATGGAGTGAGGTTCATGTCAGGGTTTTTGAGGCCTGCTGTCACCATGACAATAGTTGACAATTTTGCCCTGTAAAGGGCTGATTAGCGGGTGGGCTGCGAGGGAGGGGCAGCTGCAGGTTTGTTGTTCAGCAATGTTCTCGCTCTCGCTTTGCATGGCAGCGTTCAATTGGGGTTAGAATAGGGATCAATTTTGTTGTAATGTTTTTATTTTCTTTTTGTAATGAGCCAAGTCTTCTTTCACCAATCAGGTCAGAGTCCTAAAATTATAAGAGCAAAAGGTGTCGGTTTAGAGAGAACGGACTCTCAGACCATAGGGGAATTCCCCAGACGACGCAAGGGTAGGTACCCCGAATTACCTCCAAACTGGCATTGTACACAACACAACTCTTCATTCTTCTTTGTCCAATTCAACACAACCTTAACCTAATATGCATGCTGGGAATTATGCACTGAGGGATGGTTCTATCTAAAGGGAACTTGACACATCGAAAGAAAACACAACCTTACCGTTTGCATGCTGGAAGTGGTGCACTGTGGGATAAACATCTTAATTTCTCAGAAGTGCTGTATCTCTAAAAGGAACCTGACAACATCAAAACAACAAGAGGACAGTTCAAGCTGTGTTGAATCTTTGAGGTTTATATCTCACCACAGGTACCCAGCTGGGCTGAGGATACATAAACGATCTCTTCATTGTATATCATTATTTTATTTTATTCTAAAGGCCATTAACTTTTGGTTCAGTTTGTTTTTTGTTTTCAAAATATACACTACTAGATGGTTACCAAAGATTATTATTATTATTTGCATTTGGAATAAATGAAATTACTGTAGATTTTGTAGGATTTCTCCCATACTGGAACCGTATTTCCACTATTCGTCATAGTACCTACATTTTCCCACAATAGAAATACCAGGATTATGGTCGTTAATATCGTGCATTGTTGTAACTTAAACCTTACCTTTTCTTAACTGGAACTTACTGTAGGCATCTGAAAAAATCATAATCAATCTTATTATAGACTTGGTTTGGAAATGATCCAAGGTTCAGTATGTTTGATCCTGGACAGTATTTACAGGAAAGAAAGAAGGAAATGTGAGCTTCTTGAGTTTCTCGTAATGATGAAGTTAAACTCACGCAGTTTCCTTTTGTAAATGATGAAGTTAAAGTTACACAGCGTGAAGTCACTCTCCAGTCTTCTGGGGCATGCTGGACAGTGTGACGTCAACCATAAAATAACAATTTCCCTAGTTCCATCCTGACTGGAGATGAGTGTCGTGTGTTCTTCTTCATCTCTCTGAACTCTGTTTACTCTATACTGTCCTTTCCAAAGCCAGAACTCACTGTAGTAATTATCATCACATTCATCAGAACATTAATTTATTAACATTTTCTGGACACATTTCTCTAACAATATTGTGTTTGTATGCTGCATTTGGCTTTTGCTCCAAATCAGACCTTCACTACTAAAGGCAGACCTTCACTACTAATGTGATGGAAGGCTTCCGGGCAGCAGGTGTCTCTCCAGGAGGAAATTGAACAATGATATCATCTAATGAAAGATGATACACACTGATGCATGCCCGGGCACACACGCACGCGCGCGCGCGCGCGCACACACACACACACACACACACACACACACACACACACACACACACACACACACACACACACACACACACACACACACACACGTTCTTCCTCACTCCTCTCCTTTTATCAACACTTTTGGTCATGCTTAATTTGATTCACTTTATTAGAAAATATGGGCGTTCTATTCTTTGTGTTTCACTGTATTCTCACTGCATTGCATTGTTGACCCTTTAGTCCTCATGCTATTTCATGAACTAGCAAACGTCCTGTCTGCTCTAGACATTTTGTATGTCTTTGCCAGACTGAAGCTATGCTGTATGAACAGTGGACGTGGGCTGCCAGATTGGGCCCTGATAACCACAATGTAACATTAGCTGATGTTCTATGACACTTATTTCAGCTAAGACGTGGCGCCTGAGTTGTTGACCAAAATTAAAGTGGATTCAATTCTATACTACTATAAAATGGTTGCATCACAGGTGCTTAAATTTGTATAAATCTATGTTAAATTACAAGAAAACTTTGGTAAAGCGTTGGGCTAGCTACTGTAATTAGTTACCTTGCCATGATGATGGCCGGATTTAGTCACTGTCCAATGGCAATCCAAATAGTTTAGCAACTGTTGCTCTGCAGGTCAAAGTCACCTATGCAGGTGACTTTGTGAAGGGTTAATTGTCTCCTCATTGATTTGCCTCATACAGTGAAACTGTTCTCAAAGTCACTCTTTTTACCCATAAACAAACAAAGCAACAAACAAAGCTCATTCTGACATTATAGAAGCAACATTCTTTTTTTTTTTTTTTTTTTTTTTTACTTCATGTTGATTTTGCTATTTGGAAGGAAGTTGAAATTTGTATAAAACATGTTGGAAAAATAACTACACCCAACCCAAAGCCTTTACCAAAGTGTTATTACACATACATTGCATCATTATTTCTTGCTTCTTCTTGCCACAAGGATTGACATGTGTGTGCACTTGTGTGTGCGTGCTTTTCCTACAGTAAAACCTGCACCTTTGGAGATCAAGCCACTGCCAGAATGGGAGGAGCCTTGTGCACCTGTACGCTCGCCTGTCACGCGTTCCTTCGCTCGGGAGTAAGTTTCCCAATCGCACACTGCATCCACGGATTTTACACATGGTCTATACGTTTAGGCAGTAGACCCAGCTTAATAAAAGTAGTAGATACTAACCCTCCATGCATTACAGTAGTCACTTCATGACCTGTCAATGTCGCACTGTTCCTAGAAATATGTCCATTGCTCTGTCTCAGTAGCTCCAGCATAATGCATTCATGATTTGTTGGCTTGTCAAGGATGAGGTTTGTTTCTGTGCTTTTTATAGCTGCAGGGACTTACCTGGCTGCAAAGGGGCAATAGCAGTGTCTGTCGGTGGTGTGTTTTATTGTGTGTGTGTGTGTGGTGTGTGTGTGTGTGTGCGTGTCTATATTTGCATCCGTGTGCACATGCACATGCACTGAAGTGCTGGGAGAAGTGGGTTTGTAAACCTTGTGAATGCTGCTCAGTCCCTCTAGGTTTCCCATGCCTCCAAGACCCCCATCAGTGCATAGCACGGCCTCCAGCACAGACTCCGAGGAATGTGATGAGAATTATGTAGCCATGCTCTCTAATATGTCAACAGATGAACCAGTATGTAACACCTAATGTTATTCATCTAATATAAGATGTTGCATGATTACAATATATATTTAACTACATTTTGTAAAATGTGTAAAAATTTAGCTGCAATACAGCTACAGTACAAAGAGGAAAAAAATGTGGATTTAAGTGCTAACAATGTCAACCTTTTAAATGAAGACCTATTGTTTATTTACTTGTCTTAGACAGACCAAAGGTTTTAAATGGTTTGGTTTCATACACAGACACTGGCATTTATCTAAGACCCCAGTATGTCATATACTCTATGGTATGTCACACGGTCACTTGCCTTCCTCTCACACCAATAACTTAGAGACAAATCAACAGTCGCCGCAGAGGGACTCCTCAACACTCTTCCTCCGCTCTTACAACCTCTTCATGTTTCGCTGCTTTGCTTTCTACTTTTTCATTTTGCTCCTCCCTGCAGGTACCATACTGTGGAAAAAGAAAATGTTTCTTTTTCTTCCATACATGTACATCAATACCCTTATTGTAGTTTTAAGAACCCCTCTAATTTGGTTATCTGTTACATACAGTAGTTATCCTGATATGAATTAATTATCACTAGAATTGTTAGAGCATAATGGGAACAGCAGGGGCTTAGTTGGGTACAGGTGGGTAACGTCTACCAACAGGTTACTGAACGAGGGGCACTTTCTCTTACAATCTGGGTACTTGATTCAACATTTTCTTTGCTTTGATGACCATAAGAGTTTCCTTTTTTCCTAAAATCCGTCCTGATATTTTTCTGTTGACTTCCTATTCCCTTGCCATGATGTACAGCAATTTCCTTTCCTCTAGACTTTATTCTGTACCACAGCTTTGTCCGTCTGTTCATTGTTTCCTTTTCTGAGTTGTTTTCAGATGACCCATTAAGATCTTTCCTTATTTCTATTCCTGGCTGCATTCTTCTTATCAGTAGCTGCTTTGCTTCTATAGCTTCTATAGCGCTCCTTTCACTCTCCTGCTCACCAGTCCCTCCCCATCTTTCTATTTACTGTTACCTGTTGATTTTTTCCCTGCTGCTAATACTGCTTGTTTCCTTTTCCTTTTTCTCTCTGCCCGTGTATTTTCCTTCCCCTGGCTATGTCCATGTCACTGTGTGTTTGTGCAGAGAGGAGTCCTTCTACTGCACTGTCCCCATCACCCCTGTAAAGCGGGAGGTGGAGGAACTAGACCCCCTAGAGGAGGTGAGACAGGTCGTCAGGTTTGACATGCATGGGCTGCTGTGCTGGAGCACGAAAATGTTGATTAAACTCTGAAAGATATTGTACTCACCCCCTCATCCCAGAAACTATGACCAGCCTCTGGGGGATAAAAATGAAAAGAGAGACATATTAATACTAATGCTTTTCACCCAATGCAAATAGTACAAATATATATATATATTTCTACCTTCACCCAGACATCAGGAGAGTGATAGTTTTCAGGGGAGTGCATTTCTCAGCCTTCAAACCCAGAGCACCAAGGGTCAGACAGATCCACTATCAGTTTCTCAGTGGAAAGAACGTGCATGGACTCTTGACTCTATTGTAGGGTCGGACTGGGATCTATCCTTAAGTGCCCTCATTCACTTGTATTCATTGGTTGCAATGATTTATAGAACTAAATTAAGCCAGAACTGTTCTTTCCAACTATTTTGTGTTATAATTCTGTCTTCATTTTAGTTCTAATACTTTAATACTTCCACCCAATCATAGTTTAGAATTAACAACCTCTTCTACTGTAGTTGCCGTACTATGACTGTTAATTTATGTGTGCAGTGTACTTTACTTTGATCGTTGCCTGCATTGCCCTCTTTCCAATTCAACAATAAGCAGTCTTGTTTTCCTGGGTTTGTAGAACATTAAGCTGGGTCCGCCCATGACGGCGGATGGGGGGAGCAGCCCCATGGTAAAACCCAAGGGAGACAAACAGGTGGAGTACCTGGATTTGGACCTTGACCCTGGCAAATCTACCCCACCTAGAAAGGTAGGACACCACTTTAACACTGCATTCATAGAGGCTCCATATTTACCGAATGGAATATAGACATATACATAAGCAAACCCTTAAGAACAATAAAATCATCATCCATATCAACCACTACAATGTTAGTAGTACATTATACAAAACCTACACAATTAAAGAATGCTGTGCCAGTTCTGTGATACATGCTGAATCTTAAGGAATGTTTGTGTTGTGTTTTCCCCCCTCTAATGCAGATGAAGAGTAATGGAACTGGCATGGTGGCCTCAGATGAGCGTGTGGACTATGTAGTGGTGGATCAGCAGCGAACACAGGCCCTGAAAAGCACCAGGGAAGCGTGGAATGACGGACGCCAGTCCACAGAGACGGACACACCCACCAAGGGAGCCAAGTGACCCTTGACCCCGCTCAACCTGCCCATGTTGCTGGGCTTTCAACACTAGCGGACGTCCTATTTTCTGGGCTCTGGGGTCAGCCACCAGACCTTTAGCTGCTAGAGGGGGCCAGTGGACCTCCACTGAGCTGTCTTTCTTAGTTTACACTGCTATTCAGGCCAAGGACAGTACAGCCCCCCCCAGTGGCAGGAAGGGGTGTGGGACCATTTTGGAATAAGCTGCACCCAGTTGGGAAGCCAAGAGGGAAGGATGGACCTGGATGGGCTTGGCTTCTGAGTTTGCATGGGGTAGACTTGTGAACTGCTACGTCTGAACACTCACTGCCTCTGATGTTGGGATTTATTTTTTATTTCGAGTTTCACCGTTTGGGAGGACAATGGAAAGGCACACAGATGTATGTCCTTGAATTACGATGCTGTTGGGATATCAAATTGGGGAGAGTGAGTGAAAATACTTGATATAGCATGATCAAAATGCGTATCCCAACCCTTACTGCCAACCTGTTTGGTGCACCTGGTTATCAAGTGTGGTTTTGCTCCTTTTTTCCTCCTCTGTTTGAGTGTTCATAAGGTTTTCCACAGACACATAGTACCTGAGGTCAATTTTACGATTTCTTCACTGATAATGTCAGGATGTGTGGCTGGACTTGCCCCCTCCAGCCAACCAGCAGCATGACTACAGCTCTCCTAGACTACCAAATACAGCTTATTTTTCACAGACGAATATTGGAAATCCTTTATTTCAATGGAAAAAAAGACAATGAAGTCACATTTATGCAAGAGATGCCACAAGATGAAGCATTGGATTCACACTAAAGCTTCATAAGAATAAAACATAAATTCCCCAGCTACTTTTTAAGTGGAAGTGCTTTATCTTATCTTTGTCAAGAGGAAAAGCAAAGACTGTGTACAAAAGTGTTATGTATATAAACAGAAAAAAGTGTATTTTATTTGTACGGAATATCAAGAGCGTTTTGATGTGGAAGGCGTGTGGATTCTGCGGGGTGGAATCCAGTGGCCATCTTGTAGGTGGTATCATGAATGGTGATAATTAAAACCGAACATGTAACTGTGAGTAAAAACAAAAAAGAAAGTCACTGGCTTTCTATAAGTTATGCAAAGGTATCAAACATAATCCTAATTGTTACTTCATTGCACAATGATCTCACTCACCATAACTTATTTTCAAGCTAATGAGTGAAAATCCGTCTTTGTGCAATGAAGTATAAATAAGGCTTTGGGCTAGAGAGGGAGAGAGAGAACAAATAGATAAATGAAATCAGGTACTGTTATGAAATGCATACTAATTCATCTATCTCATTTCTAATTTATTTTTGTGATTATTTCATCAAGTGGGTTGGTTATCGACCAAACTAGCTCAGTGTTCTCAATCTAGATACAAATGAGTTTTCCAAACCGTAGTTGTTTTTTAAAGGCCAAAACCGTCGATTACTTTGAGAAGTAATTGATAAGTCTTCTTCACTACATCTCTCTCCTCTTCTGTTTAATTTATTTCGAATGGAGTGATGAACTTTGGGTAGCCTAAATTGCGGCTTCCTTATCTAGTAAACTTGATTCATGTTTTTGTAGATAGTGAAGAGGTTAGGTTATTCAATAGATCTTTTGCTTTACTAACTGTCAACTTTCACTCATGAAGGCTTCATGTAGTTTGTCATGCATGTGTGGTATCATGCAACAAAAATAAGACACAAGCTGTGCTTTATTGTGAAATTGAAGCACTGACTATTGTCTATTTTCAGTGCATGACACCAGCATGCACCAAAGTATAAAATCAGCTGAAATTAATAATTCAACACAAGATCCTTTCGACAAGGGTCACTCAAAATTTACATATTTCCAACTGCAAAATACGAGGATATATGATATTGTTGTTGACAAAATTTGCCTTACTGTAAGTCCCAAGCATGTGCTACCATAAGAGAGTCTTTGCTGTATATATTTTTTGCCATCCACTATTCCAGCATGTATCATTTGAACTGAAAACTGTGCCTATTATGCCATCTTACTACTTTGTTCTTTCTCCAGTTGCAGTTTTGTTGTTATGAACTGCAAACAAAGCTGATGATGCTTTATCTTTTTTAGTGAATCTAGAGAAAAATGTCAATTTTAAAAGTGAACTAAATAAAATGCAACCTTTTAATTATTGTGTCTTTGTTAACCTTTTTTATGCCTGCTACTAGCAGCAGGACCTTATGGAATGTATATCTCAGATACTACTGATTGGATTGCCATTTATATAGAGCCTTTATCTTGGGTGTTTTACATAGACTGTGACATTCACCCATTCACACACAATATGTACTGTGTGTGAATGTAGTGCACAGAAGAGAACATTCAAGGTACCGGTAACCGGAGCAACTATGGGTTCAGTGTCTTGCTCAAGGACACTCCACGTCAGTAGGCCTAACTCTGAGGGTACCTGTGTTTGAACCGGCGGCCGGCAACCTTGCAGTTACCATCTGGTGACTTTACCCTTGAGCCACCACAGCCCCATGGAAGTCATAGTACTTAAATGAGTATTCCTAATAGCCCACTAGGCCTACCCAGTCTGGTTACCCAATGGCCTTTCATATGTCGCCACCATCAGGCAAAAAATGGCCACTTGCACATGGCACATGATGGACCCAGCCTGTACTGGCCTTACCCAGGATAACCCAACTGACTGGTGTGCAGCTCATGGCGGTGATACCGATATACCATTTGTCCACATTGCTGCTAGAATCGATAGATTTTGCATGATGCAAAATACATTTTCTGTGCTGATGATGTCTACAAGACAGACAAGCGCGTTTTTGCACGTACAGCGGTAACATGGAATGTGATGATTCATTCGGGCGTTTTTTTTTTTTTTTTGCCAGCATGCACCTGTGGCCTTAATTATCACTTGCGGGGTGATCTGATCCCCGCATGCATTTGCAGGCTTTTCTAAATGGGGTTTACAGAGCAGCTAATCCCCATTACCATTTAACTTTTCACCTGTGGAATTAACCTACGAGACCACGTCGACGTCTTTTCAGCACTTCCAGCTCTCTCATGTCGTCGTGACTGGGTACGGTAAGAATACTGTATGTTTGTGTTTTAACTACTAGGCCTGTCATTGCCTGCAGCGGACCACCATTTTGAAATGATTATGGGGTGAAGTCTGCCTTCTGACTAGGAGGCTACTAGGCCTTAGCTCAATGTTGAACTCTCGTAGACGTATTTATTGATTCAGTTCTGACAAAGAATCAATACGTCTAAATCACTAAATTCGTCTACAAGAGTTCAACATTTGAGCTAGTATAGGCCTATATGAGATTATTACCAGTTGTAAAATCAATGTTAATTTATCTCTGAGGGTGTAACATTAGATTCCAAACTATCATGTAGCTGCAGGGGACCCCATCCCACCAGGACCCCTGGGGGTCCCTGGCCCCTAACTCTAGTAGCTCCAGTCCATAGCTCCACTGCTTCTATGATTCTATGATGGACCAGAGTCAGACCTGCATGGGTAAGAATACACGGGTCAACGGGTTGTAGCCTACATAACCCACAGGATGTGAGTGTGACGTTGTCACAAGCTGATTAAATTAGCATTATGCGTTATTTATTTATTTATTTATTTGAATAATTATTAGGCCCCAGTAGGCCAATTGATACAAATGCAACCAAATGAACCCTAATGGGTTCATTTGGTTCCATTTGTACCCTCTCTAAGGGGATAAAGAAATCAATTAACATGGTGAAATACATCTTCTTGATGTCATCAGGATGTGTTTCACCATGTTAATGATTTTCTTCAGACCTCCATTTATAGGAAAGACATAATGGGGAAACGTTTTCATCATGTCCGTCCAGCACCTCTATGGTATACTAACATACTACTGACATTAGAATGTTGAAAATGGGTGGAATTCCCCTTTAACCAAGGGGCCACTAAGCCTCGTTAACGTGTTTAGAGGATTGTAGACTATAATGAAAGACTATAATGAAATAATGAAATAACTAGACCCCTGTTTCTCAACTTTAGTGGATATGTTCTTCTTTGATATAATAATAGCCGGATGTTCATTTGGTTCACGTTTATTGTTATTATCTCTGATATAAAACGCACTGTATTTTGGGTTTTTGGTCAGAAACTGCACCCAGAGCTCTTATACGTGTTGTATAAAGGTCATTCCCAAAATAGAGGATGGTATAAACTGTTGTAGTCTTGATGTAGACTAAAAAGACAAAACTATGAAGTGATTTAGCCCAGACATGAACAGTTTAACATTTTACTACTTAAACGCTAGGTGGAGCCCTTGCTTGAAAAAACAGCGAGCTATCAAAAGTCGTCTATGAGACTCCAGTCCAGGGCACGCCACACATGATGTCTGTTTCGTTGCATTGACAGTTATCAGTCTGTTGATTGCTGCACAAATAATACATCTCACCTATATCAGCTTTGGGTCATGGTGACTGGCGGTTTATTGATTCTTTACACCAGCAGTCGGTGCCATCTTGCAATATTTTGCCTTGCATTCCCTATTGATTCTGTCTGTGTTAAACATTGCCAAATGTGGCTTACACAGGTTTAATGATTTAAAATGTTTTGAGGTGCTTTGGCTAATTATAATTGTTAAAGGGGAACTCCACCCACTTTCAACATTTTAATATGTCATTAATATACCTTAGAGATGTTGTGTGGACATGATCAAAAAGTTCCCCCAATTCTGTCTTTCCTAAAAATGGAGGTCTGAAAAAATCATTAACATGGTGAAATACATCTGATGACATCATCAAGATGTATTTCACCTTGTTAATGATTTTTCTTTCAGACCCCTTTTTTGAAAATGGGTGGAATTACCCATTAGATGACCTTGTGTTCTGTCATGACCGGATGTGTGTGTGGGCACAGACTCTGTCATTATTTTAGTGAGCAGATTGCTATCTGTGTCATCATCTAGGGACCATGTCCTGCCCACACTGATGCCCCCCCAAAAAAACGACAAATGCAGAGTAGGGCTATTTACTAACTGTGTTGGTTGTGATGAAACCTAGGAAAATATTCTTAAAGGGGAATTCCACCCATTTTCAACATTTTCCTATTAGAGATGTGGTGTGGACATGATAAAAAGATCTCTCCCATTATGTGTTTCCTAGAAAAGGAGGCCTGGAAAAATAATCCATTGACATGGTAAAACACAACTTGATGAAGTGTTTCACCATGCTAATGATTTCTCTTATATTTTTCTGAGTGTAGAAATGAAACCAAATGGACCCGTTAGCGTTCATTTGGTTCCATTTGTGTGCTCTCAGAAAAAAAAAACATTGAAAATTGGTGCAATTTACCCTTTTTAATGTTGCGATGTCTGTTGATATCCAAGGTGCTGTGAACTGTAACAAATAAATCTGTGACATAAATTTGAGAGTTCAGTGAGTTCATCCCCAAAGCCATAGACTTAATTGGTAGTGGCGGGTATAGTTTGGTGTTCCCTGTTGAACATCTCCAGTCCATTAGCCAATCGAGAAATTATATTTTAGCAGCTCTTGCTATGCAGATAGAGCTTGACTGACACTGAATTTACATTTCGTTTCACTTCATTATTCGTAGTCCGACTGAAAACCCTTCCCATGGCAGCTTCATTTACTGGGATGGGTGCTGCCAAAGTGCCAGTCTTCACCGATTGGTTTACATGAACCAATGAAAATGGTAGTCAACAAATAATAAATCATGTTTTACTAATCAAACACAGTCAACGAGCACTACTAGCATGTACATAACAATATGGTAAAAAGTTGGATGATGATATTTCTAAAATATTTATCATATATTGATAGATATAGGCTAACACCAGATCAATACAGTCACAATTTATCACAGTGGGGACATCTATGTTTGTTGTTTCACATCAGAGAGTGACAGGGCTGTTATTATTATTTTTTTTATGGCTGTACGATTCTGTGATAAGTAACAACAAGAAATCATGAAACCTAGCATAGCACATAGATGTAGCACAAAGTGTGTGTGTGTGTGTGTATGTGTGTGTGTGTGTGTGTGTGTGTGTGTGTTTGTTTTTGGTACATAGTGAGGACACACACGTGCTTTCGACTCACAGAGTGAGGACCGTTTGGGAAGTGAGGACATTTTGCTGGTCCTCACTTTATTGGGGGATAGTGAGGACTGACTTCGTTGTTAACCCGACAGAGTGAGGACCTTTGGAAAGTGAGGACCGGGCTCCACAGCGCCCCCCTACAGCGCTGTGGTCGGTCGGTCGGCCGGTCCTCACTTTCCTTTATGCTTATTGCTAAGCATAATGGAGCTATGTTGTGCCAGGATGCATAACCAAAAATGGAATAAATGGTTTGTACTTGACATTCACAATTATTCATGGCCTTGAACATGCTTGAATATAACTTCCAATAATAATTACAGATTAAGTTATAAGGTTCAAGGTTTCTTCTTTGTTACTTCTCACATGCAGGTATATAAGAGCACAATTCTTCATTCAACATTGTACTATGTCATTAATATACCTTTTGAGTTGTTATAATAACATCATATTGAGTCACTACCTTTTCTAAAGTAATGCAAGGAAAGTAACAGACCCCAAGTCTGATGAACTGTCACCCCATGTACCAGTTGCAAGCGATTTTCAGTATCCTTTCTACCGGGTCGATTTTTATGATGGCAGTCTATGGGAATTCCGGGGGAGCTTAACTTGTGTTTAGAGAGGGCCTACCTGTCCTAGTACCCCCCATCCTCACAAGGGCTGCCCATGCCCTGCCCATTTGTTTACAAAATGCCAGAGGGAGGACAGATTGGTGAAATTCAGCCTTACATTACATTGCACTGCTGCCGACCCGTGTCTCATCTCTCTGTCTCGTCTTTTGTTTTGTTATGTTTTACGTTGTTTTAAGTGCTTGAACCCGCATTCTCTTTTCGTCAAAATGAAGTTCAAGATCGGTATGATACTGTGGCTGGTTATGTGCCTTGTCAGCTGTTTAATCGCTGAAGTATGGAGCTTAAACGGCAAGGTCGGCGTCCTCACCTGCAGCCAGGACCAGCTCCTGTCACTCAGGCAACCAGCCAGACCAGGAGACTCTGACTTCGACTCGCTGGATAAGTATCCAGAATTTAAAAATACCGGAACGCGAAAATGGACTAAATTCAAGAAAAGAGGATCGAGAGGCGGAGTGAGAGAACGGCTAAGGAGACGAGGCAGCAGACCCCCCTTGTCGGTAATAACTCTTTCTAATGTTTGCTCGTTGACCAACAAGAAAGAAGAAATACGCGCTATGCGTCCGCTTTCCCGTGCAGCGAATCAACCCGTGCTGCTTATTGGGGACTTTAACTCTTGTGACTTGTCCGATCACCTCCCCAACCTACATCAGTATGTAGACTGTCCGACGCGCTTGGCACGCACTTTGGATAAGTGCTACGGCAACATACCCGATGCCTATAAAGCCACCTGCAAGCCTGCCCTGGGGAAGTCAGACCACAAGGTCGTACATGTTCTTCCACGTTACAGGGCTCGGCTGAAACGGGAAAAGACAGTAAAAATTGAGATTGTGACCTGGACAGAGGACTGTAAGGAGGAAATGCGATGCGAGCTGGAGACAGATAGAATACAAGGATAAAGTGGAGCATCACTACTTTTCAGGAAATGCCAAGAAAGCATGGGAAGGTTTAAAGGTGATGATGGCCAGGGACTCTAAGCAAAAGTGCACCCCCCTGTCACACCCCTCTCCATCCTTTGCTAATGACTTAAACATCTTTTTTAGTCGCTTTGATAATAACGACTTCAGTACTGAGCGTGATAATGTGTGTAGGTCCATTCCTGAATATGTCCCTATTACACTTAATGAACATGAGATTGTAACTAGCCTGTCCTGTATCAAGACCAACTCTGCTCCTGGGCCTGATGGCCTGAGAGGCAGAGTTCTTAAAAAAAAAAAACATTTATGAACTTAAAGGTATTCTTTTGGAGCTTTTTCAGTACCTGCTTGATTCTTTAACTATGCCCAACGGATGGAAAATGTCTTGCATTGTACCTCTTCCGAAAAAGCCTGGAGCCACTGAACTGAAAGACTTCGGGCTCATTGCCCTTACCTTTATTCTGGGGAAATGTTTTGAGAGAGTATATAGCTCGACTAATAAGAGAGTCTGTTTCTAATTGTTTTGATCATCTACAATTTGCTTATAAAAGCCAGAGAGGAACTGATAATGCAACTGTCAGCCTGGTCAACACCTTGACTAAGCACATCCAGGTTCCCACCCACTATGCCAGGGTCCTGTTTAATGATTTTACACACTCTCCTGCAGAGACTCATTGATATAGGGGTTAATGGTGGTATCATCCACCTAGTCAGAGACTTCCTCTCTAACCGTCCTCAACAGGTCCGTGTCAATGACACCCGCTCTGACATCAATGTGCTTAACACAGGTGCTCCGCAGGGGACAATACTATCACCTTTACTTTTCTCCCTGTACACTAATGAATTCAAATTAGATCAGGAGAAGTTTAGCCTCTTTAAGTATGCTGATGATATGGCTTTGGTTGCCATGCTAAAAGGGAAAAATAGTGGGGGAAGAAGCATTCAGAGGACACGTGTCTTCTCTCCAAAACTGGTGCGACGTAAGCTCCTTAGATATTAATATAACAAAAACAAAGGAACTGGTTATTTATCAAAAGGACCCTGTGCAGCCCTTTAAGATGAAGGGACAAAATGTAGAGATAGTTAACTTTAAATACTTAGGATCTATTGTTGACAGCAACCTTGACTTTAATGAAAACAGATAATATTTTTAAATCATGTAACCAACGTCTCCACTTGTTGCGCAGGCTCAACTCCTTCAGAGTGAGCAAATACATTATGGAGACTGTTTACAAGAACCTCATAGAGGGAATCATGACCTTTAACATAGCTATGTGGTATGGTAACCTCAGCAACGACACCTCTCATCCACTCCACAGGGAGTTCGAATTACTCCCCTCAGGTAGACGTTATAGAACACCAAAGTTTAACCGTAGCCGTAATATTTTTTAAAAAATATTTTATTCCAAAGGCTTGGTGCAGTATTATGCCTTGTTGTGCTCTTCTCTGCCTGTTAAGATGTTTTGTGTGTAAATGTTTGTTGCTTGTTGTTGATCTTGTTGTCGTTTTTAATGTTTTTTGTACATGAGACTAAAGACAAATTTCCACTTGTGGACAATAAATAAACTAGGGCATTAACGACTTGAGATTTTTTCAAGTCGACTTGTCAGACAGTCAAGTCGAAGTTGTATCGATTTATCGTTTTATGGCGCGGTGGGGGGGGGGGGGGTCCGTCGTGGTGGTTCCCCGAGGGGGGGGGGGGGGGGGGGGGGGGGGGGTCAAATGGTGCCGCTATGATGCCGACGCAGACAGTGCTTATACAAAACACATCGCGAGGCTACGCATGAACCATGTGGCAAGCTTAATATGAAAACAATATTGGCACACGCAGCACAACGTCCACTCCCAGGCCAGCCATAAAAACACATAACATTATCAATAGCCTACACAGCAGCCCACACGTTAGAACGCAGAATACGATCCATTTACATGTAGCCTCCTCCTATCCTCCTCCTCCTCGAACACCACCATATCGTGCCGCTTTCTAATCCATTCAGTAAATTAATGAGAACGACGCGGACAGAAGCATGCGTCCCGTCAGCCTAATGCGAAACGAAGAACAAGATGGTCACTGTAGATGTAGAACGTTGTAGAAATGTTGGTTGATAAAGTTCTGTATTTCTCTGACACTGTTTGCTGTTCGATCTGATCCGTGTATGTAGCCTAATGATCAGTGGAACGCCGCGCGCCCAGAGCGCAAGGCGCACGCAGCTGCAGTAAGATTGGTAGCCTAAATTATTAACTCCGATAGAGTTGCAAAGGAAACTTCAAAGGAGACTTCTGTCCGTGAGTGACAGTAAAGCAACCAATATTACAGTTGAATTATATACAGACGCGTCGCACACATAGAGAAAGAAAAAAGGGGAAAACAAAGGTAAATGTTTAATTCCTCCTCCTTACCCCTTTCCCTCGGAGAAAGGAAAAAAAAACAACTTATCGACTCGGGCTTTTTGGAGTCGACACGTGTTATGCAAATCGATGCATCGATGTATCGATTTTTTGGTTAAAGCCCTAAAATAAACTAACTAACTAACATGTGTGAACCAGATTCTGATGAAGAAGTACAACAAATTCATAACTGCCTACATGTAGTTGCAAAGGTCCCCCTGACAGAGACCCCAGCTTACAGATATTAGTTGTAATTTGGACACCTACGGCAGGCCTAACAGAGCTTTGGAAAGACAGATGGTGCACTGCATTTTACTTGCAACTAGTATTAGTATCCATTACATCAAGCACATTATTACCATCACAGCACACATTATACTATCATTGGGATACTTGGGGGCTGCACAGGTGCATTGATTACAGGCAATTCTACTACACTACATCTCATAGCCAAACATAGGCCCATTTACCCACTACAATTATATACTGTATATGGTATAGTAAGTGATTTGTGTGATTTGGGAAACCCTCCAGTCCTCCTGGTTACAAGATGTGCACATGCACATACTCTACAGTGGGGTGAAGTGCAACAGTGCCCACCTTGGGGTACAGTATACACTGGAGCTGTGTGTAAAGTTGGTCTGACCTCTTCAATAGCTTGTTTCATTTATGCTCCGAGTTGAACTGTCAGCTAGACTGCACCCATCCCCCACTCCACTCTACTGTAGCATTCTGTAGCAGCTTTACAAAATGCTACAGTAGAGTGGAGTGGGGGATTGGGGGGGGGGGGGGGGGCTGCGCAGGTGCATTGATTACAGGCA
Source organism: Benthosema pterotum (assembly GCA_039105355.1). Taxonomy (NCBI): domain Eukaryota; kingdom Metazoa; phylum Chordata; class Actinopteri; order Myctophiformes; family Myctophidae; genus Benthosema; species Benthosema pterotum. The sequence goes on along the minus strand of CM076973.1, from coordinate 19,624,634 downwards.
ATTCTACTGCACTATCTCAGAGCCAAACATTGTATTAGGCTCATTTCCCACTACAGTTATATAAAAGGAATAGTTAGTGATTTGTGTGATTTGGGAAATCCTCCAGTCCTCCTGGTATGTGCACATGCACATACTTTACAGTGAGGTGAAGTGCAACAGTGCACACCTTATAATGGAGCATTTTAACAGAAAATGTTTTTGAACCACTTACTATACCTTTAAATCCTTAATGGTACTTTACTTTGGAGATATGACTTAAGCATTAACCACTTAGATCCTGTGCATTTCGGCCACACTGGCTACTTAACTGTAAATCAACTGATTTGGCAGTGTACCAAGTATAGAAAAAAAAAAACTTTTGGTCATCTTATGGTCTACTCAGTCTCATGTGAACACCCCAGTCAGTTAAAATGGTCACCACGTATCTAAATACTGAATGGAGTAACTTATAAACAGTCTGGGGTGAAACACTTCTTTAACAGAGCCCAGAACGGTGCCAAGACCAGTTATTTTCTTTTGTTTGCGAAGGCTTTCAGTTCAGCTCTCACATCACCACAAGCTGAAAATAGCTGATCTAAAAGCTCACAACGCGACGCAGACACAATGTGCTGTGAGCTTGCAGAGCTGCTCTATTTTCAGCATGGAACACGCAGTAGGACAGGGGTCTCAAACTCATTTTTATGATTCTTAGGGACGTCCAAATAACATAAGTCAAGTAGTTCCAATTTGATCCGTTCAGTGAATAGAGTGGACTAGTTGCTGCAGGAGAGAGCACCAGCCAGGAAGCACCAGGAAAGCAAAGAATTGCTTTCCAGAAAGGCATACTTTTCAATAAGCACTAATATATAATAATGCACATATGATGGTTGTAAAAAATGTACATCATGGTTTCTTCATAAGAATACAAAAAGAAAGTTCCACAGGTTTACCAAGGTCCAAAGTGTGAGATACTGTTCCAAATTCCAAACTGTTCTGCTCTGCCCTTCATAGAGTAGAGTGCAGGGTCGTTAATTAGGCTGTGTTGCTACATTAACGACCCAACCGTGGCAGTATGGGGGAAGGGCAGCAGTTGAACTGAGCTTACAGAAACTACAGCAGTGATTTGTTCTGACAGGTGAAAGAAAAAAAATCTGAGTATCCTATTATTGCATCATACTGATTTTTGCCTCACACAAACATCTATTCTAATCACATAATATAAGTGTATTTAAACTGGCTAAAATAAATATTGATAGAAAATGTTTTGGATATGTGATATAGTAGTGATTCTTGTAGCTTGGAGTCACCTCTTAAGAATTCAAGAGGGTGCCCACTGATATGCCTCGGGCATTTTTAATTATTAACCCCTTAATGTCCAAAATATATATATAAAAAAAATCCATACAAAATAGAGTTGTATGGTATTTAATGCAAGGGCAGTTCAGGCTCAAGGCCTACTGTTTTGGCCAGAGCCTGTGCCAGAGTGTTTGTGAGCTGGAGGCAGGTGGTGCTCAGTCCTACAAAGGTGACATCGACAATACTGAATTATGTGAGGCAGAAGAGCTGAAAGTGGCTGAAAGCAACAACCAAGCCTTCAGTGCCTCCAGGTCCTTTAGACGAGCTATTCACAAATCTCCTACATACAGTGGGCTGCTGAAAATATACTGACTTGGAGGACCAATCTGCTCATTAAATCACAGTTTTTCCCACGTGCCATATACATACATATATTTATTGGGGATTTGAAAGTTTGAGTGTTACAATGATTATGAGTCGGGCTGTGTGCAATAATAGAACTTATTAGGCCTATACTGGGCCTTTAATTATTATTTAATTTTTTAATTATTTGCATGATTTGAGTTTTGTTTGCCGTGATTACTTTACTTTATTTTGCTTTATTTACATAAGTTACTTCCTTTGATTTGGAGTGGTTGATTTGCAGTGTTTGTTTAGTTTAGAGGACTCAGTAAATCTATTACTATTGTTTGCCTATACATCCGCCCTAGAGCATCATGATATATATTGATATGACTTAATATAACCCCCGCTTCCCTTCTGTATTTTAAAGTAGTCTTTCTAATTGTGAATAAACTTTACACTTTTGATACATCAGCCGCTGGTTCTATTCATATGGAGCCCGTACCTACAGTAACAGTATATGGTTCATGCTGTGGTTAATGTATTTATAGGATCTCTCACTCCTATATGTGATAGTGGGGTTGTTAAGTCATAATTGACCCAGTGTTACACTGTCAACAATTAACCAGGAACTGTTGGATGCAGTACAGTGCTTGTGGGCAAAGTAAAAAAAAATCACATAACCATGCATTCATCTCTGGTCCTATGTCAAAGAAGCAGTCTTATGGGTGGTCCGGTAGGCTATAGGAAACAGGTGGTGAATAAATCTTTAGCAGTCTGCTCATCTTCACCATACTGGTAATCTGTGTGGTTTGCCAAGGTTAACCCACTGGGTTTTTCAAGAGGGTTCCCTGCCTTCAATTGTGATGGCATACCCTATTTTTGTGGGCCTGGTCAATGCCCGGCCATCACCCACTCCTGCTTCCAAAATCTTGTTAGCCGAATGTAGTATTACGCAAGTATAGGGCAGTGCCCGATTAGCTGGGCTGTTGCATGCTGGTTATTTCGTTTGGGGCTACACATGCATTGACAGACAGGTCCTCAGTGATAGAACAGAGCTGAAACGGTCACCAAGTACTGAAGTGCAAAACTACCTCCCCAACCTTCCCTCAGCAGCATTCAGCAGGCCGATGGAGTTAGGGACAAAGGAACATAAAGCAATTCTTATGAATGAGGGGGGCTTGCAGGCGCCCAGACGGTAACAGTATGTACTATGTACATATAGAGGGTGAGCTCTATCAGCTTAAATGGACTTAACTTTAGTGAACACCTGCTTATTATAGATGTGGTCTAGGCTGTTCATTTGGGTGCCAATCTCACAAGGAAGTTCTTATCCTTGACGCTAAGATTACCAAACCAGCAGATAATCAAGAAAGTAATAATAGACTCAACATAAGCACCATAGAGCAGTTTCATGAGAGTTTTATCCACATTAAACTTAGCCAGTTTCCTCAAACAGTGTAGGTGCTGTCAACCTTTTTTGTACAACATGCCAGTGTTGAGGTCAAATTTCAATTTCTTATCGATGATTGTGCCAAGGTACTTGTAGCTGGGAACAAGCTCAGTTTGTCTGTTAACAACAGTGCTTTGGGCAGCATATAAGGAGGAATAACAATACCGAGATCTCCATATATTGGCATAAATGTGACAAAGACAGATTAGATCTCAAATATCTGCATACCACAGGGTTGAAACGTATATGGGTTGGCTGTGGTCCTTCAGTGCATGTAACAATGTGATGTTGATGTTCTATCAGTCTGTAATGGCTAGCTCGCTGTTCTTTGCAAATGCACAGGGGGTTACATACATACATATATATACATCTATTATGTTATCTTATGATATCTTGCTTGCAAAGTAATTGGTGTCATTAGTAGTGACATGGTACTGACTCCTACAAAGACTAGTGCTAGGATGAAGACATGGATAATATACATAATACTAGGCGCATTTGTCACTATATGATAGAGTCCCCCTTCCTTCCTAGAAAGGACCATTGATAACCAAATGGACCCCTTATAGATCTGTAACTCTTGAGAGCGTAAAATGAAACCAAATGGACCCTTACGGTCCATTTGGTTTCAGTTTACGCTCTCAAGAGTTAAATTATATTATATCTGAATTACCTAATTTTCAAGAATCGACACATTTAGAAAATGTAGAAGAAATGCTATTTTGACAAACGTTTTACCACTTATTTCACCTAAATTAGAGTCTGAGAGACTAAAATCGACATCAGATGGTGGTCCTTGGCTAAAATGAGGAATAAATAATGGGCCCTGGTATGAAAATGGTTGAAACCCACTACTCTAGTGCATTTTGGATTTCGGCAGTTGGCAACACTGCTCGGCTAGGATCATCCCTGGGAGCTCCCTGGGGGAACGAGGAAGAGGCCTAACAAGTTGTTGTTGTTGTTGTTGTACGCAATAAAGGGAAATGAAACCATCTCTAGATTCACTACATCAGTGTCTTTCCACCTCTGGAACGTGCATGTATATTAGTGTTTACATTTATCTGGCTCCATCACAATAGATGCTGATTCTGGAAGGACATGTGAGGGTATAGTGACTTGTAGTAAATTCAACATTTGGCTCTGAAGACGCAAGTAAAAAGTGCTCCAACTTCTCTTGTATTATAAATGTTATATTCAATTTGTCCCACTGCTGAGCATAGTACAAATAACTGGCTTACACACTAAACCCACAGATGGCTCCATCCCAAAGGTACTTTATGGTAGGTTGAATCTGCTTATACAGTGTATCTACACAAGAGGGGGGGGGGACAGGCAGCGCAAGTTCGAATTAAATGTTTTTATTCAAGTTGAACAAAAGACATGGTTTACAGGTCTATAGATGCAATAGATGCATTTGTTACATAATTACATTTTATCTAAATACTTTCATTATTAACGCTAGTTCAGATAAGCAACACACCAACATAGAAATAACTGTTAAGAATCTACAGCTTGTGGCCGGTCCTCACTATGCCCCAGAAACAAACAGGAGTGTGTGTGTGTGTGTGTGTGTGTTTTTTCCCGGTCCTCACTTTGTTTGTAAAAAATATTTTTAAAAAAAGAGGTTTTCAGCTAATCTAAGTGAGTGTTTGGGATAAGGGTGCCCCCAAGTGTCCAGAATGACCCTTGGTATTTTCGTAAATCAATCAGAAGTGGTGGTCCTCAGTCTGTAGGCATTTTACTGTAGACCTCACTATGGACCAAAAACAAGGATGTGTGTGTGTGTGTGTGTGTGTGTGTGTGTGTGTGTGTGTGTGTGTGTGGTGTGAGTCGTTCTAGCTCGGGGAGGCTCTCTGCAGTATCTTTGGCAGTTCTGTGAGTAATCGAGCAGAGAGACAGTCCCTGGCTCCCAAACAGGGCCAACAGAATAATTATACGCCGGGCAGAGAGGCGGGGTTCTTGGGGCGAGCAGAGAGCTTGTGAGCCTCAGAGAGGGGCCTAGCCAGTGTGTCCTCTTGGACCCGTGCCGAGTCAGTCAATAAGCAGGGCTGGGAGCCTGGGATTCGCCTTGGACCCTGTGTCCTGCAGGCTGCAAAGCCCCTGTGGGCTGACTGTGTGTGTGTGTGTGTGTGTGTGTGTGTGTGTGTGTGTGTGTGTGTGTGTGCGTGTGCGTGTGCGTGTGCGTGCGCGTGTTGGTCTTGGGCCTTGCTGTGTGTGCAATGCATGCTTTTGGTTTATTTGTATGCTAACCGGTCGGCTAATTTGCATTCTGTTTACCAGACACTTAAATGTTTGATCCTAGCCAGCATCTGTTTTGACGCCTCCTCAATTTATAACTGATTTCATGTTCATCGTTAATGCAATGTCTGCAAGTGACATTGACTCACCCAGTCATCACCATACCTTTACCATACACCTTTTACTTGACTTGGATCTGTACTCTGATATTCTCGCAAGAGCGATCTTTTTACCCCCGGGTCCTCTGTATGACTTCTCTCTGAACATCATCAGTGTGAATCTGGGTGGCCTCCTTCGTACCCGGCTCTCTTTTTGTCCACAGATCAATCTTGCGTTGCCTTGTCTGACAAAGTCAGCCAGCCAGAAATATCCTCTTGAAACTTGGCCTCCTCAGATGGCCCTGTCCATGTTCAATGACTTTGGGACATTTCAGTAGTCTCAAACATGTCCGCTATACACCTTCTTCTGTCTTGCACAAGGGAATCCAACTGTGAATGATCATTGCCTCGTAGTTGACACTGTTGCTTCAGTTAAAGAGACGGATGGCAGATGAACAGAGGACACTTTCTGCTAATTATTTCCCTCTTCGGGGTGTCCAGATAAAGAACAATGCTTCTCTCTTCTCTTCTCTAAATCCAGTAATGCTCACCTGTCTTCCTGCACTTCGCATCAGGGATCCTAACTGGCAGAGTGCCAGAAGACAGGATATAGATACATCTTTTTTTTTTTTTTTTTTTTTAAACCCACACTCACCCACCCTCTCTCTCTCTCACATGAGGCTGGCTTTAATCAGATTTAGGAGAAAAGCTGAAAGATTTGAGTTTTTGTGTGAGACTTGTAATATCATCAGTGAGGAGATTTGGAGCAGCCAAGCCCATTACTGTATTGGAAAGGGTGGTAATAGTATTTAGAAAAGTGGGGATTGAATGGAGACATGGTAATTCAGCTTATGATTTGCGCCATTTCCACTGCACAGTTTTAGCAGCAGTTAAATCAGGATCAGTAAGGAATCATTAAGTTAACTTATTATTATTATTTTTTTACCATCAGAGATTGTATTGCTGAAGATTGTTCATGGTGGTAATATGTTCCGTTCTTATTTCCTCTGACTGGTCTGGAACAAATATGCATACAGACAGACGGCTTTTGTGAATGTTATACTTGGATAAATAATAATAAGCAAGCCTTTTGCATACATAGAAATAACAGGTGCGTAGGAGAAGGACAACCATGTGCCTATTGTTATGAAAAGAAAAAAAAACAGACACTTCAAATGCAGTGGAAAAACTTGAATAGGGAACCTTCAACCAGCAATACGGCTATATGGACTTCAGCCTTTACTCATTAATGTTAATAATTGTACTCTTAATTATCAAGATAGACCTTACTGTTTTTGCCCTCCACAATCAGTGTACAGTAATGTGCTGTACTGTAGCTGTTGCACTCATCTTGAAATTATCACTCGCAGCAGCAAGTTCCTACAACATTTACGTCATTGTTCTTTTCTTTCCATAAGCCTGTGAACAGAACCAGTCCAGAAAGCTGTAATGGGTGGGACTTTGGTACTGCAGCCTGCATGCAGCTTTGGTTGCTTTCCGCCATGGTGCAAACATTTGTCTGTTGTTATTGGTTGAGTTTTTGGGAGTATGTTGGTGTGGTTGGCTGGTCAAGCCAGTCCCTCAGAAATCTCCCACGTGCATCGCCTAAGCCCAAAACTGGGAGAGAAAGTTGCTGCAGTGAAAAACAAACACCAGCTTCACCATTTCCTAGAATATTTTCTTCAGGGTGGGTGATCATTTGCTATTCTCTGATTTATGTCAAGATGCAGAGATGCCACACGGAGAGGCGTGTTTCTCTCTCTTCTCGCTATGCTGAAAAGCTGTGTTTACTGTAGTAGGGGATCTGCTGTTGCCAACAGTGTGTGCCAACAGACTTAATCTTTGATTGCTCAGCTGTGTGGTCCATGCGCAGGATATTCTGCCTTCCACAACACACGCTGTAGTGAGACTCGCAGGAATCCTCCTTGGATCTGTTCTTAGACAGGGGTTGGGGGCCGATATCTGTACATCTTTTTGCCTCTCTCTTCACTTTTCCATTTGTGGTGTGTCAGCTGTTCATGCATGGAGCCGGCTGTCTTACACAGCATCTTGGAGATTGCCAACCTTGACAGGGTGTCAGCAGGACTGGTTGTCACATTACCGCTGGGAAATGTCTCAGTCAGGGGAATATTCTAAGTTATTTAAGAGGCATGTCTGCTGGGCCTTGTTGATTGGACTGGACTCTATTATTGTCAGTGGCAAGGAGAAAGACAAACCTCTTGTCTGGCAATTTGTTAAATCAGCCATGAAGCCAGTGTGTCCTATTTAGTACATTTATCAACGTCAGTCATTGACCTTCATTTTATTCTGTTAATTATTTGCATGCACATAGCATATATTTATTGTTACTGTGTCATAGTGGTTAAATTAAATACTGTATGACACATTTTATCTCACAACTGTGCCTAATATTTGATAATATGTTGATAAATTGTGATGGTGTCCTTTTATTTATGTCTTTATCCGCACACCCTCAAATATGATGCAGTCTTTAAAGTTGCATTGTGCACTGTGGAGCTCCTACTGATAAGACATGGGGAATTACGATAACAAGCTGTTGTATTTCAGAGTGAGGCAGCGTCTCCCACTCCCCAGTGGCACAACCACCTCGTTCCCCATCCCTTGTCTGTCAAAAAATAAAATGGGCACCCAACAAACTACAGCAGGCCAGAGTGAGGCAAAGTACTGTTCTTGTTTAATGTAAGTCACTCTGGATTAAGAGCATCTGCTAAATGCCTAAATTGTCATTGTAACTTGATTGGAGTACACTGATTTCATAATAAGCAGAGATGCCTGCCACCAGGGCTTTTTATGAAAAGAATCCTAAGCCTAAGGCTGAAATACAGTTGTGAAGATCTACATACAGTAGTGGAGATCTACACCCCCAACCTGAAATGAAAACATGCACAGAATGAATGAACCCACCATTGCATTATCAATCAAATCAATTGTGCAGTGCAGTAATATGCATAATGACACTGTTCAGTCACCACATCAGTCACCAGTTAAAGTGGTAAAGGCACAGTGTACTACTCCTGTTGACTGTTAAAGTTCCAACCTCACCGTCGCATTTCTAGGACAGAGTGAATAGCCTCTGAGTGAACACTGAAATACCTCCCCATTGACAATGACAGAAGAGCACAGTCTCTAGCGAACTTGAGCTGTGTGAAGCACCGCCGGGGGAGGCATTAGCCGACCGAGTCGCCTTGCTGAGCATTGCGAAGTTCGGTTTGAGCCTACTCAGCCCCGTTTCATGGCGTGTCAACAGCTTGCAGATCAAACCCATTGAAAAGGTGCCTCAGCTTTGAAGCACGGTACTTTCTTGACACTTTGTCATTGCCGTCAAACAATTTTTGGAGGGTTTTTGGGGCTTCATTTTCTCGGTGGCTTCTTCTCCTTGCAGTATGTTTGCTTTCAAGTAGGAACTATGCATGGATAATTGGATTTGTTTTGTCTTCAAAGGGTACTACAGTATAGTGTGTAAAGCAGTGTTTTTTATCAATCAGACCAAATGGATCCTTGTGGGTCCATATGGTTTCATTTCATGCTCCCAAGAGTTACATTATTGTTCTGAATGACTTGTACAAGGATCTACACAATTAGAAAATGTAGGAAACATGTTATTTTATTATTTATTTTTTACAAAAGTTTGCCTGTTAGCTGTCATAAATGCAGCATGGAATTGTGGACAAAAACAAACGAACAAATCTTTAATTTGGGGTCTGATTTAATGTATTGGCTAAATCGATTTTAGATCCTTGTATTGTATTGTATCGTCCATGTATTGTATTGTCAACAGTGTACGTGATGCGTATCGAATCACTGTTAAAATACAGTATACCGTTAGCGTTACACCCTACCTAATATACCCTTTCACCGTGGAGGTTTTCAACCAGTGGCCCGGGAACCACCAGTAGTCCTTGAGAGGGTTCCAGGTGGTCCCCAGCTAAGTTGGTTAATTAACCAGATGTAAACATGAAACCAAATGGACCCTCGCGGGTCCATTTGGTTTCATGCTAACACTCTCAAGAATTAAAATATTTATAAGGTGAATTAGCCCAATCTACACAACTAGAGAATGTCGAAGATTAATGATGTAAGTTTGACTGTTTTGTTTCCAAAATCCAGCCTGCAGGTATTGTGGACAAACGCAAAAGATTTTTTTTTTGGGGGGGGGGGGGGGGGCTGTGGGGCTAAGATGTCCTCAAATGGTGGTCTGTAGCTCAAATGCTGAATAAATAGTGGGCCCTGGGATCAAAAAGAAAACCACTGGTGTAGGACACTCAACCCTCCTACCGGTATAGAATCCATATAGAAATATCTTAAAGGAGAGGATGAGCGGGGATCAGGTGCTGCTTGGTGAAGCATCTGATTGCCCCCGGCTCTCTCTGCCGCCACAACAGTTGACCCGCTGCCGCACATGCAGAGCTCAGACATGTTCAGTCATTTTACTCAGTCACCTCCTATAAGCTACAAATAGAAACCCTTCTCAGTTTCACCTTTATTTTACCTGGTGCACAATCCTGAGCATTGAGAATCCTTGAGAATCTCCAAATGTAACCTCAACGCTCCTGGAACTAGTTCTAGGTGTATAATGGTGCAGGGAAGATCTACTTTTCCTATTGGAGTTAGTTAGTCTCTGTGTTGTAAATGTGCTGTTACTGCAGTCCATTATTCATATCATCCTGCAGAGTTAAAATCAATAGCATTGAGCATTTACTGAAGTGATGGAATCAGACATGTACATTGTACAGTATGCATGTACTGAAATACTATATTCTGATAAAAATATAATAAGGATACATTTATTATGATAAGTCAAGTTTGAACTAAAATAATAATCTTCTTAGGAGACTAATTTCAGTGAACAAAAAACATTGTCAAGCTACTACAATTGTGTTATTGACAAGCTGGGCTTCAGTCACAGCAGACACAGTGCAGTGAGTGCACACAAAGACATGCTGTAATGTTATTGATTTTTGTGAAACCGCCGAGTTCATCTAGCCTTCAAAATGTAATAAGAATGAACAATACTTTATGGAGATGCTAATGAGTATTCAAACGGTTATTTTTGAAGGTCGTACTACTTCCCATGCTTAGCATGAATGATTTGTAAGAGCAGAATAAGTTGTGCAATTCCCAAGGTTACAATCGTATTTCTTTTATCAAGCACAGCGATTTACACAATGTGGTCGAGGCTTTTTCCTGAGAGATAATAAAGCATTGTAGTAGTAGTTAGGGATGTCCCGATGCCACTTTTTCATTTCCGATCCCGATACCACAATTTTTGTGTTAGCCGATACCGATACCAAATACCGATACCAGAGAAGAATATATATATATGATAACATACAAAAGAAAAAAATACCTTTTATATGAAGTCACCAACTGGGAATGACATACTCCTCTCTCAAATGTGCACTTGGGAAACTCCAAAGCAAACTCCACATGACCCAACATTTTACTTAACTGCCATGGTGTCAACCCCTTACCCCTGTGTCTGATCACTGGTTAGGCATATTTGCCAATATGTGACCCGATAAAGACAAATAACCAATACTGATACTTTTCCGATACCTACATTCAGTATCTGCCGATACCGATATGACAAAAAAGGGACTAAAAGAGCCGATCCGATACTTTGGTATCGGGATATCACTAGTAGTAGTCATACTATTCATAGTAACGGTAGTCTATTCATAAGAGTAAGTGTGAGAAAGATTAACTATTTTCTCACCACTTCATTTAAGTTCCCCATATGTTCAGTTTACTTTCATTTCATTGTCCATATTTCATGTTCATTATGTTCAATATATTTACTTCATTACATTTTCATATCGGTATCTCATTAATTTCATTCATCTGTATCATTTCTTGGAGCTCATGCGAAGGTTCTCAAAATACTAAAAGTTGAACCCCACAAACAAAGACTGTTTACTGCCCAAGTCGGCTGGGCTAACAACCACAATCAGTAATTGTTTGACAAACTTTATTCTTACCAACCGTTTACAAACATTCTAATCAAACATTTACACTCAAGCTTACTTGTCCACAGCTATTGAAAAGAGAACATGGGGACTGCAGTCTCCCTTTTATAGGGGTAGCACCCAAATTGGACTGCACCACCTCAGCAGCGGGTAGAGGGGTGCTTGAGTTTGGTGATTTGACCAATACTATGTTATATTCTATTGTTTTCCAGGCCTGGTGATTCAAGACTCAATAATATATATTGGTAAATGGTTTATGTAAATTGAAAATGTGACGTGCATAAGGGCATAGATGTGCAGACTCAGAGGTACAATATTGACTTCACTTGTTTGCAGGCAAGATAGTAGAGGCCTCTAGAGAGAGACCACCTTTCCTCAGTTTCATTCTGGTGTTGACTTGGAGAGTGAGAGGACACAGACAACTGGGAGCTGTCCCAGTGTTGAACTTGTAGCATGCCTTGCTAAGAGCAATGTAGGTTTATTTGCATTTTTTTAGATTGCTTTTTCTTTTAATATTACTATTTTTTCTTTTTGAATATTTTGAAATATTTTTTAACTTTATTTTTGAAGAAAAATACATCTTCGCAGAAATTAAAGTTATTTTTGGTTTGTCATTTTCTGTTGACCCAGCCCTGACCAAACGAGCTCATTCGCAGTAAAGTAACAGTTAAAATCACACTGATCAGTCACAATAAAAGTAGCTTGGAATGTAAGTAATCTTAACACTACATACAGTACAAAACACATGCTAATAAGGGTAATAATAATAATAATAATAATAATAATAATAAAACCGAACAAGAAGACATATGGGTGGTATTGCTGACTCTCACAGAGCGGGGATTAGTTAGGAGTCCAATTATGATTCTTCTCCAGTTTATAGAAGTGCATTATGACTTTAATCCAGCTTAAGTGCGTCTTATGGTGGCATGAATGTTTCCCAGTCTAGAAGTATTTATCTATCTCGGAAACTGGGTTATGAAAGCATCTAGCGTCATTTTGTTTAGGTGACTATTTATCAGGACAATATTGGAAATGTCCCTCTGTCAGGCAGCAACAGCCCTCCCAAGAGCTGAGTTTTTTGACCCCTCAATGTTGCATTTCGGCTGGTCCGAGTATTATTTGGGCAGAGCCTTCATGTATCCAAGGGGAGAGCCTGGCAGCCTCCCACAGCCATTAAGGACCATTTAGCAGTTGGCATAAGAGGTAAAGACAGGGGATGAATTCGAGGTAATGGCAAGACCAACACGGATTGGATGAAAGCTAAATTGCCTAAACCACACCTATGCATAATGTAACGGCTCTAGGAGGTGTTTAAGGGACATTTGATATACGAAAATAGCAACTGTAGCGTGGGAACTAATTGTGTATAAAGGTTGATGAGATGAAACTGGAGACCTGGAGATGAAACTGTGTTTGGAACATTTCAGAGAAGGGTTTTCACTACTGTCCAATGACCAGAAACATGACAGACCGAAGCATTGCTAGAACATGAATATGAGTGTTGCTGGAGTAACCACAGTGCTCGCAGGTTGCATAGGTGTCTTTGTACTTTATACAGTATGTGCAACATACTTTAAACTGAATAAGTGCATGCTTGGCAGTTGGCACAACTGGAAAAAACATAATCCATATCTCTTTCCCCATTGGGTTTTTATTGGATGATTATATGGTTCCTATCTTTGCACTGTTATCTAGTCCCTGTTGCATTAATATGTCTATAATTGATCTTGGTGATGAGGCTGGGAAGGTATTGAAATGTTGCCTTAGAAACCTTCAGTCTTGCAGGTAATAAAGCAAGTTGGTTCAGTAGGCAGGTTATGCTTTTCAGATGGCTTGTCGAATGTCAGTTTTACAATGTTCTTTTGTCTGCATAAAATCAGTTAGTTATTGGTGTTAGTACTTTTAGGTGCAGGTTTAAGAACATAATTATTATTGTGTGATAAAAACTTAACGAAACGGACAGTGCAGATGAACCACCAACCATCGGAAAAATAAAATAAAAACAAGGACATTATGTTTTTAATTTCTACATAAGCTTATAGCATTACCATCCTGACATTACCACCCTCTGCAAATACTGTACAAGGACTATAGGGGTCAGAAAATTAACAATGAAAAAGCAAGAGCTGCCGAAAACAACAACAAAATGGGAGACAGAGCAGAGAGGTCATCTCATCATGTCTAAACAGATATAGTAGATGGCCAATGTACCAAATAGATTAATTTGGGGATGTATCAGTGCCCTCTGCCCTGTCCTACTCACCCAGGGTGCAGTTGGAACAGGAACAGTATAATACTCAAATCAAATCAGATCAAAGCAATTCAGGAGTGTTTAAATTATTATTATTTTTAGTTTAAATTGCTATCTGGAAAAACAAATCTGAGGAAGCCATGATGCGAAACAGGTTCAGTCTATTCTTTTATGCAACTACAGTACAGCGTATATGAACAAAAAAATGTTAATGATAATTTCCGTCCTTCTGGTTTTGCTGGATTACTTTGATCTTGAATTTCAGATTCAGTTTTAGGATTTGCTGCACTCATCACTATGGTGTGCCAAGGGAGGAAAAGATGTATAATCATAAAGTTAAATCTTCCCCCACAATTTACACAGCCCTCATCACAGTGTGGTTCCTCCTGCTTGCACATGAGCACAATTTACAATTTAGGCATTAAGCAGAATCTATCCATGCATTACATGTGAGAGAACAGAGAGGGAGAAATCAAGTATGAAACATACAGTGAAAATAGCCAGAGTAAGCGAGCAAGAGAGCCATACATGTGTTTTCAGCGTTAAATGCTGTAGATAGGTGGAAGCGGCTCATGGGTAGAGTCAGTGGATGGTAACCACAAGGTTGCTGGTTCGAATCCGGGCTCCCCCAGAGTTGGTGTTGAGCTGTTGACGTATTCCTGAACAAGACAATTGACCCCTAATTGCTCCCGATATGCTGGTCAGTCACCTTGCATGGTTTCTTTCGCCAATGGTGAGGATAAAAGTGCTATATACTGTATATGCACCATTTACCATTTAGATTAGTTGCATGCATGAGTTAGGTTACACGGGTACGTGCACTCTGTAATTAAAGAAGTTATCCAAATAGGTATACCTTGAGATTTGGTGGGATACAGTCCATCCATACTTAGCATGGGGAGAGTACAAAAGAACACCGCCTTCGCCACCAGACACCGGACACAGTCGAGTTTGTCAGTGACAGTGATGCTGATTTATTGGAATGGATGGAAGAGAAATAAGCATGGTGGGGCCCGCGCAGGGCATGTAGTTTTCCCTCTCGTGCTATCAATTTGCCGGAATGCCGCAGGGCCGGTCAGTTGTCATCTGCGACACACACGGCAAGCTTAAAGTCGATCGTTCGGGCAGAGCCCGAATTATGCCCGGGAGAGAGAGATACCGAGGTGGTGCAGCAACAGAGGTGGACCTGGCAAGTAGCCACCATCCAGATATTGTGGGAGGCGCCGATAAAAGAAAAAGCAAAAATCAGAAACGTATTATCCGCTCAATCCCAAATATGAATCATATTGTGGAGCCTCTAAACCAGTGGTACCCAAAATATTTTAGCTCAAAACCCAAACTATAAATTAGACGTTTGTCTGGGACCCAAACTGGTGAAATGAGTATTGAAGAAAAAAAACATAGGGTTTTAATCCATGAACAATTATGCCTTTTTGGAAATGTGTGTGTGTGAGAACCAGTGCTATAAAGCAGGGGTTTTCAACAGGTGCTCCGTGGACCACTGGTGGTCTGCATAGCCTAGGTGTTGCAAGTGGTCCCTGAACATGCTTTTAGTAATGTAGCTCCATGTGATTGTCTTGTAAAATGTTCTGTGGAAGCGCGTCAGTGTTATCAGTTACTGGGAGTTTTGATGGAGGTTAACAAATCCCACAGAAAAGGTAGTGATATTCTGCCAGTGGTGGTTTTCTACCACTGGCTGTAGTGGTTTTCTACCACTGGCTGTATTGGTTTTCTACCAGTGGTCCGGGGACCACCAGTGGTTCTTGAGGGCGTTCCAGGTGGTCCCCCAGATAAACAATGGGAGAGTTGCTAACCAAAGAGACCCTTATACCGGTATGAGCCTGTAAAATGGGGACATTTGGTTTCATTTTACACTCTCAGAGTTACATTATTGTTAAACATTTGAATTGCTTAATTCACAATGCGTCCACAATTAGATAGTGGGCCCTAGTAAACAAAAAACAAAATTGAAAACCACTGGTCTACTCTATCATTACTGTATATGCGTTAATATGAGTTTAATGGAAGTTTGGATGTATAAACTTGCTTCCGCACACCTAAATAAGGGCGTCTTCACAGGTGCGTAGGCCAGGAAACAATGGCAAAAGGTAAAATAGTACGCCCGCACACTGTTACTGCTTCTTGTACCGAGCAGTTACAGTGTGCGGGCGTACTATTTTACCTTTTGCCAATGGAAGTTTGGATGAAATAAGAGAATGGAATGAGGTGGTCCCCAGATGATTATTAGTCGGGATGGTGCCAGGTTTAAGTCAGGGTGGTGGTCCCCAGGTTGATTCTTTGCCAGGGTGGTGGTCAATGGTTCAGAAACAGGTGCCACCCGTTGCTCTAAGCAACACAGGGCCAAAAGCTATTTCACCATGATCCATAAGAGTGCCACAAATGAATGCCAAATTATTGTTGAAACATTTTTTTTTAGATATGTTCATCAGCACTGCTTACATAACTCAACTATTGTCTCATTCCTGCAGCAATGCAGGTGTGCATTCTTAGTGGTAAAGCATACCCTCTTGTGTAATATTCCTTAAATGCTCAATGAACAACAGATTTTGCAAAGACGCTAATTTACATCTGGAGCCCTTCCGCCTCCCTCAAAAAAAGAAATATACAATTCTCACAATCTCAACAGCTTGTGCTGGTGGGCCCTCATAACTAGGGGAAAACTGCTTAAGTACCACATTAATGTGATTTATAAGCACATTATGAGCTAATATAGATTTCTCTCTTCCTGTCTACTTTATTTTGAGCGTCCTACATGATACAGCTGCCCCAAAGCAATTGCTAGATTGGCCTCTGATAATCAATTTTCTCTCTCGCTCTCTCCAATAGCTGACCACTATGGTTGGTTATTTTATTTTTACTGTTGCGCTGCTATTCTGTTTCCATTTTGTGTAACACCCATGCTTGCTGAGAAACAATTGACACCTTGAGTTCCTGACCACTACCACCACCCCAGGGCCACAAACCGTTCTCCACAAGGCCACTCGCAGTCCCTTCTCGGTCAGCACAGCACAGGACCGTTGAGATCCACAATCCTCCAGCTCCAACTTCGGTAAAACAAGCCCAGAGAGAGCCTGTTGCATAGCTGTGGCACAGCAAAGAAAGCAGCACTCTCCACTGGGGCATTGGCAGTGAGATGTTTCCATTTGCTTCATGTCTGTTTCGTTTTTTTTTCCCCTTCTCCAATCGCATGTGCACAGGCAGAGGAGACGAGAGGGACGGGGATGCAGGCATGAGGGACCCACAGGAGCCGTTTCAGGTAAGATGAATTATTTCAGTTGGCAGTTACTGAGGTAAAGCCGGGGTGTGTGCTCCTCCTACTTTGCTTTTACTGTATGTGTTTTAATGAATGCAAGTGGCTTGAAATAGCAGATACAAACAAAATTGACAAACAAGGTGGAAGTTTTGAAGAGCACTGTCTATGTAATTTCACATGGCAAGAGAGTTGGTGCGTGGGTGTGGGTGTGTGTGCGTTTTTCTTGGACGTGGGTAGAAATACAGAAGTTTGGAATCTGAATGTTTGAAGCCCATTATGTCTCTCCCTTGTCCATGGATGAATAAGTGTGTTACATCGACCGTGTTGTAACTTCTCACTTCTCAATATGCAAAACCACTTGGGAAACTTTGTGTGTGTGTGTGTGTGTGTGTGTGTGTACGCGCGGCCGCGCACGTGCGTGCAACTGGTTCAAGCCAGCTTCCCTCATTGTAATGCAGGAATACTCGAAAAGTCAGTTAAGGTGAACAAAGTCTGGCACATTATTTGGTACAGAAATACGGTTACCATTCAATTTATAGCCTCCCCACCATTTAAGAGTGTGTCCAAACGGCTGTCTTCCTGAGACTAACTGCCCTTCCCAGATCAGATAAAGCACGTTCAGTGTTCCCTAGCAAGATAGATTGCTACATTTGCATGCCGGGCTGTCACTTTCAGCACCGTCTGCTTTCCTTCTTCCTTACTGTCCTCTCCAGTCTCTCTCTCTCTGTCTCTGTCTATGCCTTTTCTGACATTTGGCTGGCTCTTATGAGAGGAGCACTACATAAATTACCAGTAAGTCTGCGTGGGGCGGAACGGGGTAGCATGGCGGCTAATGTATTATTCACAGTTGACTGACAGCGCTCATTAATTAATTGCCCCTGCTCTGAAGGGGCGCTGGAGTGGTTTAGGATAGACAGTGAGTGGCCCCATGCAAATAAAACGGTGGGCTGTGGCTAATGAATAGGCTGCCATGGTGAGCCTTCCCCATCGTTAATATGTCAGCAGTTCATTGTGGTTGGAATGACACAGGGCTGAACATCTTCACTACTGGTCTGACCTCGTTGCTGCCTGGAAGAGTAAATGTTAGACAGGATTGCACGTTGATTGGTCACATTAGGTTGCCATGGTTACCCAAGGAAGAGGTGAGGGCATAACGACCAGCCGAGGTTGGAAAACTCCAAATTGGATCACGAGGACGGCGGTTAACTGCATAAGAAAGAGGGCCATTAAGTGGTAGTTTCAACTTGTTGCGCAAGGAGAAATATTTGAGTCTGAGGGATCTAAGGTCGCCCTATATGGTGATTACAACACAAGAAAGGAAAGGGGGAAAAAAGAAAACCAGGGGGAATAGTGACATGAATGACGTCAGGACTTCACTGGTCTATACTCCACTGTTTTCATTCTCAACTTTTCATAGGAAACTGTGCTTTCAAAGCCACTGGAATTTCGAGCTAGTCAAATAAAAAAAGATCAAAAAGCCTTTGATCTTAAAGTTTTCATTCCACAGGTGTACTTTACCATCTCTCTCTCTCTTGTGCATGTACGTGCATGCACACACACACACGCACGCACACGCACACACACACACACACACACACACACACACACACACACACACACACACACACACACACACACACACACACACACACACACACACACACACACACACACACACACACACACACACACACAGATGGCACTCTAGACAACTGCCTAGGGTGTTTGTCTATACTTACAAACAGCCCTGTTTATGACATTCAGTGTCGCTCATAGACAATAAGCTGCCGTAGCTTGTTAATACGTTAGATTGAATCTCTGTTTGTTTTTTACAGAGAGAAACATATTGTGACATGATGGAGTATTGCATTGTCTTTACAGTTAATAAAACTCTCCCCTCCTTCAACACCACCTGTTCTCCTGCTTAGTTTTTTCGTCCTCTGCTTCTTCTTCTCCTTCCTTCCACGCTGTCCTCTCTTCTGACCTTATTCTTCCTTGAGCAACGCATACATCACATGGTGGTCCCAGGGGTTCACCTTCACCTCGCAGCTACTGTACGCTGAGCACCCACCAGCAGCATCTACAGTACCCTGCCTCCAGCCATATTACATCCACAGATACACTCCTAGGCACTGATATATGGCCATGGGAGCCTATGCAATACCACACCGAACAACAACACTTTGATGTACAGTACAAGTAGACCAAGGGCTGTAGGCTCTAATAAAATGGAGAGGGAGAGAGATAGGGGGAGGGGGAGAGGCAAGTTGTTGCATACTGTGGCAGGTGCATTGACCTTCACAATGCACTAGCCTGCTGAGCTCACGAATACTATAGGAATAGAGCTAATGTGGCAGATTTATTTTTACTCCTTTTTACCCAACCAGGCTAACTGCAACAGTAGGCGTTGAATTATTTCTGAGGGGTGCCCCTCCTACGCCCAGTTTTCTGGGTTAGTGTGTACGCAAGAAACCTTTTGATGATTAGAGTGTGACATCGGGCATTATGGCCCATAATCAGATTTCAGTGTGTGGGGTCAGGGTGGGATGTGATGCTTAGAAATAATCAGTGTTATGGTGCGATAATGCAAGTGTATTTCCTCGCATGCGGCCTCGTGCAAATTCCTTGCACATGTGCTCACTTTGTGCACATTCCCACGATTCACCAGGATTCTGCATTCTCGCATTACCGCACCCCTCATGAGCAGACCTATAGCAGAGCTGACGCTGATTCAGGCGGGTGTTTCACCCCTCATGTGGAAGGCCATTAGTACATTTTTCAGCAAAACTTGAATATTTACATATTGAAAATGGATTTGTATATTCTATACAATCATGTGTGTGCTTACATATGCAAGCGCGCGCGCACACACACACACACACACACACACACACACACACACACACACACACACACACACACACACACACACACACACACACAGACACACACACACACCGTTTTTTTTTTTAGTCTTTTGAACTGTCTCCGAACTGTTAACTTGCAGCAAATTTGCAAGAGATGTAAATGATCACTTTTCACTTTCACCATCTGTAACAGTTGTTCCAAAGGTGGTCTGTTTTTCTATTTTGTTTTTCAATTTTTGTTTGTTCTCCATATGGGTTTGGGCCTCCTCTGAGATGGAGCTTTGGAAGTGTGAGTTAATCGAGAGCTAACAATGTCCCCAGAGCCCTGGTTGCTCCACATTGACAGTGGTAGACAGCTGATTGATGATTGGTGATTACACGGACAAACGCAGCAACTCTTTACTTGAATACATACTGTACTGTTGCAGGGACAAGATCTCTTTGTCATGTGCGTCTGACAAGTGAAAAACAATACCTCTGAAATAACTGTGTGAAATGGGCGGTGGGGGGGGTGGGGGTGGAGGTGTTGGACAGCACCATAATAATAATAATAACAATACATACGATTTGTATAGCGCTTTTCAAGATACCGAAAGTCGCTTTACATAGGTAGAAAAGAGAAATAAAAAACAATTTATTTGAAAAGGAATTTAAAATAAAATAGTAAAAGGTTTAAAAAGAGAGGGGGAGCGAGCTATGTTGGGAATACTAGAGTAAAGAGGTGGGTTTTGAGTGTGTGTTTAAAGATTTCCAGGGTGGGGGCAGCTTTGATGTGGGCTGGAAGTGAGTTCCACAGGGTAGGGGCAGCCACTGCAAAGGCTCTGTCCCACCATGTTCGCTTGTTGGATTTGGGCAAAACAAGTTGATTGGCTGTGCTTGACCTGAGGGAGCGGGAGGGGGCATGGCGATGGAGGAGTTCAGAGAGGTATGTGGGGGCCAGGTTATTGAGGGCTTTGTAGGTGATGGTTCCAGCGACTGCATTTATGGTCACACATCAATACCAGTAATCACTTCATGCATGCTGACACCGGCAACGGTTCTATATTTGTTACAGCAAGTTGGCCTTGAGTGCAAAAAATAGTCTCATTAATAGATTACGGCCAGGTTTTGGCATCTGCTGCATTGCATTGCTTTACATCATACCCGCATTTTCAGTAGATAAGATATTTGCTTTCAGTAGATGAGATATTTGCTTTCAGTAGATAAGATATTTGCTTTGCTGTCATGACAACACACACAATGTTTTGGGACAATCAAATCATTTCTAAGAAGAAAAAAATAACAAGAGGTGTTGTATCCTGTCATTTTTTCCCTTCTTGGTAATTATTGGATATTGTATGATAATATTGTGTATGTTGTCATGATTTGTCATGACCCGAGTTGGCTTTTTCTGCAGCATAATCATCTTTTATATAGATAATTTTCGAAAAGTCTATCAGGAAAATGAATGTTGTATACAAAACTTTTTTGTGATTATTACGAAAATAATCGTTAGTTGCAGCCCTATAGTTCAGCTCTATAATGTTTGTTAGATTTGTTAGATTAGGTTTCCTCTTGGCACCATTTTACACAGACACAAGCTGTTCTTTGATTGTTTGATTGATACTGACGATACACAATTACAGCATGTCCCTGGTGAAGCCCAAGAACGCTACAAAATATAATTTAAAAACTGAAAATTCACAGAATTGCTTCAGAGTCAAATTCATCCATTGGTGGTGTATTGAAAAGTATACTGGTCTGTTCCCAAAGTCATACTTGATCCCAGCAACAATTTTAAAGATGTGTTATTTTTTTTCCGGTAAAATATCCAGGATCCGATAAATGTTTAATATGCATACATGCTCGACAGCGTGAAAGCAGCAGCCTCCTCCTACTACTAATCCTATTAAGGCCTATTCAGAGTTTGATTTTCGGTGATCACCGTGACCACCTACAATATGATGCCATATCACTGCTCTGTCCTGCCCTCCTCTCTGATTTTACTCACCAACACAGTGGTGCTCACCGGGAACGCCTACCTAGCGCACTATAAAGGAGAGTACTGGCACGCTTTGATCTCACACCTCACGCTTGGCGTCCGCACTGGAGCTCTGAGTGGTTTGTTTGGAACCGTCTAGGTCAGGGGTTTTCAACAGGTGGTCCGGGGACCACCAGTGGTCCTTGAAAGGGTTCCAGGTGGTCCCCAGGTAAGTTGTTTAACCAAATTAACTCTTGAGAACGTAAAAATGAAACCAAATGGACCCTGGCGGGTCCATTTGGTTTCATTTTTACACTCTCAAGAGTTAAAATATTCATCATGTCAATTAGCCCAAATCTACACAACTAGAATTAATGGTCATGGACAGAAGCAAAAAGAAAATCTTTAGTTTTGGGATCCTCAATTGGTGGTCCGTGGCTCAAATGCTGAATAAATGGTGGGCCCTGGGATGAAAAAGGTTGAAAGCCCCTGGTCTAGGTGGTTTGTTTGGAATCAGCAGGAGTCACGTGTGCTTTTCAGCCAATAACCACCGTCAGGTGCACCTTTGTCTCTGTTCAGCCCTAGCATTGGGAGTCGACGGGAGTGGCAGTACTCTCTTTTATAGTGCTCTATGCCTACCAAACAGGGCTAAACCAATCACATTGCCTGGGAGCCACCAGGCAATGTTGATTGGTCCAGAGGTTTGGAGCAGAGGGTAGGATGCTTTGTTTTTGACAGCTCAAGACTAGAGCACTATAAAGGAGAGTACTGCCACTTCCGTTGACTACCAATGCTACGGCTGAACAGAGACGCCGCTTGGCTGAAAAGCACACGTGACGACAGCTATTGGCTGACAAGCGTATGTTTGGAACTAACATTAACTAAACAAACAAACCACTCTCGCCCATCCACTTTCATTGATAGCAGAGCTCCAGTGCAGGCGCGAATGGCGAGACGTGAGATCAAAGCGTGTCAGTACTCTCCTTTATAGTGCTCTACTCCAGACGTAAGAAAAAGAAAACGCACAACACAGGAGAAAATGCGGAGAAAAATAAACAACAATGAATGCATTCAAGGAGATTCAAGGAGGGAGCTGGAGGTGGTGGTGTCAAGGTGGTGGTCACGGTGATCTAAACTCTTGATGAGCTTTCACTGTACTCTTACATAATCGTATCAGTACAAAATCTTTGCACAATCCTCACTTGTTTTTTCCTGTTTTTTTTTTTTTTTTTTTTTTTTTTAAACAAACAAAACAAACCATTTTCCCAAAATTCCATATCAGTCGGTCTTTACTAGGAGCACATTAATAAGAAAACCGTCAACTGTCTGCTTAGCAATGAAGATTAGTACGGAGTCATGAAACATGCATGCACTTCTACTGTTTGATTTTGAGTTGAAACAACGCAGATGCCGTTATGAGCCCTGAGGGACCGGACGAGGCTTTTCAACTGTTGGAGTTTTGCTGCAGGCACTGAAGGCCCTTTTTTTCTGTGCTAGAAATTGAGGTGGAATGTGGGATGGGATGCGGAGTAGCGGATCACCTATTTATTGAAACAACCCTGACTTAAATAGTGGACATGTCAATATGAATCATTACCACAATTCTCTTGAGGGGCCCCATTGGATCAGTTGACTCTTCGCCAGCATACTAACGTTGAATACTCACATACTGAAGGACAAACCTATTGGCTCTGTTTTACCTGCTCTTGTCATAAAACCATTAGGGACTGAGTGGGGGTTGAGAGCTCTCTGTGACTAACACATTGAAATGAATTTAATTAGCATCAGCTCCAAATGAGTGGGAGATCGAAGCGAGAGCATCTCTGGAATCATGTAGCAATTGGGAGACGTTTTACTACTGTTGTGACAATAATCAAACAAGACTAAATGTTTGGCGGAGTGAATTGTCTTCCTCAAGTGTGCTTAGTGTGGAACAGTGGCTTGGATGGTTCCAGTATTGGGCCGGCTGCTTTAATTTCTCTCTGCTCTCCAGTGAACCAGGTGGCTGAGTATGAAAACATTTTGACTGGGGGGTGAAGGTCTAGGAGCTTCTCCAAAAAATACACTATGCTTTATTGGCAATATTTATTTCCCTCCACGGATTAACCTCTGTCGGCTTCACCAGACTATCCACCCCTGAGGTGGGTGCAAGGGCCAGAGTAACATAGCACTGGGGTGTGCACGGCCAATTGGTATGAGAGTAATTCACTTGTTAGAAGCGGTGGCAACTCAGTTATTCATTTAGCTTTTGGTTGTGTGCTCCCCTGCGCCAAAGCCAGCAAACAGGGAGAACGTTTTTTCAGATTTCTATTTTTTTAAGTGGAAAATTGAGTAGATCCAAGTCCACTGGAATGTGCAATTTCACAGCGTTGAATGAAAACAAGTTCAGGTGATATCTTTACATCGTTGGAGGGAATCCTGAGCTATACCCACCATCTTTTCTAATCTATTGCATAATGGAATACAGCAAATAATACAAGTCCAACATTTTAGTGGTTGAAATTGCATGGATCGGCTAACAAAAGGAGACTGGCAGAACACTGACTAAAAACTCAAGGCCAGCGCTCCACACCCACCCAGACTCATGCTCTCTCCCTCCTGGCTGCAAAACTATGGTGTGTACTTCCCATTGCAATCAGAACCGCATAGTGCTCTTCCACCACACACTGAATATTCAAATTCTTCAAATTCTATCTTGTGCCATGCTAAATGCCTAAATTGTAGCAGAATTGCAGCAGCAATGAACACGTTAATCACGTAAATCTGAATGTGTGAAAACTAAATCAGGGCGGGAAAGAAATAGAATCATTTGAAGGTGTTAAGATGAAGATATGACAACCTTTTTGTACATGAACTTCCTAGGAAAAGGTTGTAAATCTAAAAGTGAGTCTATACTGTAGGTGTGTGGCTCTGGATGTGACGTATTGAACCATGAAGGTTGTTTTCCCCACACCTGCTCTGGGTGTGGTAAAGGTTGGTCTGGGTCAAATACTAAAACTTAATATTTGGTATTGTTGAGTTGTAGCACACAGGTTTTCAACATTTTTCCTACTAGGGCCCACTATTTATTCAGAATTTGAGCCACAGACCACCATTTGATGACAAGACCCCAAAACTGAAGACTTCTTCTTTTTTATCTACAATTCCAGGCTGGATTTTGGAAACATAACAGGCAAACATAGATCTCTAGTTGTGTAGATTTGGGCTAGTTCAGATGATGAATATTTTAACTCTTGAGAGTGTAAAAATGAAACCAAATGGACCTGCAAGGGTCCATTGGTAAATTTAAACACCACAGTTCTGTTCTGATTAACAGTTCAACCCAGCCAGAACAACAACAACAAGAAGAAAACACCTTTTCTAAAACACATTTTCTAACTTTCAGGATTCCTTCATATACATTGAAAATAAAAATAACATTTTATTTATATACACTACATATGACCAACTTAGTGGCTCTGTTTTACCAATTCTGTCATAAACTGAGTGGGGGTTGAGAGCTCTGTCTCTCTGTGAAAGTTAATTAACATCAGCTCCAAATGAGTGGGAGATCGAAGCGAGAGCATCTCTGAAATCACATAGCAGAAGCAATTGGATGAGGTTTTACCACGGTTGTGACAATAATCAAACAAGACTATATTAGGAAATGTTTGTCAGGGTGAATTTTGCCATGGCATTGTCTTCCTTAAAGGACAACTCCACCACTTTTCAACCTATCTTCATATAATAGTACGCCTACCTCACTTTTTTTTTTCTATTACGTCAGTGCCTCACTATGGGCAGTTCAGAAACTCGCCTTCCATGCACATCATTGATGGGGAATCCAATAGAAACTACAAGCTTTATGTTCTTGAAAAGTTGCAATGTTAAAATGGAAGCCATTTAAAATGGCTTCCATTCCAATGAAGATAGGTTGAAAAGTGGTGAAGTGGTCCTTTAAGTGTGCTTATGGTGGCATGGTGGCTTGGATGTTTTCTCCTAAATCCATCCTGGAATTGTGGACAAAAGCAGGAGAAATCTTAGGTTTTGGGGTCTGTGGGGCTAAAATGTCATCAAATGGTGTTCTGTGGATCAAATTCTGAGTAAATAGTGGTAATATGAAGAAGGTTGAAAACCACTGGGCTAGACGGTGGACAGTGGTTCTGAGTAGCCATACCAGTATCCGGCTGGCTGCTTTTCTAAGCTGCACATTTTCCTCACAATTTACAATTTAGACATTTAGTAAACACTCTTAACCCAGAGAGACTTTCATTGAGCATGATAAACAGCAAAGCATGGCATTGCATCATATAATGTGAATTATAATTTACCATTTAGCATTTAGCAGACGCTCTAAAACATGTTAATACTTCATTTGCATACAAAGTTGTTAATGTGTGTCATCCATAAGCTAAGAAGGGCTCAAGAGAGCGGTGCGTAGACGCACCTCTTTGTTCAATGTATATTGCCTAAATAAAAAAAATAATACATTTGAAAATATTATACTCAGAATGTACGTGCTTTAGGATGTTTCTGGCTGCTGCTCTCAGTGGCATTTCTAAGCAATTTGAGCCCTAGGCAAGATTTTCCCTTGAGCCCCCCTTACCAAGTAAGGGGGTAAGTGGGACTCCAGGGAAAATCTCCTGTGACGTCATACCTATGACAGGCAGAGTAAAATGGCGCCCCCCCAAGGGATACAATTATGAACTATTTTTAAACTAAAGAACATATGTGTTTGATTCTAGTTATAGAGGATAAGTATAATGTATTTATTCATATGAGGCTTATTAGCCTGGGATCTTTTAAAAGCATGTCTGGTGGTCGCCCCGGTGCCCCCCCCCCCCATGGTGCCCAGGCAACTGCCTAGTCTGCCTAATGGTAAAAATGCCTCCTGGCTGCTCTCTATAGAATGAGGAAGACTTGGTAAACTTTCGCTGTCTCCTCCGTCCACCATCACTGTCTTCCTCTCTTTCAAACCTTGTTGTTTGCTCCTCTCAGCTTAGAGGGAGAGGGAAAAATAGATTGTTTCCTGCCTCACAAAATCAATTTGTGTCAGCGCACCACGGTTCTCCTATATGGAAGAAAGCACCAGCACCGAGGAAGAACACTTGGTATTCAGGAAATAAAATAATGGTTGGCCGTAAATTCTGTGGACGCGGGGCCTTGTTGTCTGCCTCACTTAGCCACAGAGAGATCTGTGCCAGATACATCTTGTTAGCATCTTCTACGCTGGCACTGATTGTCCCCGTGTGGCTGCACATCCTCTTATAGCCTCAATGTTCTAAATCGTATTTCATCTGTAGAACGCTTGTACACAAATAACATCAAAGTATAGGCCTGATAACCTGTAAGTCATGTTGACATGGTGGTTTAGTGCAGTTGTTCTCAACCTGTGGGTCGGGACCCGGGAGGGAAGGGGGGTTAGCAACGTTATTTTGGAGGCGTCTCCAAAAGAAACAAAATAAGTTGACAGTTTAAGGATTTTACTTTTAAGGACTTTAGGACCATTACTGCATCAAACGTAATCAAACTACCCACACATTGGCCATACTTTCCAAACAATTATACGGTAGATAGGACAGTAGACTAGGCGTTTCAGCCTAGAGTCTCCAGATGACCAAGCCAACTCCCTGGGTAAAAAAAAAAAAAAAAAAAAGTTTTTAGGTCCTAAAAAGACTGCTGATCTAATACCGTACAATGTGACTAAACTTCCAATCTAGGGCAAAAAAAGCACTGTCACCTTTAGTCTTATCAGGATTCACGTTAGACAAAGCAAATGAACAGTAGTTGGATACACGGGAAAGAATTAGAGAACAGCCACTGTAGCTTAACTCGACTCCAAGTGGCTCTAGATGAGAATCTAGAGTGAAATGCCAAAAACAGGAGGTTTAACTCAATGCAATGGCATCATTCATGGTTTTGTATTTTTCCCTCATGATGGCTGCCTAGAGAGCGTCTCGCTAATGTGAATTTTGTGCATATTAATTACTGTTACTGTAAGTTGTTGGCCACTATGTGTGGACTTCAGAGAATGCGTTCCCCCTCTGTGCCAAGCACACCAGGAGATTAATCTGCTACATCTGGTTCCCACATCTGCCTCAACGGTCCCATGATATCGCCCTATCGTTTCTAACAAACTACCCCATGCCGAGATATTTCTGAACACTCTAAATATAGTGATTTTTCATTTCCTTCCCACTTTATTTATTTATTTCCCCTTTCAACCGCGAGGCATAACAGCATCCAGGTAGACACACATCCAGCAGGCTTTTTGAAATTCATGAGGAGGAAATTGAGAGGGGTGGGGGTGTGGGGGGAGGGGGGTATGGGGGGTGAGGCACATTTCTCAACAGCAGGTTCACAAGCGGTAGGGGCCATTTGTAGAAAAGCTGTTCAGATGAATACGTGTGAAATAAATGTTAACTCTACTGACAGCCTATTAATAAAAGGCCTCTGTGTTTGATTTAGAAGCGAGGCGATGGGACGTGCCAGTTGAGGTGGCATGCTATTAGCAGGCAGAGAGGGAAGGGTGATGGAAAGCATGGAAAAGGAGGGGGGGTCCTTATCTCTGGCAAACTGATGTCTTTGCGGGGGGGTTGGGGGTGGGGGGGGCTCCTTGACTTCCTGAGGTTGCTCTGGCCTTCTCTTTATCGCAAGTGATACACGCCGGATGGATTAGCCAACGGGCTTCCACAGGATCAGTCAAAGCAGAAACGACAACTACAGTCAGTGGTTTGTGAAATCGATTGTATCCTCAAATGACTTATGATCTAACAGATGTGGTCAATTCTAGTGGTTAGAGGACTAAATTAGATTAGCGCAGGGTGGCCAGGATCCAGAATACATTTTTGGTGCTGCAAAAATGTATAAATATAGTCTTGGCAATTTGCAAATACTGTATAGGGGCAGAGAGGCACAGTGGTAGTGCAGTAGCCTCACAGCTAGAGCCCCACTAGGGACACTGTGGGTGCTGGTAGCGTGTCTCCTCTACGTTATCAGTGCCCGTACTCAAGACGGTGTTTGTGAAGGGGCCTTTCTGTGTGGAGTTTGCATGTTCTCCCCATGTTCCCTAGGGTAGGTACTCTCACAAAAACATTCAGTAATCCTGGTCTCTAGACTGCCTCCCCCTGGCCAGCCAGGGCCTCTTATGAAGGGGAGAGGAACTGGTTGGACTTGCATGTTCTTTCCAAGCGCAATCCAAAAGACCAGTGGCAAGAGTATATAATATTATAATATTTACAACATGTTCATACTTTTAGTGAGACAAATTATAAATTTCACTCCATCAATTATTCTTTACCCCACCAACAAACTCATGAGATTTGTTAGGCGTTAGGAAGAGTCTTTTTGTAATCTGCAGTTTGACATTTGACAGATAGGGGGCTCTGAGAGGCCATTTGTAGGCTTTGTTTTCCATTTCGCCTATAGTGGTGCCAATGCAAGGTTGTGCATCTTCGTAAATAGTGTCTTTGGCACAATGTCCACCCAGGGAAACTCCTCATGCATTGAAGGAAGCATGAGTCCAGTCCTCTGCCTCCCCAGGTTTGTGGAGGGAGTGGTAATGAGCCCTTCTTAAAATTCCACCCTTTGGGGCACAGTTTAATCACTGTCCACTGCCAATCCAAATAGTTTGGCAACTGTTGCTGCTATGCAGGTCAAGCTTTACTGGTCAAGCTTTCATTTTGTAATGTGCCAATTGGACAAGGAAAGTTTGTGGAGGTATTTAGTGAAGGGCTCATTGGCATTGGGTGAAAAACCATGGGATAGAAATGTAATATTTAAGCAACTTGCAAATATGCCTGCATTTATATTACCATTGTTTTGCATGTTTGAAAAACTAGTCCTCATCACATTTCTGAATAGCTGTAGGGTGTATGAGCCACAGTATTAACATGTGTAAATATAAATATAGTTAAAATTTGATGGCCTGTCTACACCCTCCCACAGACCAACTGTATGGGTTGGCAGTGACGTGTGTGTGTGTGTGTGTGTGTGTGTGTGTGTGTGTGTGTGTGTGTGTGTGTGTGTGTGTGTGTGTGTGTGTGTGTGTGTGTGTGTGTGGTGTGTGTGTGTGTGTGTGTGTGTGTGTGTGTGTGTGTGTGTGTGTGTGTGTGTGTGTGTGTGTGTGTGTGTGTGTGTGTGTGTGCGCGTGCGTGCGCGTGTGAGTGAAAGTAAAAGTAGGAATCAGCATAATGAAGAGCGGAAAAAACAGATTGGAAAAGAACTGCACGTGTCCTCACAGCTTGACAGTCTTTGTTCCATTGACTTAACACAAGAGTCATTCGCACAACCAAATGAAAACTGGTTTAGAGAACGGAACTACAAACATGCTAATTTCGTTTCAGGCATTTTTTTTTTTTTTTCACTTTTTAAGCGCTCGCTCAGGCAGGGGCGGATCTGGGCATGGGCAATGCCCCCCTAAATACCCAGTCTGCCCCCCCCAAACACAATGTCATGCAAAACAACCCAAGATATTTCAAATTAAAATGCTTATATTTAAAATGATTTGAAACACTACTGCTAACTAACTACAGTTGTGGCACCACTAAACCAACAGCATTTCATCGTTGAAAACAGAAAACTCTCTGAGTCAGACCTTTAGCTTTATGCATGCTGTGTGTCTGTTGCAACTTCAACAACAACTGATGTTATTATTGATGCTTTACTTGACTAATAAAAGTCCTGTAGCCGAAAATGGTATGGGGCGCCTTCATCACCCGTGGTGCGAAGCACCACGGGTGATGAAGCCGCCCCATACCATTTTCTCTTGCCCCTCCAACATGTTCTCTTGCCCCCCTCCCCCCAAATGGGACATGTTGAATCCGCCCCTGCGCTCAGAGCAGGTGACCCTTTGAGGCAGATTGGAGAAAATAATAAAAGGAGAGATACAATATTAACAGTGCAGAGGAGCCTGTGGCGACGCCTGCGATCAGGAAGCCTCACACAGAGCCTAGTCCCATTGACGCAGTGTTGATGCTCGGAGCTGTTGGTTTACCAAGCAGGGGAAAGTGGCTGCTGTTTACCCCTCGCTGGCCCCTCCAAACACTGCTCTGCAGAACCTGCTGCGTCTGCCGTTTCCGGGGAAGAATCCAGCGTGCACAATTTACCCATCTGCCGGCCTGCTGGCATGTCGCGCAGTTCAAACATCAGAGGTTAGGAGAGTGATAAACAACCCTGGTAATGCATCACACTGCAGTATATAATGATCTCATTCTATGGTGTTGTGACCCACGTTTAAACTCGGATCTGCGCCGCAGCACTGTGTTGACGTGTAATGTGTCATGCGTAATGTGCTTCATTAGTACCACAATGATACTGTGTGTTAGTACATACAGTATATATCCTCCTCCTGGAAGCCCCCCAATATGCTGTATAATGAAGAGCCATAGGTAGGAGATGGTGCAGGGGCAGGCAGAATATTTCCCTTACAGTGTACTTTGTTTGTTACAGTGCTTGCGTTAATGGCGTCCAACTACTCGTTTTATGTACTTGATCATTTCTGCCATGCACATGTCTGCGCATGTGTACTAATTGTGTAACAAGTCACCGATTAGTCAATGAGTTGAGCCGTACAGATTTCTCCAATATACATTTGAACATTGTTTCTTAATCTTTGGTCAGCAGTTATTGGATCCTCACAAGACAAATGAAAATCCATGTAAACTCTGTGGATGCTATTCCCAATTAACAGTTTTAGTGCCAATCCCGCCTTTTTGTGGCCACTAGGGGGCGCCAAAGTATTTTGGGGGGATTTTTTTTATTTTTTGTTTAGGTGAGTGCCTAAAGCAGTGAAAGTGTTTAATTTAAGGAGAGGAAACATGTTGGTAGTTGTTTTGTTGTAATGATCCATGTTTACTGATATTTTCTGAGTAAACACAATTTAAAAAGCCAAGCATGAAATTTATCTTTAACATTTTAATTAATCTGTAACAGAGCCCAAGGTCATATGGTATGTAGTGTAATGGGGAGAGCATTATGCCATGTAACACATAACTTCATTTGGACAGTTTTAATGCAGAGAGAGAGAGAGAGGGGAGCGGGGCAGAGATGAGGGAGACACAGGCAAAGCATTTAGTTGGACGAGAGGAAAAGCAGTGGAGATAAGTTCAAAGCCATGTGAAATGTGTACAGCAATGCATTACGCTGTCAATGTGAAGAAGTAGGTCTACAGAAAGGGGGCTAGGCTACTACTCAGTGGGGGGACGGTTCCTATTATTAGATAATGTTGAGAAAGTGCTGTCATGGATTCAAGCTCTACAGGAGCCCGGGATGCTTCACTCCAAATGGGGATGGCTTTTGATTTGTGTACAGTCAGCCATGACGGGAGGAGACAGCATGTGTGTACGATACACTACAGGCCTACAGCAAGCAAGCAGGCACACACACACACACACACACACACACACACACACACACACACACACACACACACACACACACACACACATTCTGTCGCACATTTTCGGGTGGGGGACTTCATATACATTCCCCAAAGCTTTATCCCACATTACTACATGTGCACTTTCAGGAGTCGACATGCTGCACCTACTGTACGCCTTGAAAATGATGTACATTTCACTTTTGTACATTGTAATGCAAACCTCACAGGATTAGCATGACACAGTCATGCTGTCTGTGAGTGTATTCTTACTGGGACATCATCAAACATTTTGACATGTTGACCATTTGTTATTTTTGTATATGATATGACCATTTCAGTTTCCTTTCAATTAAATATACCATTATAAAAGTCCTGCCTTTGCATCTTTTTCAGTGTACTATGGTAACATATTTACAAAAGGTTTTGATTTTCAGAAATTCAGACAATCTCTTTGTGTAGAAATGAAAATATTAGTATAACTTCATATTGAGATTTCATCCAATTACTAAATTGTTTATTAGCCAGTGGTTTTATATAGTTTTGTATTTTTGGATACAAATAATTGATTATTATTATTACCACCTCAGTCTGGTCTACAGATAATGAACGACAATGAGAGGCATGTAGATGAGATGCCTGCCTTATGTTCTACCACTGTTAAAACATAAACTACTGTACAAGCAGAGTTTACAAACTTTATTTTTACCACTTCGATAGGTTACAGAGAAATCTCATATTGTTACTTTGCGTTGACGTGAGCACCTTATACTGTATATGACCATCACTTTAGTATATTATATTTGACAGTTGGACTTTGTGAATAAGCTCAGGATGTGCTGAAGTAATCCTTTTTGAAGCCCTTGAGAAAATGCCATTACTGTATATAAACCCACATAAAACAAAACCCCATCTTGCCGGCATTATGAGGTCTTAAATTACTTTATCATACACAGCTTTATGTTTGCATACCAAATACCCTGCTGTTACGATAAGGTATATTGTGACTCATTTTCGTCATTGAGCAAATGTTTTTTTGCAAGCTGTAACCTTTTCATGGTAAATATTCCTAACATTAGTGTGTAAAGCAGTGGTTGATGAAAGCTGTAACCTTTTCATCTTAACAATTCTCTGTGCATCTGTGTACAGCAGTGGGTGACGAGATACTGAAACTCCATGTGTGCTGCTGTGATGTGGGGTTTTCATGCATTAAATTCACTGTACTTTCATACACTGCTGCGAGGAGCCAGAAATATGCTCCACTGGGTCTCTCTTTCAGTGCGTATTGTCTAGTGGCCAATTTTGGGTCCCATAACATGTATTGCTGTAAAGAAAAAGCCTGAAATATACACTCTTTCATAGCTTGGGCGACAATCAAAAACAGAGATGATCAAACTTGTTTTAGAGTATGTCTGGGTAGATACTTTGAAAAGACAGTCATGTTCTTAGATATGCCACATTTGGACAAGCCTCCATCCATCAAGCAACCCGCATGACATCTCTTAAGTTGATGTACGGCACAGTTTAGACTAACAAGAAAGAGATGACTAAATGGGACTAAATCACAATCTAAGATTTTAACATAAGTACAGTAGTATTTTGTACAGTCGATGACATGTAAACTTCTTCACAATAACTTGACTTCATCGTAACATGTTCTGTGGATCTATTTTAAGTGGCCAGTGCCATCGCTGTCCCTTTCACTTTGTGCTTATTTAGCTCTGTTGTCAGGTAATGCTGTTTTCACAGAGAACAGTGGCCTGTCTACTTGTCTTTAATTAAGACCAACTTGATGGGAATCATTTAGTTTAGAGCAAATGTTTAGAGTGAGTCATTCATTCCTCTGTGTCACTCTCAAGAAGACCGATCAATGTAGAGAGGGCAATGTAGAGAACGTCTCCATCCATGGTTGCCATTTGGAAAAAAATAATCAAATTAAGTATGTCTCTTTAAAATACCATACACAGCAATATACAGGGTCAGAACACATTTTATTGTCACATCACAGGTTTACAGGAGTAAAATACTGAATTAAATTTATTTTTGTGCAATTTTCTTTTGTGCAAGGTCCATCGTTGCTTGCAGATAGATTAAGAAAATAATTAGTGTTAGCGACGGGGGGCAGGGAGGGGGGGCAAGGAGTGGGGAAAAAGAGAAATCAAACAAAATATTATAAATAATGGTAGCATACTTCTTTTTGTCCTCGTCTTCTCTAGCTCTTGCTTTCTTTGCCTTCCTAAGCCTAATCCAAGCTCTGTCGCAGAATGGTGCCACAGCCCAAAAATATAGCCAACGTGCCAGTGCACAACACGTGCCATTGTGACTTGTGAGCTTGCACGTTGGCTATTTTCGACGTGCAATGCTGCCGTGCGACGAATAAGAATTGGTCTTCATCATCATGAAACTGTCATAAAAATGTCATTGTGTTAAATGAGATGCTTTAATAGCCTGTAGGGGGGCTGGGGCACACGCTACTCATCTGCCTGCCTTTTAATACAGGAGTGATTAACATATATGCTTTGAGGCGGTGTGTGTGTGTGTGTCGGGGGGGGGGGGGGTGTCTGTGCGTGCGTGTGTGTGTGCACTGTACTTGTTATGAGGTTTCCAAATGTCACTTGCCACAAGTATCGAAGAATTTGAGAAACACTCATTTGTATGCCAGTCATAATCATCACATTTAAACGCTAGTTGTTGATGTCTTCGAAGCTTTAAGGGGGTTGCACACTGGAGGGTTTTCCCACTGTGCTTAAGGATCCGAAAGTAGTAGTCTATCACTAGCTGTCAGCCTGTCACCACCGACACCCCGCTGACTAGACCTCACTAGGCAGCTGCACCCCAGTCCAGGGGGAGAGAAAAAAAACAGGCAAAATATTGGACCATAGTGTGTAAACTTTTTTGTTTGTTTGTTTGTTGAAATTCGCTTGAA
Organism: Benthosema pterotum; assembly: GCA_039105355.1. Classification (NCBI taxonomy): domain Eukaryota; kingdom Metazoa; phylum Chordata; class Actinopteri; order Myctophiformes; family Myctophidae; genus Benthosema; species Benthosema pterotum. Next base: position 19,589,603 of record CM076973.1, on the reverse strand, counting down.
AAATGGACCAGTGTGCAAACACCTTAATAGAAGTGTGTGTGTGGGTGTGTGTGATGGAGATTGAGAGGTGGAGTTCGGGGATGGGCTGTAATATCAGCCTGCTGTCTTTTACTGTAGCAGCAGGGCAGACAATTTATCATCATTGTTTCGGAGCTAAACGGTGACAGTAATGTCAATGACATTTATGAAAGGATGATGCAGAGTTGAAAACAGTTGCCTCATGGCTTTTTGCTGAGAACGGGCTAAGTTATTAATTAGAAGCTATTACTGTAAGTAGGCTAATGCTTGTCATAGCAACAGGATCCATCCTTCCCTCCCCCAATGACAAATTCATAGTTAATGACTAGACCAGACTGTCTTTCTGTTTTTTGTTTTGTTTTTTTCCCTATGCTGAAGAAACGATTATCTGAATAGCGCTATTTACATAATGTGAAAATGGAGTCAAAAGCACTCTGATTTCTTCAGCAATTAACTAAGTATTTAGTCTTAGGACAACTGTGATTAAACATACAGTATATTATTGCTACAGTGCTAGTAATTACCATGCCATCATGCTAATTGTGGGCATATGGCAGAGATTTACATCATATACCTTTTTTGTCTCTGCCATGCAGGCTATGAGTTAAGTTCCACCCCTAATTGTGTCCTTCAAGACTGATGCTTGATGTTTCTTTGGTTAAGATTGACTTCCAGTATTTGCAGAAGTGGTTCATTTAGAACAAAATGCCTCAAATCGCAAATGCAGCATCTGATGTTGTCAAACTCTAGTTTTGCATGCACATCCCCATTATGCCAGAGAAGAAATACCGGTAATATACATTTTAAAATCTGCTTCATTGTGGCACTCTTAACACACCAATTCATGGTTTTACCTATGGCTAGACTGATTGGCCAGAACCTTTCCCTTTGTACATACACTCCCTAGAAGCCAAGGAAAAACCTCTGTCCTGCATTTTCATAGAAATATAGTTCTTGGACTTTTTCTGCCCTTATTGATAGGTTGAAATTAATCTGACAGGAAATGTGGAGGGAAATGCAGGGAGGGCAAAGGCCATCAGTATCGGGAGTCGAACCTGCAGTACACCACAAGGCTGGCTCAGCAACCTGCCCAGATGGTTGGCCTAAAAGGACCTAGCCATCTATAGCTGGGTCTATAGGTGAATGGGTGGTTGGTTTATCTTTTAATATTGCTCACAACATGCTGGTCTGATGGGAGGGAAACTTTGCACACATTTTCTGCTATAGCATATTTTGCTGCTACTACAGAATGTGTCCAAAAATCACATACTGGTATTTGAACTACTGTACGTTTCTAACTGTTTCCCAAAAATGGGTTGTTTGGAGATGGAGTATAGAACACATACAGTATTTCCACATATTTTCATGTTGGACTTTCAAGCATAATCAAAACAAGTAGGCAATTCTTTTGCTCATTGGGTTCTGCAGTGGGCTCATTAGTAGAATTATGGCTTCCCATTGAAATTAAAAAAAGCTAGTGCCTATCAAAGCCAGTTCATGGCTTATGTTTTAATGATACACTATAGCATTCGTGCCTGCAGGCTGCAAGATGTTAGTGATAGGTTGAAATTAAAATGTCATGTCTGCATGTTATCTCCTATAGCGCATGTCATCGTATCAGTCCAGTAGTACTTATGAATAAAAATAATGAAAGGACACATTTTCCAGAGATTTTTAAAGCGAGAATGACTGTGGCTCAGGAGGTAGAGCTGGTCGTTCAATGATATGTGGGTTGGTGGTTCGAATCCGGCCCCTGCTGTCTATACGTCGAAGTCTCCTTGGGCAAGGCACTGTATGATGCCTTGTATGTTTTTTGCCACAATTCACCGTTCACCCTGGAAAAACTAGCGGATGTTTACTACAGTTTGAACCAGAACTACTAGTCGTCCATTTTACAGCACAGCCTTACAAAAAATGCATTATTATTTATTATTAAGTTATTCCCAATAAAACAGATTTTTCAATCGGCATGGCATATGTTAATCTTGGGAACTCGGGATCTTAAGCACTCAAACCTTAGCATCCTTATAAGCATAGCTGTGGCATCAATATTCTGGTTTGTGTTTACCCGCTAGATGTGATAAAGTGATAAGGCACAGGGGCACGGTGGCACAGTGGTTAGTGCTGTCGCGTCGCCTCACAGCTAGAAGGTCCAGGGTTCAGTTCCCGCTAGGGATGCCGCTGTGAGTGCTGGCGGCGTGTCTCCTCATCTTGCTGCAATGCATTGTGAGGTGGATGTGTCCTTGCACTGAAAATCATTGAAGACCCCTGATCTAAAGTACTTTGTCGTTAGATTTTGCTCAGTCTCAGTCAAAAGCTCTACACACCCTCTGCCATCCTGGCCAACTGGCCTCACCCTTGAGGCCAGCTGGTCAGGGAGTCCAAGCTGCCTTCTTTTCACCTGACGGGGGAGTTTCCCTGGTTGGACATGCAGCGGGAAGGAACAAGTTATTCCAACCAGTTCCTGTCTCCTCCATCAGGCGCCCTGGCTGGCTAGGTTGAGGCAGTTTAGAGACCAGGATTACTGCATATTTTTGCACCTACCCTAGGGGACACCGGGAGAGCATAGAAACTCCATTCAGAAAGGCCCTTCCACCAAACCGATTATGGGCCTTGCATGCAAATGTAGGGAAAACTGTTGTATTTTAGCCATTTATTGCAGCAACCATATTCTCTTACTGTATGTGGACCGACTGACTGACTGGGCACTGAAGCTTTGGAAATGCTTAATTGGTGGAAGGTGATGCTTCAGCGTGACAGTAATTTGCTGTCAAAGCCGCTGACATTTTGCTGGACACGTTGCGTCAAATAGTCAATTTTCCCTGGAAACGCAACATGGGGCTATCAAGCAATTTATGGCTCTGCCAACAGCATATCGGATTCCTTTATCCCATTCAGCTTCCCTGTCATTCTAATTACAATGTATTGTATGTTACAGTCAGTGGATAGACTGTGTGTGTGTGTGTGTGTGTGTGTGTGTGTGTGTGTGTGTGTGTGTGTGTGTGTGTGTGTGTGTGTGTCTGCACGCACGTGGGATGAATTTATCCATATCATTATAGCTGACATCAGCGCTCATAAATGTTTCACTATTCCAGTTGTGTCTCCGTGCTGTTGTCAGCTGTGTGTGTACAGTGTCAATGGGTACAGTCATGAATATGAAAGGTGACCATACCATGAAAATGTTCCCGTTGCTTTTTAATGCCGTCGCCAACGTCAAGATTCGAAAGATGGCAGCACGACTTCTTTAAGTATATAAACAACATAACGAGAATGACGAGAAAGGATTTTAGTGCAGTTGTGGCGGAATGGCATGGGCAATACGCAGTTAAAGTGTCTCTGCTGAGGAGTGATGAAGCAGATGCATGCACGCGTGCATGGCACACAGACACACAGACACACACACACACACACACACACACACACACACACAGACACACACACACACACACACACACACACACACACACACACACACACACACACACACACACACACACACACACACACACACACACACACAAACACACTACTCTTTACTTAATACACTCACCCCTCACTAGGCAACATATACAGTAACTTCAGACATGCATCAGTAAAGGATTGCAAATGAAACGAAGTGTTTTGCTTTCTTACATTTTATCATTTTGTGTGAGTCCAACACTAATGTGTTTACATATCCGGGTAGTTCAGCTCTAAGCATTTGGACAACATGGTTCTGGGTTCAGCTCTAAACCTCTGTACAATCAATTTCTGTGTTTGATCCTGGGGAACACCTCACGACATCTGCGTTAAAACCTTTGACAGCTGCTGTACATAAATTACAGTAAATTTAACAAGCTTCTGGCTGATTCCACAACAGTAGGTCATAATTGGTTCCAATCCAAAATCAACCCTTTCAGTGCCTGAGTTGCTTCTTGTTCCAGTCTTGTACATGCATTTTGGTCTGCATATATCAGGAATATTAATGATAGCAGCCAGGGGCATTAAAGAGCCGCACAGTATGTGAAGTTTTGCTGTCAAAGATCAAAGTAATTGTTATTTTGACGCTGCGATTATGAATGATGTGGTAGATGTGTGTGAGAGAGACTGTGTGCAAGCTATGCACACATACTGTACAGTGTGTGGGAGGACGACAACATGCAGATATGGAGGTGTGTGACATGGTATAGCATAGTGGTTCCCAAATATTGTAGCCTATGACCCCAAACAGACATTCTCCCGGGACACAAATAGTGAAGATATTAGATCCACAAGTTCACAACATGCTGCTTCACGTCACGTTGTGAACTTGGAGATCTGGTATTTCCACTGCTTCTTAAATATTTGTTTCAATGTACGGCCAACAAATGGGTCCCTGCCCAGTGTTTGGTAACCAGCAGATAGCATGTGTGTCAGCTCCCATGGACCTAATCAATAACTCCAGTCAGTGACATATTATGAATGATTTACTGTATAGGATTGACTCTACCCTGCCTGTCATGTCATTGTTGACCTAGTTTCCAAAGCTGTGAGACGTGCCACAAAATACCACTGCAATAAGCAGCATTGACTTTTCAATTCATTTCTATAACAATTCCTCTATACCTTGTCTCAGTGCGGTCATGCATCTCTAGGCTCTTCATGCTACTGAACAGACAATTGGCACCCCCTTGGGCATTGTAATGATAATATATGTCTTGTCTTAGTTGGTGATGAAATGTACAAACTATGAAATATGACACCATTGTTTAGGCCATACCTGGGCATTATGCGGCCCGGGGGCCAAATGCGGCCCTTTGGCTGACTCTGACCGGCCCGGGGACCACCAGTGGTCCTTGAGAGAGTTCCTTGAGAGCGTAAAAATGAAACCAAATGTACCCTTGCGGGTACATTTGGTTTCATTTTTACGCTCTCAAGAGTTAAAATATTCATCATCTGAATTAGCCCAAAGTCTACACAATCAGAGAATATTAAGGAATGGTCATTTTTGATCTATGTTATCCTGTTTTGTTTGTAAAATCCAGCCTGGTATTGTGGAGAAAAGCAAAATAAATCTTTAGTTTTGGGGTCTGTGAGGCAAATACTGAATAAATAGAGGGCCCTGGTGTCAAAATGGTTGGTCTTACTCTTAATTTTAATTTTATCTTGAAATTAAATTAATATTACACAGACTTTAGTTCAGCCTTTAGTCTTGGCCCTCCACAATACTTTATGTATATCATTTGGCCCCTTGGGGAATATAATTGCCCACCCCTGGTTTAGGCTGGATTTCTTGAGACATCCTATGATTTTCAGAAAAGCACGTCAACAAATGTGATTGCTTTCATCCAGCCTTGTTGGCCTTGTCTCTCTGAAGATGAAGCCTTAGGCTTTCAGGGACAAGATTGAAAATGCATCCTGTCCCAAGAGGTTGTTTTCCAGCATGGGTTAACCGTTAACCGTTAATCGTTAAGAATTTCGGTTATCGACAACATTAACGGCTAATGATTAACTGATAAATAAAAATAAAAGCGCACGTGGCTGTCGGGGAATGCTGGACTATTCCAATTTCATCCACGTTATTACCCAATAGCCAGGGGAGCAGAGTGTGTGCGCTGCAGCCAGCAGCCACTGAGCTTTCACTAAACTTTGGTAATAACTATCTTTGTATGTATTTAAGCCTATAGTTTTATTTTATGGATGTCAGTAAGGCCATTGCTCCATCTGTCCTTCTGCATCACGGCACACGCTGCGCATATGCATGGCTATATGGAGATTACGCACGTGGCTCGTTCAATAATGACTCACCACAGATGTGTGATGTTTAGATGTGTACGTTGTAAAATAAATATTACACTGCAGTATTCGCGCGGTATAATTCATCTAGTTTTAGAACTAGGTGCTGCAGCTCACTTATAATGCTCTGTGAGCTTGTAGATTGTACATTTATCGCGCAGCGCACAGCTCTTAACATTGCATCATACAGTATACGCAGGATGCCGAGTGTGGAGTACACACGTTGTTGTGATTTAGCTCCGTGTGAGAGAACATTATAAACATGGCTAAAAAGGCACAAATATTCCTGTCTCTGACTAAGGATTTGTTCCGCAGCAAGACGGCCCCGCGTCTGTGTTATATGTTTGGAGAACGTCGTGTGTCGGATGAAAAGTGGCGTAGCCAGAAACTCAATTCAGGGTGGGTATGAGCATTTCAGGGTGGGCACATGTAAATCACCCATTATAACTATAGTGAGTCCAGACCTCTCAAGCTCTCTCTAGAGGCTCTCTGGTCTTTGTCCTTTGTTTTCTCAAGTTCCAAGTCATGTTTTCAATGATCGAGTGGGCCAGCTCTCTATTTAGGTGGGCCGCGGCCCACCTCAGCCCACCCGTAGCTATGCCAGTGACTGGGACTGACCGTTCTAATGTGAAAGTAATGCGAAAGTAAGAGTCTTTGGAGCGGAGCGTGCGTTCAAACTCGAAGATGTTTTTTTTTTTTTTTGCAAAGATCTAACATTTCACAATTGGGGATTGGGGGACAACTCAGATGCGATGTACATAATGCAGCCATTGTTATTGCTTAGTGCTTGAGGTGGAAAAGGGACTCGGAAAAGGCGGTTGTAGCCGCGTATAATTGGCCTTTTTTAATGGATTAAAATAGCGCATTTTTCCCTTATCGGTTAACGGTGATTAACCGGCAGAGGTCTGACGACGATCGGTTAAGAAAATCTTTCCATTTGGCCATCCCTAGTCCCAAGAGTTTGTTTTCCAGCATGGGTTCTCAGAAATCAAAGACTTCTTCCCCTTCACAACCTCGACAGTCAGAACCATCCACTGTTCCATGGCATCACAAAAGTGTGTGTGTGTGTATCTGTGTGTGTGTGTGTGTGTGTGTGTGTGTGTGTGTGTGTGTGTGTGTGTGTGTGTGTGTGTGTGTGTGTGTGTGTGTGTGTGTGTGTGTGTGTGTGTGTGTGTGTGTGTGTGTGTGTGTGTGTGTGTGTGTGTGTGTGTGTGTCTGTGTCCAAAGAGCTTTCAGTGTATAAATAACTGGGTTCAGACTGCAGAGTCAAATTAAAAGAACAGGGAAACTCATGAAAAGAGCCAGCTCATGTCTGCTTTTACACAAATTGACAGAGGCAAGCTTCATATTCAAGCCCTGCGAGCTAGTACAGCAAAGTACTGTGAACCTCTCCTCGCATTTCCGTGGAACGCCATGCTCTCCCAAAGGACATTTTGTCTTGGCGATTGGATCCTCAAAGTACGGGAGGCAGAGAGACCGAGAAAATTATGAGCCATCAGCTATAGAAACAGCCACCCACGCACATAGTCTGCTCAGGGCTGACAATAAGACCAGCTACTGTGGAAAGAGCATTGTGATATAGTGAGGTGGGATTTCTGCCCGATCTGCCCTGAGACCCATGAATGTTCAGTGTGTGCTGTTGTATTGTCTGTGCACTGAACATGCAATTGTATGAGTTGAGTTTTGCCATCGCTGGGACATGAAGAGAGAATGTGAAAATTCTGTCTGTAAGTTTTTTTTGGAATGACTGGTCTAATCATTTGGAATTGTTTTTGTCAGTGACGCAACACACTAATCTTTTATTTGTAGAACAATAAATGTTTTAAGGATAAGGCTATTTCTTTGCCAGCCCCCAGGACAAGTACTTGAATCAAGTACCAGGAGGGTTTCTGCCAGACACTTTCATCAAGATGAATGATAATATTGCTATGATGATATGGAATTACAGTACATGTGGTGGTGTGGCCCCTGCTCCTGTAATACTGCATTAATCTGTGCCGTGCATGGCAGTCTTTCTGAGATCACTACTACAGTAAAGAGTGATCATATACTGTACACATGACGATGTGAACCCTTGGGTCTTAACGTGAAGATCCCCATATTTTAAACATAATACAATACACAAGGGTGACAGATTTCATGCACTAATGATCCCTTTGAGGATATTAAGTTTCTTTTGGACACAGACACACAAAGCTGTGCATTGGAACTCACCAAAATATTAAATATCATTGAAAATCTAAATCTAACTTTAGCTGCATGAAACAAGAATTGACGCATTGTCAATTAATTGGCAGCTTCTGCAGAATTGTTCTTTGATCTCTGAGCCACGGGATGTTTTTTGTATGGGCTATCTGATTGGCTCTCTCAGCAACGCCACAACTTCTGATTGGCTATCTCGTCTCTCGACAACCCTTCCACCTGCCAAAAAAAGAACACATGAAGTCGTGAGGTTTGTGCCCTCAGCATAGAAATCCAGTATAGGCCTCTGCAGGCAGGCTGGACTCTGTCTCACCAGTGGAAGTTTTCCTCCTCACTGATCCTCCCATCCTTATCCTCATCCGCACCTCCTCAGGTGACATCCAGGGTGTTCTAGCATTCCTTTTCATCTCAGCAGGTGGCGAGGTGAGGTGGCGTCTTGCTTGTCTAACTCGACGGATATAGGCGGAGTGTAGCGGTTTCACCTTCAGAGGTCTAGTAATAGATGGAGCAGGGTGAAAGGTTTTTAAATACAATTAAATTGACATCCTGTTGCTGGCCCTGCATCTTGATATGTAGAAGGAGTTGAGGAAGGAGTGTGGTTTGTGGGGGGTGTCCCGATCTGTTTTTCTCGTGACCGGGTTGATACAGATAAGTGACGCACAGCGCTGATCTTGGTGCTGTGCGCTGATCTTGGTGCTGTGCGTTAGGGCCAAATTGAATATTTCCATAATTATATCAAAACCCATGTCAAAACTGTTCTTGTGTGTGTGGGAAGAAAGGAGAGAATGTTTTAGGCCTGCCACAAAGATGCAAAATGATATTATACTTATATCTGATTGAGTGACACTTGCTTGTGGAAAACATCCAAAAGCTGTTTAGTACTCGGACAGCCAGCCTGGAAGAGTATTTTGGTGGTTATCCCTATTTACCCCATGCTTAGGGTTATTTGAGGTGCACTTTTCTCCCAAGTCTATTTATCTGCCTCCATAAACCCCCTACCCCCGCCATATCCATCTCTCTCACTCACTCTCCTCTCATCCTCCATGACTCACTCTTTCTTCCTTTGTGTCTGTCTTGTTGTATCTCTCTCCATAACATGTGTGAGTGTGTACTTACATATATATGGATACCAAAATAGTATTTTTCTCTTTTCTCTGAGTCTGTTTGTCTTCTCACTCACCTAACGTTCCCTTTCCCTCTTTGTGTGTACCTGTTTGCCTCTTTGTCTTGCTGTCTCTGTGGCATTGCAGAGAGATGGAGGGTTTATATTACCAATCTCGTGCCTGCAGCAATGTGTGGTAGAGGTGTGTGTGTGTGTGTGTGTGTGTTTGCGAGTGTGCGTGCGTGCAATGTGTCCAATCCAATATTTTATTGGTAAAGTTTCCTGATATGAATTACTGCATTATCTGAGATCGGTATGCATGCCTCTGATACGTTATATAGGCTATTCATGTTTGCTTGATCCATACTGCACTCTAAGGTCCTACTTAGTATAATGTTACAGCAGTATTTTACGACATCACAGCAAAGTGCCCAGATAGCTGCTGCTATTCTATGAACAACAAACATGTTTGGAATGTCCTTCTCAATCATCTGCTGGGAAGCAAATTTAGATGCACTGTGCATAAAAGGAACAAGGCCAGACGGGTTGACTAAGATACTCTGACAATGGGTAATAATTAGAGCTGTCAGACGATTAAAATATTTAATAGCAATTAATCACATGATTGCCCAAAGTTAATCTACGATTAATCGCAATTTAATCTCATACTTTCTATCTGTTCTAAATATACCTTCAATTAGTGGTTTTTAACATTTTTCCTGTAAAGGTCCGTTATTTATGCCATGTTTGAGCCACAGACCCCCATTTGATGACATTTATTTAGCCTTCCAGACCCCAAAAATCCCATGCTGTATTGATGCTGGTACCATTGGGAGTGAACATGCAATTTTCTTTCCACATTCTCAAATTGTGTAGTTTAATTCAAATTAACTTAGGTAATGCAGATGTTTAACAATTATTCAACTACATTTGGCAAAATTAAACCAAATGGACCAACATGGCTTTTTTTTTCAAGAGTTGTGATTAATCCATTAATCCAACCCATTTGCTGAAGCCAAGCAGGGAGGCATCGGGTCCAATTTTGACCTGGCCAGGGATCGAACCCCTGACCTCCCAGTTTCACGGTGGACACTCTAGCCACTAGGCCCCTGTCTGCTACTGTTTTGCATAACATAACAGGATGAGGCATGTAGGCCCATGTGGGAATATATCGGTTGGATCAACACACAGGGACGCATAGGTCTGATGCTCTGTATTTTGGATAATTTGAGTTGACTTTAATTGAGTTGAGTTCTCCTGACAGGTGTCAGGGAGAGCTCTTAGCCATTGCATAAACGATTCAGAGAACGTGATTACATACATAACCAGGCGTTTTGGGGTCCCACATTTCTGTGACAACGACAGATCTTCACATCGCCCAAAGTAATTCTAAATGACCTCGTTTGACCAAGCTGTCAGTTCCTGACTATTATGATTGACAAGATTGGCACATGATTATACAGTTGCCTTATGGGCTGTTATAGGCCTGTTAACATATTCTGCTTTCACTCTCTGTTCTTGCACACTACTAGGACTTTTTTTTTATCAGGACTGACATAACTGATGCCCATATTTACGTCATATTTTGAGGCTATTTGGCCTGCCAAATGTTGAGATGTGGGGTCAAAAGCAGCTAAAATACATAAACATAAAAAATTTAAAAATCACAAAAAACGGCCTCTCACTGTATATCAAGGTGTTGATCTTGTGTTTCTGAGCAGCATTTATGACAGGTCAAGGTATATGCAGGCAGATCCTGTAGAGCTGAGCTGAGCTGTGTTTCATGATGTCGCCTGTGGTCCAGAAATGATTCCCCCATTCAATTTTCTCATATACACTATACAGCATTTTTTGAAAATGATCCATATAAAGACTATTATGCCACGGGCAAAGCCAACTAGGGTTGTGAGAAATCACCACACACAACATTATTGTACAATACCTAATTAGCAAGAAACGGAAAAAAAAAAAAAAAAAAAAAAAAAAAAACAGGATATAACACTTTTATTTCTTTTTTCTTTTTAAAAATTATTTGATTGTCATGATTTGTTTGGCTTTGTCCATGGTGTAATCTCTAGTGTCTAGTCTATATAGATCATATGAAAAATGAATGCTGAATACATTTCTGGACCACGGGTGTCGTCATGAAAAGGGCGGGACTGCTCAGCTCTACTGCAGAGAACTTGGCACATCATGCAGGTCCTTATTCACTGCGCATGAAGGCTGGAGACTTAACGTTGAGACATTACCAGCTAGCTTGAGCTCCAGCCATGGCCAAACTGCTGTACTAGGTTGGTAAGAATCAGCTAAATCGATGGAGAGGAAATTGCAGCATGGTGCCCAGCTGGCTACTTGAGTGGTGGGAATCTGGTGGAGTAAATTGCATCTCCCAGTCCATTTCTCTTAAGTGTAGAGAGGACAATACTTCTCCATTAGCCGCTCTGCTTGCTTCGTACCATTCTCCTGAGCAGCCTCAGCAATAATAGTATGCCACATGTTGCCAATATTGTTTTCCATCTGCAATTGATTGGAGTGTAATTTGAACCAATACCCCAGCGGTTCCATATGCAATATGCACAGATATTGATATTATATCTGTTATTAAGCATGCCACACTTTCTTCCTGCAGTCTCTGAAGGACCTTCTCTCTTTCTGTCTCTCTCTCTGTCTCTCTCTCTCTCTCTCTCTCTCTCTCTCTCTCTCTCTCTCTCTCTCTCTCTCTCTCTCTCTCTCTCTCTCTCTCTCTCTCTCTCTCTCTCTCTCTCTCTTTCTCTCTCTCCAGGCTTTAATTATCAATTAGACTTCATTTCCCAGGAGAACAATAATTCACTCCCACACTCTGGCGCTTGATACCTGATCGTGTGTGTGTGTGTGTGTGTGTGTGTGTGTGTGTGTGTGTGTGTGTGCGTGTGTGTGCGTGCGTGCGTGTGTGCGCGTGTGTGTGTGCGTGTGCGTGCGTGCGTGTGAACCATGTGTGACATTACTGTAGGTGAAAGGTAGCTGAGAATAGAAGACGAGCACAAACACTTTTCTGAGTGTACATTTACTCAATGCACTCCTGGTTATTTTCATTCATCTGTTCCTATATACTGTATGTGTGAATGTGAGTGAGTGTACTGTATTTGTATAGGCTACAAACACTACAGATCATTTTAGTTTTCTGTGCATTATAATGTGGGTGTTGGGCTCCCGCTTGTTTATCTGTGCCTGTATTTGTAACCACCACCGTGGCAAAGTGCTCTTTGAATGCGAAAGTGTGTTTGTGTGCGTCTGCATCAGTGCATGCATGCGGTAAACTGGGTTAAGAACGCCAACAAAAGGTCAGCGGAGCTTTAAACCAAAACGGAGTGCCACACAATCAGACAGCAAAGGTTAATTAGATAACATATGAGCCACACTGCTCTCCCCATAGTCGCCGTCCTTTGTCCCATTATTCCCCCTCTCTCCGTGGGCCGCTAGGCCTATTAAACAAGCCATAGACGGCCGTCTCCTCCCCTGCCGACTCCCCAAGGCCCTCAAGGCTCCAGGACGAAGCCCTGACTCAACACTTTTTTTCCTGGATTGGGGGTAAAAAAGCAGATACTCGTTGCACGATCTTTGTCACCCATCACAATGGGTTTGGCGGTGTCAGAAAAGCAGGGGACGTATTAGTGTACAGTGAAAAATGTCATGGCTAGCACATAATAGGAGTAACCCCAAGGTTCCCCCCAGGGGGAGGTGGGGGCAGCGCCTTGATTGATATGGCCGTAAGTTCGGGGCGATTTAATTTCCGGAGTTGTACTACAGTACATAGTTGGTGTTGCATTGCTCGGTGTGTGAGGAGCTGGTGTTTGCTCTGTTTTGCTATTTATTCTCTTTATCGTCCCCCATGTGGATGAATCGTTTTAGCTCTGAGGGCCGGCAGGAGGAAACATACCATCTCTCAACCTCTAGCCGTGGAGAAGTCGTGCACATTTCTCATTCTTATTCCCTGTAAAACAAGGAGGGGGGAAAATAGACCACTGCAAATAACAAAAAGAACAGTACCCATATACTACAACCTCCCTGTTTGCTGCTGCACAGAGGAGTAGTGAAGAAAGAAGTTAAATCTTCATCTTTGTACAAAAATGGAGGATGAGGAAACCTGAATGGATCTAACAAACCCAAAACAACCGGCCCCCACACCACCACACATCAAGCTGTTGAGAGAGAAACAGAGGGAAGGGGGTGAGGGTAGAGGGTGCGTGGGCAGGAAGGCGAAGGGGGCTGCCATGTAAAAACTCTCAGCTCTGTTGACAAATTGGAGAGTAGTGGCCAGTTTGCATACGAATATGGCAGCAAGGCAGCAATGTGCCGTTCTGTAACAGAGGGATGTGTTTACTCCACAAACAAAAGCTTAATTGGCCAAATAATTTTCCAGCTGCTATGTATTTGAGTGCTTTGTCATAGTGTGGGTGGAGTGTGTCTGTGTTTGTTTGTGTGTGTACTGTGCATGTCTGTCTGTCCGTGTCTGTCTGTCTGCCCAGAAGCATGTGTGACTCAATACTCTACAGCCATGATAATTGCCTGCGTGCGTGCGTGCGTGTGTGTGTGTGTGTGTGTGTGCAAGCACATTTGCACATGTGCACATGTAATATTCAGTCAAATGGACCTGACTTTTGACTGTATGGCCTGCTGCTACCCAACCCTCATGCTAACCACCACCATTACTTTGCCCTCCCTGTGGTTAATTGATCCTTTATGTTGATTGCTGGCAGAGAGGGTCCAGCTCTCACCAACTACAGCAACTATTACAAGTATTGACGTGCTGCGTGTGGGCATTATGTGTGGGTGGATCGATGATGTAGTCCAGACTCCAATGAATGGAATGAAGCTTGGAGAATCCTGTCTGTACGTTAGGGGGGATTCATACTGAGTGGTATTCTGGTGTCTTGCACCAAAAAAACACTCGTTCACAATACACCAGTGCAGTGTGGGCTTGTAGACGTGCTGTTTTTGGTGCATAGCACATCCACGTGTAAATCTGGTCTTCTGTCTGTGGTCTGATATGGCTGGTCATTGACTACTAGCACATAGCACCACCAACATGGAAAGAAATGTATGTGCATATATGCCAATATATGCATCTTATATGCATCATGTTGCATACTGTATATGCAATAATCAGCAGTATGTGCATATAAACTTTCTTTCCATGTGGGATGGATAAAAGGACTAATGAATGAACAACATTGCATTAGGCTGTGTGTGTGCTGCTGAGGCACGATGCTCATCGGTTCTTGTTTTGTGTGTGTGCTTCTGTAGACTACAATCAGTGTGCAGGATTGTCTGCGTGTGAACGCACTGTGTGTGAGTTGCCCTTTACAGAGGGCAGACAATAGAACAGCTCACCACTATACTACAGATGTAATGTGGAGCGTATTGATTCTTAAAACGAAAGAGGGCCGATATGATTGTTTTTTTTTTTCAGTCCTTGAATTGAGCCCCCGTTAACCGCTGAAATCCAACTTCTCTGTTGTACTGTACATGCAGTAGGGATCATGTGCGCATTGCGCCTGCTTTGTAAAATAATCCATAGCCATTAGGATGTACCGGTATCTGTTGCAGGCGCCAAACGTAAAAAAAAAACTGCAGTGTTCTTTCTTGGTCTCCCCTGTCCACTGAACGCACTGTATCCACCTCCTTGCCTTGCCCTCTGCTCTCTACTTCAGTTCCTCTGGTGGCAGGGGAGTCATTAGGAACTGGGCAGATGCACTTTGTCAAAGCGGCCGCAGAGTCTCCTGGCCGCCAAACCTGAGACCGAATAGAGGAGTGTGGGGGTTTTTAGAGCCCAGGATCACAGTAGGAATTGCCACTAGGTGAAAAAATGGGTTGCAAAATTGGGGGGATAAAAATATAAAAAGGAGAGGAAAAATAAAAGTCCTGTCTCTACTGCTCCCTCCCAATCGCAGCAAAGTTTAAGGCATCAACTCAACTGTGACACTAGATGGGACTGTGAGGCCAGTGCCTATCTAATACCTGGGCAACCAGACAGTGCTGCTCCTCACCTTGCTAAGCTGCAGTGGGCTTGTGGATGGAGGTGTTTTCGTCTATGCAATATTAGGCATGGAAGTTCAACCTTCCAAACACAGGATTTTGTCTAATTCTGAGCCAAAACATAAAAAAAGAGTACTAGGCATGTCAGATCCATATGAGGCTGTGCATGTTTTGCTGTAAGCAAAAAATAAATATAAAGATATTTCGAATAATTACTTTAAATGAAAGACAAGAATTCCACATTTTGGCTAAGGTGGGTCGTGGAGAGAACACTGAGTTCCCACATTTTTTTAAACTTTGTGTCTTGTGTTTAATATACTGTATTTTACAGTATATTGAGTGCCATACATTACAGCACCATGGACAGCGACGTATAGGATAACACTGTATCAGTATCAACAATAGATTTTACTCAGATGTGGTGGTGGTGGCAAACCTGTAGTCACCCTCCGTGCAGACTCTAAATGTCACAGTCTGATATTTCAGACCTCTCTTTTTCTTTTTAAGTGGTGACACTTTGGATGCATTATTATAAATACTGCATGGAGAGGCAATAGGCTACTGCACAGAAAACCAGTGGTGTGTCAGCCCTGAAGGCAAAGCTTCAACAGGCCTGTGTAGAGGAGGCGGGTATGAATGCCTTCCTCTATCAGTGGCAGTTGTCAGTGCAATCAAGTGCCCAGCTGGACTATCATTTGGTGGCAGTGAGGTGGTCTCAAAAGTAATAGGATTTCATGCCCTGCAGAAACAGACTAACCCCTGGCATGTGTATTTGACCACCAGGAATGAAGGTGAAGGTGTAAACAGTGGCGGTAATAAATTGAAAATAAACTGAGTGTTTCCCTTCAGGTGGAGACACAGTGAGTGACACTGTTTTTTTTTTTTCTTACGCATATGATTCATGTGACACCTTTTACATTTTTGTTTTTTTGTTTTTCCTGTGGCCTTTTAGTTGTGACGTCTTCATTGCCCATGGGACTTGTACACATTCTCAACCTCTCAGCTTGCCTTGCGTTCTTTGTTTTGATCCACTGTGTCTCAGAATCTG
Source organism: Benthosema pterotum (assembly GCA_039105355.1). NCBI lineage: Eukaryota > Metazoa > Chordata > Actinopteri > Myctophiformes > Myctophidae > Benthosema > Benthosema pterotum. The sequence goes on along the minus strand of CM076973.1, from coordinate 19,573,464 downwards.
TCCGCCATCTTAGATCTGTCCTGCATTTAAACTGCGCAACAGCGCTCCTAGTGGCCAGTATTGCACAACTAGTTGTACTCATTTGGGGAGTCAAGGGATCCAAATATTTGTATTTATTTGAGTGAACTGTGCCATATGCATGCATGACCAGAGGCTTAGGCCATAGACAGAGTTACGCAAACTCTGTTCACTTCATGGGACTAGTTCATTGGTATCTCCTACATAGACTTGTATTGAGTATAGGGACAAAATAGGAGCAACCGGAAGTTACAAAACCCATTGGAGTCTTTGGGCTTTTGTGAACACACAGATCGCACGACCAGGCCCCTTTAATATTGCAACTCTTCGACTAGAGGACTCTGGCATGAGGGAAACACAATTCATGGTGATGATGTTGCATAACACCAATCTGTCAGCACATATTGTGAAAACACAGCTCTTTACAGAGCAGTGTCTGCCACTGTAACTTGGCTATAAATGAGAGCATCCAAATGTAAGGGATGAATCACATCTTTGGATGTGTTGAATAACTGTGCACAGCATTCTTAATCGTTATGCAGTGCATATGGTGGATTTGACCTCAACGTGACTGAAAAACATGTGTAAGTGGGTGTTGGAGGGCAATTGTACCATTGTTCAGTGCAGGGACCTGCATATCCATGAAAGAGGCCACTTGTTTGTGGCTCCTGGATGGCTCCTGGATGGCCGGATTTAATGAATCAATCCAAAAGCCATTTCCCTTCCGATGGAAAAAGTTACATTTTGGTTTTAATGGAATATACAGTACATTGTGTGGCACAAAGCTTATGTGAGGTCCCACTCACCTGAAAATTATCAAAATTGTTGCATGCATGCATGCGCAGTTTATCATAGTCCAACAATCGGTGCGGAAGCTATGACCCGGTGAACCGGAAGTCCTCCGATCTCTGTGGTGCTTTTGTGGCAATCTTCCGGAGATCGTGTTGCATTACTGTCATCTGCTGGGGGGTAATCACTACTAATGAATTCAAAATGTAACCAACTGAGTCGTGTTTGGTGAATGACAAAATAAGTGGCCACATAATATTAATAAATAGTAGTCAGACAGTGGTTCAGATCACTGGACCAAGTTGATAATCCTGGATGATTAATTGGTTTGGCTTAGTTTGTCCAGGTCTAAATGTACGAGAAGCTCCACTTGACTTGAACGTAGTTTTATTCCTGCAAGCCCCTGTCATAAACTGCTATGAATTGATTTAATTGGAAACAGAGCTTTTACATTTCTGTGTGATTTTTTTTTTTTTTTTTTTTTTTTTTTGTCGACGTTGGCAAAATACGAAAATTCCTTAATTGGGCAGGGTTGCGATCGATCCCATTTCGTTGTGCATTATCCTATTTTATACAGTGCACTGAGGAATGTGTGCATATAAATTCTCTAGTTCGTGATGTTGACCTCTATACCATTAGCGCAGTAGGGAAGGTACAGCACCGTACATACAGTGAATTCACGGCTGCAGTGCAGACCGCTTGTCTCCCGAGAGAATTCTCCTCTCCATTTGCTGCATGAATGCCCAGCAGGCATGACAATAGAAAGGGCCGGCGGCCCTAAGGGATAAAGACACGGCATGAACGGGTCGGAGACACATAGGTGTGGACATGGGGTGACAAATCATCGCCGGTTCCCCTTTCTGCACAGACCCAGGTCCTTCTGCCCTTAGTAGATCCATGGCAGCAGAACTCCCAATGGTGCAGGCTCTCACCCTCCACTGGAACACTGGGCTAAGGAATGATTACATGTCAGTCCACTTATCGCTACAGTGGCACTTGACGGACCGCAAACCTATATTAAATATGATTATTCTCCCTTTCAGTCTCTCTTCTTGTGGCCACACCCACACAGAAGAGGTCCCCTACATACATACATGGGTCCCTGCACAATTTACGGTACACCTAATAAGACCAAATAAAGCATAATTAGAAATAATGTGTTGTTATTAGACAGACATTATAGTAAGTTATACTAATAATACTCAATTATTCCTTCATTATGTTCTCATAAAAAATTGCAAGATCTCACAAAGCCAAATAACATGTTTTTATTATGGTTTTATGGTGTTATTTCCAATTACTAGCAGAGACATTGGATTTAATTTAGCAGGGAGTGTACTGCAGGGGTTGACACTAAGGTCGTGGAGGCACTTGCCCATCGGGCAAGTGCAAGTCAGGTTCTACTTGCCCTCAGCTCATGGTCACTTGCCCCCCCAAAATATATTGTAAATTTTGCAGATGTAACTCTTGAGAACGTAAAAATGAAACCAAATGGACCCTTGCGGGTCCATTTGGTTTCATTTTTACACTCTCAAGAGTTAAAATTCATCATCTTAATTAGCCCAGGTCTACAAAACTAGAGAATGTAGAAGATTAATGGTCATTTTGATGTGTATGTTAATTTGCCTGTTTTGTTTCCCAAATCCAGCGTGGAATTGTAAATAGCGTGCAATGACCGCCTTCAAGACAAATTTATCTTGTGTTGTGCTATAGTGCACTAAGTTGCACACTTGCCCGATCGGGCAACCAGGTAGCAGTCTTCACTTGCCCCACCATTTTTTTACTTGCCCCGGGCAAGCGGGCAAGTGTTAGTGTCAACCCCTGTACTGAAAACTGTAAACTGAACACAAACGCAGCTTCAGACATGTGAAATCCAGTCATGTTCTGTGATTACTACATGACTACACTGGGGAGTAATATGAAATATGTAAGACCTTTTAGAACTAATGTGCTGTTTATTAAGCCTAGTTAATTTTACTTCAAGTTACACTGGGTCTAATTACAAATAATCTGCTTGCTGTAATTAAGTACAAATATGCACAGAAGTGTACTGTACTTTGTACAGCAGCTATTTCTGGTATGGTTTATATATAAGGACTTGTTACTGTTAGAACTGAGACTGTTGACTGGTGTCAACATATTGATGTTTGCGGGCATGTACAATACGATTTCATAACATTTAGCAGAAGGTAACTTATTTGGAAGTAGGTTTAGGATTTCAGCAGTTTGTCTTAATATAATTGGCTAGTTGTAATATAACATGCATGCATTATACTTTCAATGTTTGGTTCAATAGAAGGTAAATGGATATGCAAACAATTTAGTAGGACTCAAAATAGCTGAACAATTCACAGTATACTTCTCTGCAAATTTGAGCTTAATTGTAGCATGTTATTGTAATTAGACACAACATAACTTTAAGTAAAATTAACTGGCTTAAAGAAGACAAATTAATGCTAACAAGTCTTACAGTACAGTTTCATATTACCCCACATGTGCAAATGTATAGCAATGATGGAACATGGCTGCATTTCTCTCATGGAAACAGTAAACCTTCTGCTAAATTAAACATAATATCTCTTCTAGTACACAAAAATAATATGAAATAAAACCATAATAAAAAAAATGGTATTAGGCTTTGGTAGGTCCTGCAATGTCTTATTATACCATAATGAAGGGATACTTATGTATTATTAGTATAAGTTAAGTATAACTTCTGTCTAATAACAACACATTATTTATAATCACACGTTATTAGGCCTAATTAGGTGTACTGTAAATTGTGCACCAAGGCTCTGTATCATCCCCCCCCCCCCCCCCCCCCCCCCCCCCACATACACACACACAACCTCGAGGTTGACATAAGCATGCATGTCATTCGTTAGAATTTGATGATGGTGGTACTAAACGAGAATTTTCTTTGATTGAAAGGTTGCTGCTACAACAACGCAATTCCTGGCACATTTTAAATTTGTATTGATTAGAATCATAAATTCTTTTAAACTATAGTTGGTTACCTACAAATCACAGAGATGGCAGGTACTCAGGTCAATGGGTATGCCGGGTATTGCATAACCAGGTGGGGCAGTCATTCCGCTCTTGCATGGTGTTTGGCTGCTATGCGTGGTCCCTGAGTAGGTCGGTACTTTTGGGTCCTGGCAACTGCACACAGTTCATACACTGCACACACAGCCCTGGGTGGTTTGACCTCCTGTCCTCGTTGAGATTCTGTTTGCACACCACCCAGCATCCCTGTAGTTTTTAAATGTGCTTCATAAATATTGAATAGATGTCCTTTTTTTGGTTTATTTTTCATAGTGTACCGGTCACTTACGGGCAAGCACAGTGTCCAAAATTGTTGTTACTTGTTTTCCATAAATGTCTGTTTCGGTGAATCCAATATATACAAACGTAGTTGTTTAGTCTTGTTAAGATCTTGTTAAGAAAGTATTGTGTGACAGGGCAGTATGACGAAGTAAGGCACTGGTTTTCAACCTTTTTCATACCACGGCCCACTATTTATTCAGAATTTGAGGCACAGACCACCATTTGATGACATTTTAGCCCCACAGATCCCCAAACTAAGCATTTCTTGCTTGCTTTTGTCCACAATTCCAGGCTGGATTTCAGAGAAAACAAAACGGAAAACATACAGATCAACATGACCATTAATCTTCTACATTCTCTGCTGGTCGAGTGGGCACAGTGGAGATGTAGGCACACACATTTGAGGAACTGGTGTCAGCAGGCAGACAGCAGACTGCTCACAGACGGTTCACAGCAGGGGATCAGAAAGGGGGCACATCAAAGCAGTGTGTCCAGTTTGATGTATGCCCTGATGTGTAGTTTGCCCAGTCGGCCCTATGCCCAGATGTATCTTTTGCCCAGTTGGCCCTATGCCCAGATATATTGTTTGCCCAGTTGTCTGGTGTGGCCACTTGGTTTTTGTGCCCACCTGTCATGTTACCTTCTCGAGTTGTGTAGACTTGGACTAATTCAGATGAAGAATAGTTTAACTCTTCAGAGTGTAAACATGAAAATGGACCCGCAAGGGTCCTTTTGGTTTCATGTTTACACTTTCAAAGAGTTACATCTGGTTAATCAACTTTCCATCATTTAGCCTGGGGACCAACAGGAATCCTCTCAGGGACCACTGAGAAATCCCTGAAGTAAGGCATTACTTTATGATAAAATGTGAAATATGGAGATACAAGGTTTCTGCCTGACAGCCACGGCAACAATATGCGGTTTTCAAACACATACAGTGGGCTACCACAAATGCACGCATGCACACACGCATGTGCACAAGTGTAAAGTTATTCCATGTTCTAGCTGTCTGTGAGCTCTGTGATACCAGACAGGAAAGGGGGATGGTGTTAGTGGAGCGTATCTATACAGTGGCTTTTCCACACGCAGGCTAGCAAGGGTTTGGATAACTTCTGCGCCGGGCATGTAATGCCAATAAAATGCTACTGCTTCATATTTTAGTGTGGCCACAAGGCTTGCTACGCTATGAATGCCACGGCTGCAGCAGTCAGGATGAGAGGAGGTGTTTCTCAATCTCTCCCTCTCTCCTCTCCCTACACGGCTTCATACCAGTGTTGGGCAATATTACTTTATATTTTTACTACACCTTTAGAAGAGTAATAATATTACATACTTGAAGCCAAGAGTAATATGTAACATATTGCATATTACTTTTGCACCACCTCACCTGCAAAAAATGTCAATACAGCAGCACAATCTTTGTAGTCGGAAGAAGAGTCACCCACTTTACAAATCTTTATAATCCTCATATAAGGAGGACACACACAAGATCTTCAATGTCACACCTTTGGGACTAGATGGCTTTGTTTGCTGACTGTAATAATAATAATAATAATAGGTTGCTGTTCACACTTTTTAAGGACAAGGTAAAGTAGCATTAGCTCATCTCCCTTCACCAGCACCACATGGTTGAAAGCAGCAGCATGAGGAAAATAACTAGTATTATTACTAGAAGTAGCTGTAATATTATTACTGTTACGTAGGATGTGATCTCATTATATTACTCATGACAGAGAAAATCTTACACCCATCTCTGCTTCATACACACATTCTCTGTTCTGTTCTGCCTGTTTCATAGCTTTTTCCAATGGAAGTCACATGGGTTGACCAAACACTTCATGTGTGATGAAGGGGGGAGAGGAGGTTCAATCAAACACAAGTGTTTAGTCAAACCACGTGAGTTCCATTGGAAAAGCATTGAGTCGGCCATGATGAAACACAGACAGAACAGAGAATATTCCTTTGAAATGTGTGTACGAAGCCTACCACTCTCTCTCCTCTTTTATCTTGCTCTCTCTGTCTGAGAAACACAGGCAGAACAGAAAATGTTCTTTTTAAATGTGTATATGAAGCCTATACCTCTCTCCAATTTTATCTTGCTCTCTCTGTCCGATCAAGCTATTAGTCCCTCTTTCCCTCCTCCCCCACCCTCTCTCCCTCTCACAAAACATTTGCACTGATGTTATATTACTGCATAACAGCATTTTTTCACATGGATGTGAGCCTTCCAGGCCAGGTATGGTCATATCCTATGCCGATAGTTTTCTAATGGCCTGTTCATAGTGTTAAGGTAACCACCACATAGCCGAAGACCGAATCAGCTGCTGGCAAAAACAACTTCCAACAGCTGACTCAAGACAATTGGAGTGACCAATCAGAACACGTTTACATACTATGTCCTGTTTGGCCACTCAAAATTTCTGGAGTAGGAAATGGGTGTACAATTGAGCTATTCCTGACCAATCTGCTGACAGGCACTGTTTTTGCCAACAGCTGATTCGTTCTGGCTTTAGGCAGGCTAACCACCACAGTGGTTAGCATTTACTCGAGAGACACAGGAGTCTAATTTAGCCCTCTCTAAAATGCACTTGAGCCTGAACTCTCAACAGCCCTGGCCATTGCTTTATATGCCTTATAATCACCATACAGTAACACACACACACACACACACACACACACACACACACACACACACACACACACACACACACACACACTGTCCCCCAGGTCATGCTCTATGTACCCATCAGTCAGTGTTATGTTGGCTACACACACATAGCCAGAAACAACTCCCCACTGAGTCGTTCCCAGCATGGCTCACTGCCTCATTTTCAATTGTTTCTCTTGCCCCCATATATCATGTGTGTGTGCGTGCGTGCGTGCGTGCGTGTGTGTGTGTGAGTGAACTGCACATTTATTTGTATAGCCTACCAGTACTATGTGTTGACCTCGGGCAGTTGTTTGCCAATCAAGATCAGAATACTTGAACTAAACGACTACAGTGTGTGTGTGTGTGTGTGTGTGTGTGTGTGTGTGTGTGTGTGTGTGTGTGTGTGTGTGTGTGTGTGTGTGTGTGTGTGTGTGTGTGTGTGTGTGTGTGTGTGTGTGTGTGTGTGTGTGTGTGTGTGTGTGTGTGTGTGTGCGCGCACCACATCTCTGGCTAGTAGCTGGTCTACAGTCAGTCTCATCGCACCAGCTTACAGAACTCCTCCTTTTCTACTTTATTTATTTCTGGTTCCTACAGTATGAGTCATCTGATGGATTTTTTTTTCTGTCTCTCAAATTTGTAGGTTGTTATGTCCCCTTCAGCGAGAAAAGAAAAGATGTCTTGCCTTGATGAGTAGCCTGTAGTTACATCCTGTAGTGCAGAACTGATTGCATGTGAATACGTCTAAGCACTGAACTGAAGGGGAGAGATATTGTCCTATTGTGTGTGTGGAGGCTTGGAGAGAGGCACAGTGAGTAGCTCAGTGGCTGGTCCATGTGGCAATGCAGGAGGGAGGCTGGTGTCAGTGCTTCTCCCCACAGAACTCGGAGAGATGTACTGTATACAGTATGTAGGTATGCACCGAAAGGGAAAATACCGAATATAGGAAACATTTGGCCAAAAAAACTAATATTCGAATGTGATTTAGGCTGCAACTAACGATTATTTTCATAATCAATTTATCAGCCGACTATTTAACCGATTCATCGATTAATCAGATCGATGAATCGGATTACTACATGCTTACTACATGCTTTTGTGAGGGTACCTACCATAGGGTGAATGATAGTAATTCAAAGAGAAAGTATTAATGACTTTGGCATTAATTAAAAGACTAAATTAGTCCATATTAATATATACTGTAGATCAAATGCACACATGTGATTTTAGACTTAACATACTGTAGGTAATCACTTCTATTCAACTCTAAATGCCACAACACAATTGTCATCTTACATGATCACCTTCCTGCTACTGTGTGTTGCCATGGCTATTACTGTAGCTATAAATAATTGGCTAAACTGTTTGCCAGGTAATGATGCTAATCACTGTCCTCAATTCAACATCTAAAGTCAAGTCCTCTGTCAGTTTCTCTTCTCCTTCACTTTGTTCACACTGTTGGAGCATAAGGAGGCTGTCAGTATGGTGAAAAAACACTGAGAAATAGCAATTTGAAACCACTTCTTGTAACCCATTTGTGATGGCCATGTAGGCGTATTTTATACATCTAATTATATAAACTTATATAAACTTTATTACAGGCTCTTGGCCCACAAGTAAAAAAACAGTAGGAGAGGCACTTATGCCAGTGTCCTTGAATGGTGGCTGTATACCTAATTGTCAGTGAGTTTTCTCATTTCTATTAGAAATGACAGAAGTAATTTCAGACCAGAAAAAATGACTTTCAGGATATCCAGAGAGAGGTGAGGTAGAGCTCCCTGTCAATGGTCAAACCCCTGGCCATTCCTCTCCCACTGACATGTCAGGTCTTCAGCAGCATGGGGCTGGCAGCAAATAGATGAACTGGATGAATACATAATGTCAATCTGACAGACAAATACTGTATGCGTGGAGGAAAGTGAATGAGAAGCCATCGACAACCAAAAGGTTAATGATTGTAGACAGGGAACAGTGAATATTTGATGTTTCTGGTGAAAATGTTTTGGATTGGTTATTTGAAATTTGTATTAACAGCTTGGAAATTTACAGTACAATTCATCACAACTCAATACAAGACTGATTAACAGCTTGGAGATTTACAGTACAATTCAAGCACAATCCTATATTAGACTGATAACTGTGAATGGACAAACCAGTTAAGAATACACCTCTTTACAATGCCAGTCACAGTGTTATTAACTACATCCCACACATGCCTCTAACGAATAAGGGTATCATTTTGCATTGTAATGCAAATGTAAAGTGGTTATTAAAAAAACAAAACACAAAAAAACTGCTGAGATGACTCAAAGTGCAACTAGAAACTTTGGCTGTTGAAAAAGGTGTTCTCAGTTTCTGTCCACAGCTGAATCACTGCACACCACTTACAGCCGTTAAAGTAATTGGCACTTTAACCCGGCACAATCTGGCTTTTTGTTCAGCCGGGCAGAATGTAGTGAGGCGTTTAATCAAAGGAAAACATTGATCCCCACGCTGTTCGTGAAAGTACAGTCAACTGTTGTTGTGACGTAGCCCGTGACACAATCTATTCTTTCAGAAACCCTTTATTTTATACAAGAACAAGAGCGGTGCTGGAATGCACCGTGGGGACCTTGGCAGGGAAATACGTGACATAGACACAATACAATATATCTTCAGGAATGCATGAACTTGAAATACCTACTGTACCGAGCCAACTTTGTTCCTATACTCTCGCCTATGGTCATGAAGAGTGGGTCACGACCAAAAGAATAAAGTTGTAGTACAAGCGGCTAAAATGAGCTTTCTTTAGCCGGTGGCTGGAAAACTTGTCAGATCGAAACCCAAAACAGATATTAGATGTTTGCCCGGGACATGAACTAGTGAAACTAGCAAATGTGGAAGTGCACAATGCAGTTGTTGTGGTTGATGAAGAGTCCAGGGAACTGGATGAGGAGTCCAGGGATACTAGTAGAGTTTTTGTGCAAAACAAATGCTTGGAATGATTTTTTTTAGCCAGGTCAGGTCTCCATCGTTCTCTGACTAAAGACAGGCTGGAGTTGAGTGTGTTCAGAAACAAACTGAGAGATTTATTTGTACCAGCTTGGGCATGCTATTGGAAGGCATAGTGAGCCAAGCTATCTCTACATTAAATTAAGCTTCATTCACCCAGAGAAATATAGCAAAAGTAGCTTACGATGTTGAAGCAATTTTTATTCTATTTTTTTTTTTTACATCGAACCAACCAACTCTATTCCAAATCTGTGCTATCTCAGTGATCAAAACAACTGTCAGTCAAATAAATAGGCAGGCAAAAAAAGATGTGCTCTCTGCTCTCACTACTCCAAAATGAATTCTGTAAAAAAGGAAAAAAGCTCCACACGATAACAAAAACAGGTGTCAAGAAAGTGTGTGCGTGCGAGCGTGCGTGCATGTGTGCGCGTCTGTGTGTGTGAGTGCACGTATGTTTTACTGTGTGTATGCGTGTTCACAGTGCACACTTGTACAGTACATGTGTTTGTCTACCTGTGTTGGTTACTCCAATTTTGCAGGGGGGGGGGGGGGGGGGGGGGGGGGGGGGGGGGGTTGTTCACACAACACAAAGATTTTGAAAATTTACATAGAGAAGATGATTTCCCCATTGGTCAGAAAAACACATTTTCCTACTATTTCCCTTCCTAGAGTTATTCATGATCACAATGTTGAGTGTCTTGCCTCTGTTATGGCATGAGCCCAATGATTGATACTTGTGAAAGTGCTTCTTATACAGGTCCATGTACACATAGACAGATGTAGAAATGATGGGCCCCTGGGCCACCGCTAACCAAAGGGCCCCCCCTACACCGGAGCAATTTTCTTCCCATCACGTCTGAACACAAGCATATCAATTATGACATATACAGTAGGCGTACGATATTCACCTGAATTTCAGCAGGATGTACAGCAAGAGATTGCTTAAAAATAATAAACAGCCAAAATAACTAAGCCAAATAAATGGAAACTGTTTAAACACTTGCAGCAATGTACCGTATCATCATGGTTTAGGACTTCATGATTTCTGGTGTTATTTTATTCACACAAAATTAATAAGCCCCTTGTAAGTAACTGACAAGGAACGGGTGTGGCCACTATTATTCACTCTTACCATTGTTTTTCTGAGGGGCCCTGAGCATGAACCTCTCAGCGATCGTTCGACACTCAAGCTCACCATCACAAGAAATGTTACAGTAGTACCACTGCTTCTTGTCATGAGTCGTGGCGCATATTGTGGTCATTTTATTATGAATCCCACCCGAAACACTGGTACTGTATGTGAAGTTTTCTGAGCTAATCAGAGCATCCCTCCAGGCGATGCGGTTGTCAGCTGTGCTACACACTTGGTGTTTTTGATTACCAGAAACAGGCAGTCTTCTACCTCTAGTCTACTTCTGTGTGGCTTATTTCTAACCTGCAATGTTTATAGATACATATTTTAGCTTGCTGATGACGTTTAAACCGAGTAATACACTGTTTGCTTGGACTGATTTCCATCTAGAATTAAAAACAAACAAGTTAACAACACCAGCTGTGTTTGGAGGACAATTCCAAAATGGGATAAAAACAGGTCGGCCTAATTTGTATTGGCTTTTCTTGATGTGCGCATCTACGCATCATTTTCAATTTTAAATATCGTTTTTCATGGACTTATATTCATTTTTTGACATCCATTTTAAGTATGCCCATAATGACAGATATGTTCCAAAAGTGCAAAAAACTTTTTTTTTGATTGGGACTTTAAATACAGTTAACCCATACTCTTTCTTTTGGATGGTTGCTTGGATGGTCGCTGCCTTGTCATGGCAAAGTCCAATTGAAAGCAGGAGCCATTAGATTCACCCTTTGCGCGTTTGAATTATTTAGCAACCTTACTGAATTGTAAATCTGCACTTGCACGAATACATCCATGCACACGGTACAGTACAGTATGCCATGGTCTCTTTTAAGGGGCTGTTATCAGAGGGAAATATCCTTCCTTCCCTCTTTGACGATGATTGATTCCGAAGCATGCTAGACGGTTTTATTCCCCGAACACAGACGGCACTTGCTTCCACTGCAAATTAATTTAGAATGGATATATGTCTGCCACCTTTTGTGTCCTCGATGAGGTTACGGTACACGACAGGAATAAACCTTGTAATTCAGGAAAAGAATATTGCAAGGAGCCGTAAATGAGTTTAATGAAGGCAATGGTTTTGTGGCATTTATCATTTAAATTAAAAAGTTCCCATCAACACCAATGGTACCCCTCGCATGCCGTTTGAGCATTGACTTCCTGTCAAGGCGCACACATTACTCTGAGTAATTTCACTCAAGGATTTAGTGCACGTTACGCTGTAGCTCAAATAAATGTTATTTAATCAATAGCAAAATATAGTGCCATCATAAAAGTTTGAGGTCCCTCACATACATGTGACCCTAAATCATTGTTCCATTTGCTGTGTTCATCAATATTATCTGCAGATGGAAAGACTGGCCTTTCTCCAGTCTGTGAATTAGGTATGCGCGCGTCAGTGGCATACATCTTGTCCTCGTTGTACATTAGTGACTGGATGTCAGCCTCCAAGCTTAGCGTTATTGTGTAATGCCTTCTGCACGCATCAGGCCAACATGCTATGGCATTTCACCATACACACACAGACACGACACACACACACAAAACATACTGTAGTTGTAAGCACAAACGTGTGTGCTTGTGCGATAAGCCCAATTAAATGATTGGCATGGACTGGTGGATGCAGACAACATGTGAAACGGTGAGAAAGGCATGAAACGGAACAGGGGGGAGAGAGACAGAGAGAGAGGGAGGGGGAGAGAGAGAGAGAGAGAGAGAGAGAGAGAGAGAGAGAGAGGGAAAGAGAGAGAGAGAGAGAGAGAGAGAGAGAGAGAGAGAGAGAGAGAGGGAAAGAGAGAGAGAGAGAGGGGACAGCGGGAATGGAGGTACTGCCATCGGTGCAGTGTGTTCCGTCCCTGCAGGACAGGCAGTGATTGATGGCTAACTTTGGCTGTTTAAAGAATGGGATTTCTAACTGACAATCAATCACTTTGCTGCCGGCGTCGGCTGCAGCCCAAGGCAGCAGTACTTAGGGAGGATTTGCTGCGGGGGGAAGGCGCAGGAGGGGGGATGGGGGGGGGGGGGGGGGGAGGGGGGATGAGGAGAGAGGGGTGTACAGGGTCGGGAGAACAACCTGAGGAACAGCACCTCCAGAGCTCACCCCTTTCATGACCTTCCCTGCAGATATGCTCAACGCAAGCCTTCTCCCGTGCTACTGTGTGAGTGTATACAGTATACACACTTACACAATACTCTCCCTGGGTGGGACAATCCACAGGGGCTTAGGTTGCCGGCCTTATCGAAAGCACAGTGCCCCAATAACACAGCTGTATGTTATATAATATAAGAATGCAGTGCACGCGGATGTGTATGCATGCATGTGGCGTTTCATGGGTTTAAACAGTGAGAGGCCATCAGCCAAAATAAAGAAGAAAGGGATATTGGTCGACGCAAGAGCAATATCCCACATTGTGAACGATATGGCCAAGTTTAAGATTTGACAATAGGGATGACAAAGGTGTAACCGATTAGCCGATGGTTGCGTTTAATTTGCCTAATAATAAATGCGTATTCTGATCTTAATCCTTTATTTTATTATTTTTTAATGGTCCAACAAACATTACAGAGACTCTAGTTGCTACTGTACAATACTTTTAGTTGAAAATAGCTCTTATTTGCGCTGTGATGAGAGGGACTATTCCAGTTTGTCCCTCTTTCAGGCATCATGAACAGTGCTCCAGCGATCACCTTCTGACCCCTCAATGTCACAACCTCAGTCACACTTCTTCAACTCAAGCGCTTAGTCTACAGTCATTGTGTCTATGCAACCCATCTTATCTTCTGTATTATTTAGGCACTGAGAAAATCCAAAACACAGGTATTATAATGTGAAGTAATAATAGTTTGATGTCTCATCCTCTCTGTTCTGTTGATCGTGGATCAGGGGGTAACAACAATGGCATTACAGTATATTTCAATGAAATGTAATGATCACAGTGTTTTTTGTCAAGAGAGTTATTATACCAAATAATTTGATGTCTCATCTACTCTGTTCTGTTGATCTCGGATCAGGGGTTAACAACAATGGCATTATCTGACAAGACCGAAGTCAAGAAAGAACACTTGTCGCAGATTAGTTTGTCAAATGCTGTTTTATTCATTGATGTATTGCATGTCTGCCACTGTATGCATGCATTTAATGTGCTGTATTCATACATTATGCAATAGAGTCGATTTTTCCATAACTTTGTTCACTTACAGTATATTCACATTGACCTTTATCTGGAGGGGACCCTCCTTTGGTGTTGACCCAGGCAGACGTCTTTTCTTTCTTTGGGGACCTCTGGCCATCCCTTTATGGCCCCTATCAGACCTGCAGAAGCGGTATTGACTTGGCTTGAGTCCCGATAACATCTTCATTTAATCCACAAGCGCCCAATCTCAGAGATGAGAGAGTGGATGACAGAGAAAGGAAAGAAGGGATGTGGAGCAGAGGAGCAGTAGGAAAAATATAAGGCGGGATGAACTGTGAGAAAGCAGCACATTATGAGGAACCAGTGTGGTGACTCAACATTTGGTCTACAAACAGTGCTCATCTTGACAGAGGTGTCCTATTCAGGAGGATAGTGTGTGATATTTGTATAGTGGTGATAAAATGTTTAGGATTAATATATTAATATAATATTAATATATGTGTCGTCACTTGGCCTGTTGTCGCGTCACCATGGGACTGCTTGAAAAGAGAGTTTTCATTTCTTCCTCAGCCTAGCGGGTAAATATTAAAAATGGTAAATGGTGCATTTACGTATATAGCGCTTTTAACCCATTGTGTCCTAAGTCCGGTTAGAAAAAAGCCCTAAAAACCTAAGTCCGATTGGAAAAATACCCCCAAAACCTGACTTTTTCTGTGAAACTTGACAGGACTGTCAACGTCTAGTAAAAAAATGATATCTCAGCCTCTGAAGCAGCTAGAAACAAAATTCCAAAACTATTTGAATGCTCAGACCTTTGGCTTTCATGGAAAATTACTTGCCATGGTCCAAATCATTATCACAATTTTAGAAAAATCACCAAAGTCAGAAATTATGAAAATGTAGTAAAACGTCTGCTAAAAAATACCATTTCTGTCATTTCCCAGCCTCTGTAGTAGATTGAAACAAAATTACAATCCCATTTGATAGTTTACACCTGTGCCTTCCATAGGCAGTTACCTTTCTTGGTCCAAACCTTTGTCACAAAATCTGAAACGTCTACAAATTCAGAAAATATAATAAAATCAATGAAATGTCTACTTTCTTAGCCTCTGTAGCAGATGGAAGCAATATGAGATCTGACACAATAGGGTTCCATTAGAAAATACATTTATTTTGTAAAAAAAAACACAATAATAAATATAGGATAATAAAATCAATAAAACTAGTAAACGTAGTACTGCTCTAATTGTTATACAGGAGATGGGAGGATGATGCACAGTGTCATTTGTCAAAGAAAACTGCAAACGTGCTTCCCAAAGCACTCTTTGCACACAGATACCTGGCAAAACAGTAGCACGAGTACGTTTCTTTGTTCCAAAGTTCTCTACCAACCACACAGCGCAGCTCATCCTGTTGTCTCTGAGCTTGTCATACTCAGACGCTGTCCCAAAGAAGCTGCAGAAGGTCCAAAAAGGAGCAAGAGAAGTTCAGGAACCATCTCAGCTTCCAGCGTGGTTCACATCAGCTGGCTGGTTATGGTGGAGCTGTAGACCTGGACCTGCAAATTCACATACATTTTAGTCACCTTGGAGGAAAGAAAAATGTTTACCTATAAGCCATCATGTGTTCAGACATTATTCTCTCTACATTGTTTATAATTGTTGCTTACAGAATTGTAGAAAATGTACATAAGTAAAATGTCATAGCTATTTTATCATCATATTAGTAGTAGTCTATTTTCTTTACTATTACAATTATTATAGTAGTAGTAGTATCACACACCATTGTATACACCATTGTATAGTTGTTTACAAATGCTTTTTATATTAGAATTGATATAGTCATCTTAGTACCGTTTTCACCCATGTATAAAGTTATAACAACACGGTGGTACAATAGTACTATCATCACATAGTATTTCCAGATAATAATGTGAATATAATAATGACGCCCTTTGTAGGCATTATTATACCGTTATGGTCACTGTAGTAGCCCAAGTTGGTTATTGTTTCCATATAACGGTAAACATTCTTAATCATTGAATGGTTGGCTTGCTGTAATAAATTCCATGCATAACGGTACACATAGCGTTCGCCAATCGTCGTCATTATAATGACATTGTAGTAAATTGCTGTTCATCATCCTCCCGTATCCTCCTGTATAACAACAATAGCAAATATTTCTGTCTGATCGGCTGGTAATATTTGTTCTTACCTCGAGATGTCCGTGTGTTACAACCCCCGATCGTCGCGTCGCTATAATCATCATCAAAATCTTCATCTCCGCTGCTGTTGCTGGTCATCCGTATCATAAATCCCCTCGCACAAAATATTCGTGCGAGGGGGTCCTCACACGAAATATATTCGATTCTGTGTTCTCTTACGTGGGCCATTGAAACACAGCACTACGATCCCTTTTCTCCGACATGCTAATGCTACCGGCCAAAACCTTAGAGTAATGAGTATGCTAGTAGAGAGAACACCCTGAACCCTGAGGCGAGTGAGCAACTCAATGCAAGTGGATGAGAGGGGAGCTCGGGTGGTCTCTCTATTTAATATATAGTCTAAAACAAGCAATGAAAAAATCCGGAAATGCATTTGCGATACCCAGGAAGCCATACGTCATCGATTTATGGTGCATTTGATTGGCTATCGGCCCGGAAACGGCTGAAAAACAGCAGAAACACGTATTGGGGTTCCCACCCACTAAGGGATATTTACAGCACAGCGCACCCATTCACTAAGGGAGAAGTACGCCGGCGGTAACCCGCCCCCTATGAGTTAAGGCACTTAATTTAGCTTGTGGATCCCATTCACACACCAGTGGCAGCAGAAACCATGCAAAGCGACCTGCACTTTGGGAGCAATTAGGGGTTGAGTGTCCTGTTCAGGGACTCATCGAAAACTCTTGGAGTCTGAAACTGGCAACCTTGTGGACACTGAGCCACTGCCATCCCTTGGGAATTTGCATGCACATGCAATATGATTATGAGAATATAATTATCGATTATGGGAAATCTATCAAACACCAGTCTAGATCACATGACCATGGCAAGAATGTGCACAGATATTTTGTGAAATTTAGAATCTGAAGGAGTAAGATTAGAAACTTAGTTTTACATATGTCGCCAGAGATTAGATGGTCACCAGCAGATGGCCACACAAACTCTCCCCAAGCCTTCGGCCTGGGGGAGACAATAATAACACAACCTTCATATATAATTTACAATTTAGGCATTTAGCAGACGCTCTTAATCCAGAACTATTTACATTGAGCATGAACAAAAGCAGGGCAATCCATCTAAAAATGCTATAAGTCTGCATAAGCTACTATCTGCATAAAATGCGATCTAGGATAAGTTGAGCTTTTATTGTATACCATATTTGTAAGTGCTGGTGAAACACATCACATTTGTATATTCGGCGCACTGCTGTCGCATGGTGAAATTCTAGCAGAGCACAGTTTATGGTAACAAGCTGACAACTTTTTCAACAGAAGTTTCCTCGTGGACAGGCTTAACAGAAACCCAAAAAAGCATTTTTAAAGTCAACACTGTGACCTAGCCGCTAGAGATGTACAGTACAACAGCACAACTCATGCACTACTCACACTGTAGGTGACATACAGTACAGTATTCTCCCAGGACCCTTTCTCGACCAAAATGTCAGTATGTAATGTGACAAACTGTACGGCAGTAGCAGTATGCTTAGCCTTTGTTTTATCCGTTGTACCAGTAACATGTACAGTGTCAGCATGGTGACCCCGAAGGCACCAGTGTTAAACCCTGTCTTGCTTTCTGCACATCATCATTAATGTTTGTTACAGTCTAAAAGCTCAGGGCCTGAGAATAGCACTGGGGCTCAAATCATGGACCATTAATCTCTGCTTTATTGCGTTGAGGGCGAGCTGCTGCCCACTGCGAAGAAAAGACCACAGTGCTCAAACACAGTCCCTTGTATCCTAGCTGCCGTTGGCTGAAGTGGTCTGAGATTTCATACTTCATGATAACCCACCACTGCGCCCCCATCTCGATCTCTGTCTGTCTCTCTCTGTCTCTGTCTCTGTCTCTCTCTCTCTCTCTCTCTCGCTCTCTCTCTCTCTCTCCATATATTAAGCATATTACATCCAGTATTACTGTGTTATTCATTACAATAACACAGTGTTTATCCTATACTATCCTACATTTCAATGTCCACTGGGCTGCCAGTTAATTTTCAGTTTTATATTCAGGCTTAGATATTGTAGGCCAGTCCCCTAAGTGCATATACCCTGTATGTGACAACAATGCAGCTTTAAGTCCTCGGACATGACATGCTATAAATTCCAATATCCAACACTGATCCTCTCGTCTATGCAAAGCGCTTTGCAATCCCAATTTCTTTTCCCAGACCTTTTTTTGTATTATGAAGCACTTTGTCATTTTATGTTTGGGGGAAAAGTGCTATATAAATCAAGTTTATTATTATTATTGCACGGCTGCCTCCGCCATCGATGTGTGAATGGGTGAATGTGAGGCATCCATTGTAAAGTGCTTTGGAAAAAGGTGCAATATAAATGCAGACCATTTGACGACAACAACATAAAATGCATCAAGCCATCCAAACTATGATGTAATAATAATTACTAGGTAATAAATTGGTACAGTGCACACCATGTTGGAGGCAAGAGGAATGTACGTTGGAGTGTCATATCAGGCGGTATGATGCAGCCAGACAACTGGCTTGTTGTCAGTGATATAGTGGGTTTTGATCCACAGCATTACCAACTCTGTTTTCCATCAATGGGAAAGGCATAGCCTGAAGTCATGAAATGACAGTGTTAGTGAGCTGTCAGCAGCAGGCAGGAACATCCTTGTAAAGATGGACAGAGGAGCAAGGCAATGTTAACCCCCATAGACCGGCACTGGTGTGTGTGTGTGTGTGTGTGTGTGTGTGTGTGTGTGTGTGTGTGTGTGTGTGTGTGTGTGTGTGTGTGTGTGTGTGTGTGTGTGTGTGTGTGTGTGTGTGTGTGTGTGTGTGTGTGTGTGTGTGTGTGTGTGTGTGTGTGTGTGTGTTCAAAATAATGACTGTGTTGCACAAATTAAATAAAATCTAAGGCTAAATTAACATAAACTGTCTAAAACATCCTAGCATGCTAGGGTCTGGGAAGTTGTTTTGCAACTTGCAAGTGGGGCTTTGATAATCAGAGGTACTCTGTCAACTAACCTGATCACCAGATAATTCATGACGTTTATAGCCATATCGACAACAACCTCTCGATCAATATACCTATCGTTTAGGTGTTCCATCGATATACAGTAGTGTGATATCGATATATTGATTACAACACTAATGTGGACATGTAGGCCACCCACCAAGCCGATAGAAAGAGAGCTGTCTCTCTTTTTGTCTCTCCGAAACACCCACAACTCTTGACCTGTCTGCGTGTGTATGTTATACTGGACAGCCATAAGTCTTTTTGCTTGACATTAACTAGGCAAGCTAGATTGAAAAATGTTACACAATATACTGGTGCTAAGTGGTTCAATGTGGTATTGATTTAATTGTTCTGCCATTTTGATTGAAGAATGTCTTGCCCTTGGTGGCTGCTGCCACCGTGCTGCTTGCCTGTTGTAGATCATCATTCATATGTGATGGCTGGACCTATTTCCACAGGATAGGAAACTGAAGGCGGAGTGGGGTAAGGTGTTTGGGGAGTGACTTTAGATTAGTCACTAATTTATATTTAGTGATTGATGGTTTGATTGATAGAATATTTTGAATATTTTGAAAAAGGCACATAGCTACAGATTCATACTAAAGGCTAAACCAGGCCTCAGCCATGGATCACTGGTCTAGGCTGGTAATCAGCACTGGCAGTGTCCGCGGGTTCGACTCCCAATCCTAACAACCTTTTCCATATGGAAAATGTTGTATTTACAAACTATGTACAGTACATACAGCCCTCATAAGAGAATGCAGTTCATATAAGATCCATAGTATTTATTTGTAAAGTGAAACATACTGGTATATAAAGCATATATTTTTTATGTATAAGAATTATACTGTATATGACATTCAAAAGAGAGATAAGATCCATATTTTTTTGTAAAGTGGTTGTATGAAAAGTGCCACTTTTAAAAGTTTACATTTAAATGAAATTTTCCATAGGGGTTACTGCATTCCATGTTACTGCATGATTTGAAATCAATGTAGTAACTACACTCAACAAAAATATAAACGCAACACTTTTGTTTTTGCTCCCATTTTTCAGGGGATGGACTTAAAGCCCTAAAATTCATTCCAGATATACAATATAACCATTTCTCTCAAACACTGTTCACAAATCTGCCTAAATGTGTGATATTGAGCACTTTTGCTTTGTTAAGATAATCAATCTCACCTCACAGGTGTGCCACATTAAGATGCAGATGTGACATCATGATTAGTGCACAGGTGTACCTCAGACTCTCCACAATAAAAAGACACCCTGAAATGTGCAATTTTCTTTTGCCTTATTGGGTGTATGGGCCTCCGAACCAGTCATTATCTGGTGTGACCACCATTTGCCTCATGCAGTGCAACACATCTTCTTCGCATAGAGTTTATCAGATTGTCAATTGTGGCCTGTGGAATGTTGGTCCACTCCTCTTCAATGGCTATGTGAAGTTGCTGGATATTAGTGGGAACTGGTATGCGCTGTTGAAATGGTAATAATGTGGTAATATTGTGTTATTACCATTTTTACACTGTGTACCAGTTACCAATAATATCCAGCAACTTCACATAGCCATTGAAGAGGAGTGGACCAACATTCCACAGGCCACAATTGACAATCTGATAAACTCTATGCGAAGAAGATGTGTTGCACTGCATGAGGCAAATGGTGGTCACACCAGATACTGACTGGTTCAGAGGCCCATACACCAAAAAGGCAAAAGAAAATTGCACATTTCAGGGTGTCTTTTTATTGTGGAGAGTCTGGGGTACACCTGTGCACTAATCATGATGTCACATCTGCATCTTAATGTGGCACACCTGTGAGGTGGGATGGATTATCTTAACAAAGCAGAAGTGCTCATTATCACACATTTAGGCAGATTTGTGAACAGTGTTTGAGAGAAATTGTTATATTGTATATCTGGAATGAATTTTAGGGCTTTAAGTCCATCCCCTGAAAAATGGGAGCAAAAACAAAAGTGTTGCGTTTATATTTTTGTTGAGTGTATTTAAAATACAATGACATTGTCTTAAACTAAGTAATAAACCACTCTTTTTCTTAAAATCTGATGGCATTAATGCAATTGATTATCTCCAAAGATAGCGATTTAATACAGATTATTTGCATTGCAAAACGCTACAATATACAGTCAGTGTTGCTGTTTTCATTTTGATATACTTCAATTCTTGAAATTAAAAGTAGATTTTCCTATACGTTGTTACGCCGCTACTTAGCATAGTGTTTCAAATAATTTTAAATATAGGCACTTTAATTGACTTTGAAAGTTGTTGTTTTGAAAGTTGTTTGCATGCCATCATGTTTGCTGGGGCAGTCAGGGCATTTAGGTGGCCATCCCCCCCATGCCCATGCCTAGATCCGGCCCTTTCATGAACTGATGATAAGCTTAGATTTTTTTAATGGACCAGTTACAAATTGCAGACACGCGTAATTAATCTTTTAGAGTGGTTTTGAAGGAGGGTATGTGCATGTGGTGATCACGGTCATGAAAAATGTATGTTTTGGCTGAATTCAAATACGATTGCGGGACACTTTAGGACACTTATAACCGCTGTTCACTTCAGGTTCGCAGCCCAGGAGTTTTTCATCTACAAAATAAGCGTAGGCGGTGCACTGACAAGACGTTGTATCGGCATAAGCAGTCATTAATTAATAGTGTGGCAGTCAATGCGTTTTAAAAGTTATATAAAAAGAAGCTATTAAAAAAGAAGCCATATGTTTAGACTGCTGTGCAGTTTTTTGACCATAGGCGCTGGAAGCCCCTGTGGCGTTCCCAGATTAGGGATTCCTCTCACTTGGCTGGTAATTACATGCTGACTTCAACTGTTGTTTTTGAAGAGCCAGCCATTCTTAATGAGACATAAGCCAATGCCTTAAAGCCTTCAATTGGAGTTCAATCCCTCCCACACTTAACACATTTGCTTCCTCAGTTTAAATCCACAGTACTAATAGACTCCACTTGAAGCACTTTCTCTAATATTCTCTCCTTCTCCTTTCTCCCAGTCAAAGTTAACAAAGAGAACTTTAGTTTTGCATAGCATAGGCTATTCCCATTAGGATAACAGTTTCTTCCCCAACCCGATTTCCGCAACAAGCACGCCTCCAAGACCACCCCCACGTGGTGATTCAGACATTTCATTGGCTGATCTCTGTAACGATCTCATTAATGCTAACCAATTATTGTCAGTTCTATATTGATATCAACTAAACCGATATAGTATTAAAAAATAACAATCTGATAACCTTTTGATTCCAATAACTTACATCACTTGGGAAAAAAAAGGCAGGTGCTCAGTGCTCAGAGCTTTAACTTGGCAGTAGACCCATGAGCTGTTTGCATACTAGATTTTTAACCATGAAATCTTTGAAAAAAGACCACTCTCTGAAACAGTAGGGAACAACACTAGCTCAAGTTCCCACCTGCACAATCGCACGCAATAACATGTCAAGCAAATTCTATTGCTATTTCTTGGTAGCCCACAGATTTCATTGGAGTGTTGAGAACTTGGGTTGGGTTTAGTTAGTAGGAGCTAGGGATTAACATTTTAATATTATTGTATGGAAATAATTGAACTATTTTTATTCAGAATTAATTGAGATTTTACCTACAGTTATAACTTTAGTTGATATTGTATTTAAATTAATTATTTAAATTGTAATTATTAATAATAACAATAAGATTAACTTTTGTGATGATTAATGGGATAATGACCTTCAATGTTATCAACTACTCATCCATCAATTTTTTTTTTTATCCATTTTAATAATGTATTTCACTCAGTCACTCATGCACACATACGCACAAACGCACATACAGGCAGGACCTATCCTTGGGTAAACCACAGTATTAAAACTGTTGTGTATTACCTTCACATGGTCACAACAAAGATGTTGAAGTAAATTTTTAAAAGCTAAACACGTGTCCACTTGCAGTCATTGTTTTGTATGCGTAGCATTGCTGGGCGGATGTCTCCCCTACTGAACACAAAACAACACTTTTCCATTACCAATAATAGACGTCATTAATATTTTACAAAAGCCATTTGTTCCCTATTGCTTTTATTTCTCTGCAACCTTTGCTTCACATTACATCTGTAACAGAAGCCTTTAAGCAACATTTCGCTCCAGTGAAATGGATGCCAATACTGTAGGCGATTCATTGCTAGAGTCAGAGAAGTCACATACATTTTGCTGTGAACTTTAAAAGCTATTGAGGCAGCAGAAAGATTAAATATAATAAACATTTCATCACATATATGTAATCTTCGTAATATTATGAGTGTTGAACAGTCTTCAGAAAGCCCAGCCAAACATACAATACCTGAACATTTTCGAAGTGGTGGAGCATATAGGGGCAGGTGATTTTTTTTTTTTATCAAGGGTAGAGAGACACGTTTGGATCCTGTTTTCTCTCTGAAAGGTTCTTGTTTAATAAACATCCACAGCAGACATGAGCTACTTAAATAATAATAAATCCCTTGCATATGATTACATATGATGATGAAGTGTCAGAGTTTGGACGCACTTGTAAACAATAAAGCAAACGTCTTGCGGGCTCCTGCATTATGTACAACTCAAAACAGGTGGTACACCTGCAAGGAATTTCTTGATTGGAAGTAGCTCATAACATGTCCACAGTGAATGTTTATTAAACACAGATAGAAAGAGGATAATTCAGGCTTTCGGGACAGCTGCAATGTTGGTGAGTTTGACGTCATTTAATAGATTCAGATTCAGACTTTTCTGTTTGGATGAATGGGAAGTCGGACCTTGTTGGCACATTGTTGGCAACATTGCTGCCGTGTGAATATAGTCCATTAAGGAACGACTCATCTCTCTAGCCGGCGTGTCCTTTGAAAAGGACACACAGTGTGAAAGAACAAGGAAAAAGAACATAACTTAATCCTTAAAGGATTCCATACACAGGCTAAATGGTGGAAAGTTGGGTAACCAAATGGGTAACCAGAGATCATAAACATGAAACCAAATGGACCCATGCGGGTCCTTTTGGATTCATGTTTACACTCTCAAGAGTTAAAATGTTCATGTGAGTTAGCCCAAGTCTACACTATTAGTAGAAGATTAATGGTCATTTTGATCTGTATTTGACTGGTTTGTTACCCCAAATCCAGCCTGGAATTGTGGACAAAAGCAAAATAAATCTAGTTTTGGGGTCTGTGGGGCTAAAATGTCATCAAATGGTGGTCGGTGGCACAAATGCTGAGTAAATAGTGGGCCCTGGTATGAAAAAGTTTGAAAAAGCACTGCATTATGGTAATTATATTGCCTCCCAAAAACAGATTTTCTCCTCTGAATTTTAATCTCAGATTAATTTCTGTCTGTGATTTTACCACAAATCCAAGATTTCTTGCACACGTATGGGTGAGCTGCTGCCTCCCTCCACCCCAACCCCCCATCCCCTCACCCCTCAGTGCTCCAGCACCATCTACCCAAGCATATGACCACAATGACGGACACGCATCCTATTAGCCACTGCTGACACCCTTCATACAAGCTGCTGCAATCATTATCCAGAGGTTAACGACACTCTGCAACAACAGCACTACCATTTCAATTAGACCAGTCTTCTGTAATGCTGCCGCTGCTGTTGTTGTTGTTTGTTTAAAGGCACTGAATAAAGTTAAGAAATCATTTCTGTTAGGAGCGATGCTGTGATGTGCATTCAGCTGTATTTTATCTACAGTACATCAACAGGCACGGTACGTGTGTGGTTAAAAACATCAAAAACATTCCACAAGATTCTATTTTACATTGCAGGCTATAGAATCCTTACCTTTCTGGAAGAATATTCATGCATTTCTATTTGTTGTGCTGGCACAACCTTGAACATACAGTACAGTGTATGTCTGTGGAAAGTATACAAAGTACACTTAGATGATCGTGACTCACGACCACCAGCATTTAATTATTTGTCACACAAGAATTGCATTGTGATTTGTAGCATTTAACTTTGGAACATATGCAAACGCAAATGTCATTGTTGTTTTGATTATTCCCCTAAAACAAGGGTTTTCAACCCTTTTCATACCAGAGCCCACTATTTATTCAGCATTTGAGCCACGGACCACCTGATGACATTTTCATTCCACGGACCCAAAACTAAAGATTTCTTTTGCTTGTGTCCACAATTCCAAGCTGGATTTCAGAAACAAAACGGTCAAACATACAGATCAAAATGACCATTAATCTTCGACATTCTCTAATTGTGTAGACTTGGGCTAATTCAGATGATTATTTTAACTCTTGAGAGTGTAAATATGAAACCAAATGGATCCGCAAGGGTCCATTTGGTTTCATTTTTTACAATCTCAAAGAGTTACGTCTGGTTAACCAACTTTCCATTTACCTGGGGACCACCTGAAATGGTGGTCCCCGGACCACTGGTTGAAAACCCTGGCCCTGAAATAATTTAAATGGACCATTTTCAAGCTCACAGCACGCTGTGATGCTTAGTGAACTTGTACTTTGGAGCTGCACTTTTCGTTCTAAGTGTTCATAAATCCATGAACATCTTTCAACTGGGGAAACAATTATGATGATTAAGACGATTATGCAAAATAACTGCAATGATCTCAAATTATTGCAATTATCTAATAATTGTGACAGGCCCGGGGATAGCTGCTGTGGTATAGTCTGCTGTTGATGCTCCTGTATGACAGAATGAGGCACAAAGTAAAGATGGAACTTCCTTCTCTCCTCTTCTATCACTTTGCAGACTGAGATGAGGCAGCATTATGCCCAGAGCTAAGAGATACTGTAGAACTGTTGCAGATAATAATGGGATGAAGAGCCGATCAATCTGGAAGTGAGCACAAGCTCCTAATTCCATGCTTGTGCAAGCTGCATGCATGGCAATGTAACGTCATTACTATGAATTCTTTAATAGTGATGTTTTTGTATTAGACCATGTGCGTATTTTGAGCAGGATGACCAAACTACTTGTGCCTAAATCCCTGAAACAAGTTTGTCGGATCAAACCCAGGCTCCTCCAGAGTTAGTGTTGATGTGTCCCTGAGCAAGACGCTTAATGTAACCGTTAATTTCTCCTGATGTGGTGGTCAGTATGGAGTGTGAATCAGTATGGAGCCATTGGAGTGTGAATCGGTGAAGGGAATCGGTGAAGGGAATGCATAATCTATGTAAAGCGCCTTTGATAAAGGCGCGCGCACGCACACTCTCACACACACACACACACACACACACACACACACACACACACACACACACACACACACACACACACACACACACACACACACACAGCAATGTATATGTGTGCTATAACCTTTTGATGACATGATATATATTTTTTCTTCTTTGCAGTAGACTCGGATCAATTAAACAGACGCAATACACACAAATCACAGGACTGGGGACGAACGCCCACAGCAAGCACCTGATACAGTACGTTCACATAAAATCAAGTGCTGAAGCTGCACTCCAGTGTGCTCTTAGAGGCCTCCACCCTGGGTGTGTAATATGCACACCATGCACATGTGCATCGCTTCATTCTACCCCATATCATGTGATAACACTCAACACCATGCGATGGAATCGTTGATGCATTCTATAGTGCTTGATTAAAGGTCCATTGTGCGCAATTAATTATGTTGGGAACAGGCCGGGTTTGTCTTGGGGATGGCAAATCCACTTTAGGACTGTAGATTGAATTGAACCCAATTAAATACAATAAGCAGAGAGAAAACTAGTCGTCAAAGACAACCTCTAAATGGGTTTGATGAATGAGAACCGTGTCTGATACCAGCAACACGCAGCAGTTTAGGTGGAACATCCTCGGCAGCCTCGTATGTCAACAAGGCTAATTGAAAGTGGTTTATGAGCATTATATGATGGTAGATTGAAATGAGACAGGCTCTTTGAGAAACAGCTGTGTGTTTGCACTCACTGAGCACCGTACTGCTCTCGCTCTCTGTTTAGGAGGATGTTGATTCAATTATTACTTCAATAGAACCGACACCACTGAATCTGAAAAAAAAAAAAAAGATGCTGGTTATATGGTTGTTTTTCACTTAGCTTAATGAAAAACTGACCCAGAAAAAACCTGGCTTCTTTTCATGTTTTATACCATGGCTATGGAATTTGGCTCCTTAACACCCAATAACTATCTCTTGGTAACTCTGATGCAGTGAATGAATACCGAGTCTGGTTTATGCCCTTCAGTTTTCATAGACCACAATCCTCATGTACCCACATCTTCTGGCAATGCAGGGAGGCAGCCAAATAATGAATAAAAATCACACTATATCACCCATCAGCACTGTACTAATCAGAGTAAGACTTTAGTGGCACGTATGGAAATGCAATTGTGATCTCAGTCTGTGATGTGGCCAAAAAAGCAGAAAATGTATTGAGAAAATCACAACATTTCTTTTCATCTAGAGATCTAAAGGTCAGATTTTGACGCATGACTGTGAGCTTCAATTTCTGAGTGGTCCTCACAGCCCTCTACCATATTGCCATATGTCTAACCGCTAAAACTGTCACGATAACAAACTGTTATGACCCTTATCAAACTTTATACACTTAAGACATGCTCCATATAATGGCCAGCCCTCATCAAACCTTGTACACTCAAGACACTGCCCCTGCACCCCGCTGTCACCATCATGTATATTCTTCATAATTCTGACTCTGATTTTCCTGGGTGCAAAGCGGAGCACATTTCCTTCCAAATCCACATAATTCAGCAGTGAGAACGGGGTTGTGTAAAATATTGCTGTATACGCAACCAACTCTGTTGTCTAGTTTGACAGCTCTGTAAGCATAGCAATTAGTCTCTGTCAGCTCCCCTTGACTCCTCTTGTCGTACGCTTAGCTTTTTTTTTTCTTCTGTTTTTGTGTTAATTGCCTACGGGTTGCCATTCATTCCTGACGCTGAGAGAGAAAACTCATTAGCTTTAGCCAATAACCATCTTGATTATGTTCACCTCATGATGAACTTTGTTGCTGGGATTTGGCTGACTGGGGCAGGGTTGTTTGGCTTCTCTTTATCTTCAAAGGATTTGATGCCTTATTGCTGTTCGTGGTAGACAATTAGGCGGGCAAAGACCATACTGGGTGATGGACTGCTTTGCACGGTGTGTTGCGTTGTATTCTTTTAGTCACGTTAGTCATTAAATATTTACTTATGGGAGAGAGCGCCCCATGGTTGCGACCACAGGAACATTATACACTCCAGACCTTTTTGGCTTGGCTGGAACATTTTTTTTTGTCGGCATCATTAGCAGGTACCATCCCCTGATGTGGCACGTCAATCAAAATTCCCTCCTCTAAATCATACCTATATTAAATTGTTTATTTATTGAATCAATTTCAAGTACATTAATATGTGATAACCCTTCCTTTTTTTGCATATTTGTCTCCACCAGCCAAAGGCATGGACAGAGTATGTTTTGCACTCTCTGTGCCTGTCCGTCCATCTGCGTACAGCTAATCTCCACAACGTTGGCCTGATTGATGCCAAACTCACACACTCCCTGGATGCCAACGACAAATGTTTGCCTCAATTTTCCACAGCGTCCAGTTATAGTGCGACCACGAGGCCAATTGGAAGATTATGGAAGATTGTTTTCAAGGCCCAGTTACAAACAGATTCCAATATCACAGCAAAAAAAAAAAAAAAAACTCTTACTTAAAATACCGGGTTCTGATTGGTGTGAGTGAAATGTAGGTTTGTAATTTCAAACTGACTGTGCTATAGGGATTTATCCCCCTGGCAGATTTGTCTGGATCCCAAGCTACCAGCATGGAATCTTGTTCCAACCAATAATATTGCCTGGAGTGGTCGCACCATAGGGTGCTTTCCCATAAGCTAATATCTTTAGTTTAATCACGGCTTCAAAATTAATTAATCATGATGTCCAAAATATGCCATGATTTCTTGTACAGGATTTGAACATTTAAAAAAAGTCTGGGAATTTTGGAAAAATATCTGTTTATTTTTAAAAAATCTTTATGAAAATGGGTGATCTTCAAGCCTGATATGCTTGTACAGGTAGATGCCTCAACGTATACTCTGGCTCTGGTTACAGGGAGACACACAGTTATGTCTCCGTAAAACCATGCTCTACCGTTTGTTTTTTGTTTTTGTTTTTTTCCCCAATGAACATTGCTCAGTGGGTCGAGTCAGTCTGGAAATGTGTTAATGGATTTAACAATGCATTTATCTGATTTATCAACAAAATTAATTTATGCCATTAAGCCGTTGTTTTCAATAGCCTTAATAACGATTTATTACAACACTGTATAATGCATATCTACGTATATAATCTATCGATATCTTGTTGTTCTTATCACAGTGCTACTAATCCCAAATTACAGCTAAAACAACAGACAACATGGTGGCACCATTAAAGTTTAGGTATTTTCATCCAACAAAGCATAACAGCAAGCACACCTTCAAATTATATGAAACTAGTCCTATACCCGTTGTGAAATATATGATCTGGAAATGATGTATAGATGACATTGATTGGGAGGGAATTGTTGATGCTGGAAAGTTGGGTTGAACTTGGGCACCAAAAGTAATGTTACAGACCTATAGGCCTACATACCTACAGTAGTCTATGCTCAGTCACACAGCCTGGTAGGCTACTCCCAAATATATTTTGTGAGTCGCACAGATGAAAGGCTAGGGCAGATTGTGTGCACAATGTGGATTTTTTAAGCTCTGGCTGGGGAAATGCGTGGCTTTAGCAACCGATGATGTGAGCTTGTAGACTGGCTATTTTTGGGTGTTCGGAAATGCGCCCTAAACGGACTGGTGTGCCCTGTTGTCGTTTCATGTATAGCTGGTGTATTTGGGGCATTTGGTGGTCGCCGTTTGTTTATTCACACTTGTGTGTTTGGTGCACGCACTGAGCAACCCTAGGCTGGAGACGGGGTTGGCCGGCTATGGGTAATCACTAGGGTTTAATGCCGGGATCCCGGATTCCCGGGAAGCCCGGTACAACGGACTTATTTTTCCTCCGGGAATGGCTTCGGGACCCGTCTTCCCGGAGGTTATCATTTCTTTCTTAATTTTTCCACACAGATCGCGTTTTTTCACATACTGTATCTATGAGTGGTCAAATACCAAATATAACCCTTGCATAATAAGACTGTGGGTAGGGCTATATGAAGGGAGCGTCGCGGTGCCAGCGGGACGCAATATTGGCGACGCATGGTCTAAATTGCGAGCGGTCAGGACTCGGGACCGCACGAGTAGGCTACGACTACCCTTGCCGAGACATCGTGAAAATGCTGGCGCGGGTGGGTTTAAGAGGCTAGCATCGTCATGCATTTATAGATGCGGATCAGACACTTTAGCAATAATGAACGTATGAAGAGAACTGCACTCACAGGAGCAGAGCAAAGTATACGCAGGCACGGACGCGCGGACGCAATGCATCTGTCCTGTCATTCATTATTAGTAGGCCTATAGGTCTATAGGCTATCGAATCTGAGAGTTTATTTTCCTCGCGACAGATTGTCTCTGTTCTACAGCTTTTTATTTTTCGTTGTGTGCTTGATACGGCCACTCGGCAATGTTCAACAACTTACAACAGCCTACCATTAGTTTTACCTGCAAAAAACGCCACAGAGCAGCATCTCTCCCCTCACTCTGACAGACAGGCATGCAGACCAATAATCCTATGTCCACCGAGATTAGACAATAATACAGTATATCCTCTTCAAAATAAATGATATAATGTGCATTGTATTCCGTGCATGTCATGTCAGACAGCAACTAAAACCTGTAGGCCTATAGCCGATAACACGCACAGCTGCAATCAATTCATCATTAAACAACGACACCAAATATTTCAGCGCTGTCACCAACCTAATACAATATGCGTGTTTTGTGTGGTACATTATTAATATTTGTATGTGATAATGCTCGTATTTTGGTCTAATGAAACGTTTAAAACAATAAAATATCACTATTCTATTGAGAATATTAAGTATCTACATATAAAAGCATTTTAGGGGGACTTTTTTCCCTATTTTTTTTTTACGGGAATTCCCGGGAGGGCCCGGGAGATCGTCGGCAAAATCCCGGGATGTAAAATTGGCCAAATTCGGGAAAAATATTAAACCCTAGTAATCACTGTATTGGGTCCCCTAACTTCTCCGTGTAAAAGTTTGGAGAGAAGTGGATGCCGTGGCCGCCGTGAGTAATGAATATCCAGACGTGTAGATTTTAGTGGTAGAAGAAATGAGTCGTAGCCTCGTATGTGACCGTAGTAGCGTGTACGCTGGAGACGGGGTTGGCTGTGTGGAAGGCATGATTGAGTCACAGCTGTGTCTCGAGCGCTCCAGTTCAATGAAAAGCAATCCAGCTGATGTGAGCTATGGCTAACGGCTAAGCACTGTACTGTGGTCCCCTAACTTTTCTGTGTAAAAGTTTGGAGAGAAGTGGATGCCTTGGCCGCCGTGCGTAATGAATCCAGACGTGTAGATTTCAATGGTAGTAGAAATAAGTTGTAGGTGAGCGTATTAGCGCGTGTGTCCTCGCACCGTGGCCGTGTGGCAGTCGGAACAGCGAGGACAGAGAACGCAAAGGGAGGTGATTCCGTGTTGCACGACAAACTGTGACCACAAATAAATGTGTGTCCGTGTCACGTGATCTGCGCGGTGATGAGCTTTTAATGCAAATCTATTCAATTAAAAAAGATTGGTATAATGTTAAGTGTTTGTAAGTAGCGCACATTGGTGCTGGATGACAGGGCTGTGCTACGCGAGGTTCATCGAGGCTGTCCGTGCGCCGTGGCATGTGTGGGTGATCCTCATTGCACAGTGCATTTGCGCAGGTGACAGACAGACAGACACACATTCCTAGAATTATATAGAGAGATATAGAGAGATGACCTGCTGTGCTTATAATTTCCATCACATTGTATGAGATGACCCGCTTCTGCGATTCTTAATTGAACCTGGCGATTTGATATTGATATCGCGGCATTAAGAATTGCGATATATTGGCATATCAGGTTTTTTTGTCCACCCTTATCACATGTCTCATTTCTCTTTCATTGTTCCTGCTAATGTAAGGCTTCTGAGAGAATGTCAGTGATTCTTTCAGTGAGAGAGAGACACTGAGTGCTACTGGAATAGTTTGTCAGAAGTCTCAGTATTGTGCGAAGTCCACTTGCAGGGTGCAGTCCTCTAATTACCGTGTCTTGTTTCGTATAAAAGCCAAAATAGCTGCAGGAATAATTTATGTCTCTGTGGGTTTACTTTTCATTTTATTCACCATGTCTAATGAGCGACCGCACAGATGCTGCAGATGTCTCATGGGGGAGGGGGGAGTTAAATTGCTTAACCCCATCATGGTACTTTTCTACAATATGTTGGCTCCTAATTAGCGGTATTATACACCATAATTGGCTCTGCATATACTGCAGCCACAACATGTCGTGTAGATCCCACTTTGCTTTGATACGGTATCCTCATGACACTGGGGCACCATCAGAGAAAACACAGAGTCCAAACTCTGGCTGCGGTCATTCAAAATCACAGCGCCTCCCGAGTTTGTGATCTAATATATTCCGAAGGACGTGATTGTTTTTTATCTGGGCCAGATTCAAGTTGTCTGCATAGTGCTTGAAGTCAGTCCCTAATCAGTCATTTGCATAAAGGCAGCGATAGCCTTAGATGTTGTGCACAGTGCCAACACTGCCTAAAGATGGCATGGTTGTTTACAGAGAACGATATACTGCATGCTGTTGTGCAGTTTCTCAACCTATATTTATAGCTGAATGCCTGATCTAAAACTATATTTAATTGCAGATTTTGTCACTGTTTTACATAATTATAGGAGCTTATTTCTAAATGTGTGTACATGTGAGAGGCTTATGTGTTTAAAGAAAAACACAAGTAAAATAGCCTGGCTTGGCCATGCGTCATGTTTGTTTTTTTGCACTAAGAGATTTTTTTGCACTGGGAGATTTGTGTCTGGCCACTGCAAGTCTAGAGTGAAACTAAGTGCAGATATGGGACATAATGGGTTATTTGTAGATAATGTCTGGGAGTTGAGGGAAGATGGCGTGGGCAGGCTGAAATGGCAGGCAGATCGACTTGCAGGCAGTTGAGGAATGATTATGTGAGCAAGGAAGCACGAAAAGACGGATAGTACGTTGTACAAACTTGGAATCAAACAAAATCAAACATGATAATAAGAGATGTGAAAAGATGGAATAAGTCAAGGGACCATATTGCGTACACAATAGTGTTTGTACACCACTCTCGATGTTGTTGAAAGGCCTATAGCCAACGAGAACGTGGGAAGTTTGATTAGTGTCATGATCTTGAACATGATTATCTTTTTCACTTGCTTTGTCACACGTTTTGCTTTCATCATAGACAGAAGACTATGACTACAATGTACAATAAAAATCCTGAATAATGGTAGATTTATCAAATCTTCAATTACTATTGACTAGTGTCTATACAGGCTATACAGAAAGTCCTATTTAATAATGATCTCACCACTCATTCATATAAAGGCAGATGTACACCTGGTGGTGCACATCACCGAGGACCTAGCCTCAACACCCAGGCTTTCATTTTCATCGCAAAAACAGAAAGCCTGGGCTAAATCGTTAGCCAAGATTGTCTAGAAATGGGACACGTTGGTGAGATCAGATCCACCAGCGTGGTTGTGCCGGACGCTACCCGTCTAGGCCAAAGTCCTAAAAGCTTTCTACAGAGGCACTACAGGAAGCGTCCTAACTGGCTGCCTCACTGCATGGTATGGCAGCTGCACTTACGTCAAAAGCAAAGCAATGCAGAGGGTCCTGCGGACAGCCGAACACATCAGTGGATATGATCTTCCGCCCCATCCAAGCCCTGTATGGCTTTGTGTCAGCAAAGCTTGTAGAAGCACCCAAGCCATCCCAAACATAGACTTGTTTGAGATGCTGCCGCATGGAAAACGGTTTTCCAGTCTCCAAGCCACTGGGAACAGACTGCAGATTGCAGAAAAAAGCTTCTTCCTCCCAACAATCAGATACATGAATAAACTGATGAGAACCAGAGCGAAACCAGGCAAAGGGAAAAGCTAGCCCCCAATCTCTCGCACTTACTTGTGCACACATGAAACATTGAGCATGTCATGTATACAGTACATGGTTTTCTTTTTTTACTCTGATGTACCTGTAGTGGCGGATTTAGCAATTTGGGGGCCCCAGGCGGATTTAGCTATGGGGGCCCTAAAAGTTTTAACTACAATCTTTTAAAATGCAAGAAATACGTATCATGTAACACACCATTGTATTCCAAAAAGCAAAATATTTACTTTTTTTTAAGAATAGTTAAGAAAAAATGACTGAAAAGATTTGTGAGTGCATGAGTCACTCAGTCACATTTTATCTAAAATTGTACCTGAACAATAAAGAATATGAGAGAGAGAGAGAGAGAGAGAGAGAGAGAGAGAGAGAGAGAGAGAGAGAGAGAGAGAGAGAGAGAGAGAGAGAGAGAGAGAGAGAGAGAGATAGAGATAGAGATAGAGATAGAGATAGAGAGACAGGGAGACAGGGAGACAGGGAGACAGGGAGACAGAGACAGAGAGAGAGACTATGTGAGAGAGGTCTGTGGGTATGTGACGTGTGCCTGTGTATGAGTGTGTGTGGGTGAAAGATAGAGAATGATGCGCATAAGATGGTGTGTTCTAGGCTACTGTATGTTGTACGTACTGTACTGTATGTTAAAGGGGAACTCCACCCATTTTTAACATTTTAATATTTAATTAATATACCTTAACCTTAGAGATGTTGTGTGGACATGATAAAAAGTCCCCCCAATTCAGTATTTCCTAAAAATGGAGGTCTGAAAAAATCATTGTGAAATACATCTGATGACATCATCAAGATGTATTTCACCATGTTAATGATTTTTCTTTAACACCCTTTTTCCTGAGAGGGTACAAATGGTACCAAATTTGGTTCACATTTATTCACAACATTTCTCTCAGGAAATTTTTGATTTTTGGGTGGAATTCCCCTTTAAGAAAATATCTGGTATGTGAATGTGATTCTGTCTACAGGCAGCGCACTGCCCTGCTGCTCTGTGTGTCTCTCAGCTGCAGCTGAATTGTGCTGATGGACGGTAATAATATTGCGGGGGTTTAATTCTAGACTACATTATATCACGGACCCCTAAAACAGTACCGTTGGCCTACACGAGGTGAAAAGCTCAATGCAAGTTAATGACAAAGTTGCGTGCGTAAGGTAAACCACCTCCTCCTCCTCCCTGCTCCTCCGCTCACGTGGAGAGTGCAGCCTGCAGCCTGCAGCGGCATAGAGCTGCTGGCGGCACAGCCTCCCTCTGTCTGGGTCTCTCTCCTCTCTCGTGACGAGTGTAAAATGTATAATGGTCAATTCGTCAGCTATATTAGTTCATAAAGTCGGGTCTCTTGGAATGCCCGTGCGTGTCGCATTTCGGACGGGTTCGGCGCCGCCATTTAAAAGAAATCTCGGAACAGTTCGGAATCGGGAAAAATGTCACGGATCGACTTGGTTCTGGTTTAAATTTGTTAATAATTTGCCGAACAGTTCGGCGATATTGCATGGATTTATTTCGGTTTTCGGATGGATTTCTTGAGACCTCGTTTGCCTATATTGTAAGACCGCGCCTGTGTACCTGTACATAAGATGTAACAAAGCACAACCTTGAACCTGATCCAAGATGCATTACTGAGATAAATATACTTGCTTTGGGCAGATGAGGTGTAGTGGTGAGCTGTCTATTTACAGAGTGGCTGCAACATGACAAGTTACTCCTTGGCTTCTGCTATGGGCTAATTAATTATCAGTCAAAAGCCCCAAACTTTTATCATTAGGCTTCCAACAGTGTTGGATTAAAACATATTTCATACACGTTGTCCTTACGGATGAGCAGGACCGAAGGGGACAGTCCCTCCAGCATACTCATAATGTACTCTATCTCCTTGGACTGTCCATTACCAAATGGAAAGATTAGTCATGTTTTACTATGCTTTATTTATTATGTTTTTATTATGTACGTTTGCCTCCCCCCTCAAAATGTTTATACTATATTTACACACACACTGCACACACACACACGCACACACACGCACACACACATTTTCAGGCCTGTAGAAAACTAGTTTTCATAAAGCACCTTGGATAAAGGTGCTATATAAATTCACCATTTATTTATTTAACATTTACCTTGGTCCTTGACTGAAAATGAAACCCAGCAAAATGATAACTTTATTTTCCACGGCCTCCTGCACACTTGGATACAGTTATAAACTGACAAAAAGCATCACAGAATGAATAAGAGACATTCATGGAGCAGAAAATTGCACACATTCAAAGTCATTCATGTACAAGACTATTATGATGAGATAATCTTATTAAGATCGTATCTTGAAGTGTAGTTTATAGAACGTGTCCTCTAACATACTGTAGTGACAATGATACATTTTATATACTGTAAGCCTACGATTAAGCTCCCCAGCACAGTGTTATGTTAAGCCATATGTCGTACTGTTGGTAGCGGGCTGATTCTTTATGTCACGGAGGCTCCCAGCCCTCGGAGCCATGCAAATAATTATGTTCCTGACTGATGTCCCATACATTTTTCATGGTGGGGTCATGACCGAGACAGCAAGGAGCTCAAAGTTTTTCCCATCCCTAACCCCAGTGTCCTTCCTCATCACTTCCCCCACATTTCACACTCCGGCAGAGCTTCCTCATCCTCTCCCCTCCTTTTACGCCTTCCTTCACCTCCTGGCTCATCCCTCGGCACGCACAACTCTAAGCCTCTATCATTGAAATCAATGGAATCGATTCTCCAGGGGTTAATGGATTTTTCTGCCAAGGTGAGGAGGCTGCACTTTAATCATGGCAGATCTTAAATATTTTATCAGCAGGAGCCAAGGGTTCATGAGCCGGAGCTGGAAACATATGGGGGAATGGGGGGCTGATGATATGAGAGAGAACGTAGAGATGTATAGGTGAGAGAGGGAGACATGTTTGCACTGCTTCCCAGCACTCTAGGCCCAACAATGGACCTCTTGTTGCACGTCAGTGTAACACAACCTAGCTAAATTTAACCCAGAGTGCCAACTTTTTCTTTTTCTTTTTTGCATGAGAATACATGAAGAAGCGTGTGCTTTCCTCTCTCAGCTATCGTATATTGTATATGTCAGCACATACAGTAAGAATAAACATCAATACTCCAAAGAAGCAGAACCACTCTTCCCAAGGACAGAAAGAATATGGCAGATGGATGGATGTAGTATGTTGTATTCTTAGGTGTTTAGCAGTGTTTACAGTATACTGTGCCGCCAGAAGTAGAAAACTGTCATTCCCTGATGTCCCCATGGGGACATACTGTATGAAGGATGGCGGTCTGGCATGGTATTGTGAGGTCCATGGTCTCGTGGTCTTGTACTGAATTTTAGTAGTTTTTCACTAGCTAGTAGAAAAGCTAAAGAAGCGCAATTCACGTGCCTGCAGCAAATCTACCCTGTGAAAGGTGTTGCGTTTACTTTTGGCGGCCCAGGTTAACTAATCAAACCAGCCATGTGCTTGTGTGTGTTGCATGTGATGAGTTTATCATATTGACAACATACTGTAGTATTATTTGCACACGTTTTTCCATTTCACAAAGGCAGTACAAAGGAGGAATTAAAACTGGTTGATGGAAACACAGGCAACATAGTCACAGGTGACTTGCCTGGGTCATTCTGTCTGCTCCAGTCTTCACATCTGTCTGTTACAACACCAAGGTGGACCTTTATGTTATTTGATCTTACAGACAATCCTACAGACAATCTCGATAGTCATGTGGTAGACACGGATCAGTTGGATTTCTCATGTTCCGCGTTTATTGCCTAAGATTGGAAGTTTGTGAAGGTGGCCCGTTTGTACAAAATGTCATATTATCTCGAATGCAGTACCTGATTGATAGGAAACTTTGCACACAAATCCTGTCTAAACCGAGGAAGCACATCCATCCCACATTTCCCCCCAGTTTATAGTTTTTGTAAAAAATAAAATGAATACACGTTATCTCTCGGGTTATGTAAGATAGTTTGTTTTTGTTTGTTCCCATATCCCATTCCCATCGACAATGACTGCCCTCCAAATTTTTCATTCCCTGGTAGGCAAAGCTGGCCTGGCAGAGACAAGTGCTCCATTTGAGGTGCCCTAGATCTGTTGTTAAATCTACACCTCTCACAGATGGACCTAGCCTCGATCTCCAGGCTTACATCTGCGCTGCGAAATGAAAGCCTGGAGACAGGGTACCCCAGAGAGACGGGGAAGGAGGGACTTCCAGTTTGTTAACCTCCCCCGGAAGTTTCCATTTTTCAGCCAATTGTGGCGAGGTGCTTATGAAAATGTATACCCCAAGGAAACATTTCTCCCTTTGTGCTCGCAAATGTGTTGTAAAGGTTTAAAAGATGGAATCGTGTGCACACTTCTATAACTACTTTGTTAGTTGAAATATTTTTTTTTTCTGAAACTAAGAGTGAACAAGTCAAGATGCTGGTGAAGACTGAACAGGGTTGTTTTGCTGGGGACTGTATATACAGTAACTTCTGCAACTACCGTCGCAGAACTTCCCAACAGTTGATGGTGTCAAAAGTGTACCAGGTCCGTCTCACCCTGCCCAGGGTGAGATGGAAATGAGTTTGCTCTTGGGAGAAATACATTGTCTTTTGTTCCACAAAACTTAAATAACCCAACCCCCCTGCCCTGAGCACAACGCATTGCTCTTAAAGGTAATGAAAAGTGATCATGTGATTGCAGTCACCATTGACACATCACACATCAAATGATGATACCCACCTCTCCCACCTCTCCACTTTGTGTAGCAAACACTGGCTTTCTGCAATCTGGAAAATGACAAATTATATTACTACGTGGACAGCGGCACATCATTGCTGTTTGATTTATTTATGCATTTTCTCAACTGTGGCACCAATTGCATTCCACCAAAATTTTATAACTTGTTTTATCTTGACAATTATTTTGACAAATCAATTTCATAAAAAAGTAATTGTAGCCATTTATTTTCATTTTTTCTTAATTCATTTAATAGCATGCTGAGAACAAGTTTAAAAGAAACCACGTGTTTTTCAGCATGGAAGTCTCACTAAAGTCCTGAAATACTTTAAAAAATAATTTGACACACATGCACACACACACACACACACACACACACACACACACACACACACACACACACACACACACACACACACACACACACACACACACACACACACACACACACACACACACACACACACACGCACCCATGCACATGCGAGCTCGGGGTAACAGACAGAGTGACAGAAACGGGGAAGAGAGAGACGTAGAGAGCTCTCCAAATGCCTGGAGGCATTCTAAAAGCTTTTCACAAGTTTCCTGCATTACTTAGAATAGAAGAAGCCATTGCTGTGAGCTCCGTGTGGCACTGTCTGTAACCCAGGGCTTTTCTGCAGCACTGCTTATTGCTCTACTTGCGCTGCTCCCAGAGTTTATTTGAAAAATAGCCAAAATTGAGGAGAAACGAAAATTAAATTGCAGCTTTGCTGAAGCTGTGGATTTATTGGAAATATCCTCTTTGAGAAATTGCTTTAATTAAATTCTTGTCCAGGCTTTTCATTAAAATCACATCTTAGTCCTCGCATGCCATAACTAAGCTCCATTTTGGCATCTATCTGTAGATGTCATTTTTTTTTTCTTTCCAGTCTGTCTGACCTTCTTGTTCATCCTGGTCAGGGCAGTGTGCTCGTTTTCCATTAGTCTTGTGTGTGGAAAATACTTGGACAGAAACACTTCATGTGTTGTGCTCAGGCTTGTTCTCATGCACACACTGTACTATACAGTAGGCCATAGACATTATTACCTACTTTCGCTATAGGGCAGCCAAGTGTTTTCTTTCTACTATATCATGTATCATTTGCTTGTTAATATTACTGCTACATGAATGTCATTGATTGAGTTATAGTAATGCAGAGCGGTTTGACCTTATTTCAGGCACATTCTGCATCGAGAAACATTATTCTAGAATAAAGGTGGAAGTGCCGGTTGCCTTGACACCTTGAGTGCATCTTATGTCATTGCAATATAAAGAGGACTGTGCAAATAAAGTCAGACCATATATTGTGAGGATTAGTTTTGCATGAAAATGTCTCTATTGAAAGGCCTAGTTTATTGCAGGCATTACTGAAAGGTTGTGGTAGAGCTACAGTAATTGCAACAAGAAGGAAGAAAGGGAAAAATAAATAATAAATTCAAAAATAATTGGATTCTTCTGTTTTTGGAACTATAGAGTGCACCCACAGCTTAATTACCGCTTCTGACAATGGACATGGAAAACATCACTTGAATGATCAGTGTTGTGAATTATCTGCATGCTGTCTGAACGGCAGCCTCTGGACATTTCCTACCCTCCGCACCTTTAAGAGACTCATGTGTTCACTCCACCCACTCCAATCATTAGCCAATCACAGCTCACGTGCATCATATATAACCAGCTCCCTTCTCAGTCCACCTCACTCGGTTTGAAATGGAGTCAGAAGAGAGTGATGTTGGTGGTTATGCTGACGAGGAAGACATGGCCGTATCTGTGGATGGAAAGAGCAGGGAAGAGACTGTTATGCAAGAACGTGTACGGGAGGAAATACATGTGGTAGGAATGAGAGCTGAGGGTAAGGCTAATGGCCTTTTTGCGGATCCACATAAGGTGGGGAAGTTCGTTGAGCGACATGTTGGAGATGTCAAGTCAGTGAGGATCTCAAGGAGCGGTATAGTGATCATGGAATGTCGGAATATTGACCAAGTCCTCAGGGCAATGAATGTTATGAGGTATGAGGTCTGAGAAGGAGCAAGGGAGTGGTGAATGCGGTGCCACTGTCGGATCGACCCGGGTATCTTTCTTGAAGTTGAGGGTGTTTGTGCGGCTAAACGAATGTCACGATTCAGAGATGGCCGGAAGGAAGACACAAAGTCTATTTGCCTGACATTTAAAGGACGGTTACCTGAACGCGTTTTTGTGGAATACGTCTCGTATAGAGTTAGACCTTATGAGAGCGGTCCGATGAGGTGCTTTTGCTGCCACGAATTCGGGCATGTTGCATCAGTTTGCAGAGGAGCCAAAAGATGTGGGAGGTGTGGGAAGGAGAACTGCAAAGAGGAGTGTGTCGCGGAGGATCCAAAATGTCTTCACTGCAAGGGAAGGCACTATGCGGGGTCGGCGGGTTGTCCAAGGCGAGCGAAAGAAGAAAAGGTGAACCGGATCAGAACGGGGAAGGGCATTACTTATGCTGAAGCTGTGAAGAGGGTGGACGAGAAGGGGAGTATGGAGAATCGACATGATGAGAAGAAGGATACTGAGGAAAGGGGTGATATGATTGTATCAGTGGACAAGACACAGTTCTTGGCTTTCATCGCGATGGTTATCAACTGTGCGATTGAGATGCAAGGAAAGTCAGAACGGATTAAAATGGTGTTGGATGCGGGTAGGAGGTTCCTTAATATTGTGGACATAACGGGAGAGGATCTGGATAGCACGTTGAGGGGAGGGTTTGCGCAAGGAACAATACAGCAATAAACCATCTTAAATGTACTCTTTGTCAAGGATCTCTCTAACCGGAGAAACTTGGGTGGTCGGTCTCATTATCCACCAAACCAGCTAATATTTACTAATCAAGTTAAGTCATCAATCTATATTGTTGAAAACAGCCATGGTAGACCCTTGAACTGCTTTGGTGAGAATTTGAGCAATAGTGTACCTGATGTGTACATCCTGAGCCAATGATCCATATATTTCAAATCTATTTCTTCAGTGATCATGGAAAGGTTCCATCTTGAATATTTCATGAATTTTGCAAGCTCAATACATATGGATTTCTCCACTTTTAGACTGTATACGATATGTGGCTGCATCATAACACATACGTTTGAACAACCGTGGGTTCCAGGGGATGTGTACACATATACCGTTGTTTTTCTTGTTCGCCTCTTCCTCTGCACCATAGTACTTGCTGTTTAGCACATGCTCACAGCCGTTCACATCCTTGTTTCGAACACTCCATG
This sequence comes from Benthosema pterotum, assembly GCA_039105355.1. NCBI lineage: Eukaryota > Metazoa > Chordata > Actinopteri > Myctophiformes > Myctophidae > Benthosema > Benthosema pterotum. Next base: position 19,531,101 of record CM076973.1, on the reverse strand, counting down.
ATTTTTGACCAAATGTGCCTACTTCTGTTTAATTTCTGACTTGAACAAGCCTCTCATTTGGAATATTAATGCTTCTAGAGAGTCTTTAGATGTGACAGCACAAGGTAAAGATGGAACAGTATTACATTATTTGAGGGAAGGGCCTTTAACAAAAAAAAAATCTGACATATCTGCCAGCACTCTAGAGCTCCTATTTTGAAAGAAATACCAGCACTAGTTGTGTTAATAATGATGTTCCACAATAACCTTGGCTGGTGTGAGACTAACACATTTCTTTTCTGGTTGGACATGAGTGAAATTGAATGAGCTGCCATGTTGCCTTTACTGGTTGAAGACCATTAGCTTGTCAAAACCTAATAGAATGGTGGGGGAGCAATTTAGCCTTTAAGTCATCCCTTTTTTATTATGATGTTATAATAGTAAGCATTTTTCCTTGTCTCTTATCAAACTGTCGTCTTCTTGACATCAACTCTCTTATACATTGCTAGGAAAACGGGGGAAATTAATGTGAAAACAAACATCATGAGATTCCGTGCCTCAGCAAAACCGAACCTGCTTCACAAATCACACTCACTCTAAGTGACTCATTATTTATAGGCAGTTGCAGTGAATGTGCATTGTGAAGCAGGTTTGGTTTTGTCTCAAGGTTTAAAGTTCAAGTGTTTTTCTTACTTGTCACACCAGCATCTGTCGACATATACAGGGATGAAATAATGTTTCCCACTCTTCCACAGTGTCACTAGACAATAGGACAGATGATAGAGCAAGTAACAGCAGTGCAACAGATGAAGGCAATAAAGTGCTAGCAAACTTTAGCAGTCTAATATTAAAATGAAGGTGCTAAACTATAATACCCTAAATTGTATATATAGTGATGGATATTAAAAAACAAGAATTGACGTGTCGTCAATTCATTGCAGCTGGATTATTTCTGCAGAATTGTTAAATGAAATGTTGATTGACAGAAATGAGAGTTACAGTACAAGTCAAGTGTATATACTCAGCTACAAAACTGATAACAGCTTGGAGAATTACATTACAATTCAAGTACAACTACAGCAAATCTGAAAAACTGATTGGACACAGTAGTTAAGAATTTTACACTTGTTTACAATAGTGGACAACTGCAAAGCGTTACCTCAGTAAAGTCAGAAGCAGCAAATCATGGAGGTAAAATCATAGTGGAGGAAAAAAAAAGACAAACGAGAAATGTACAAAGAGGAGAGTGGAGGGATTTTACCATTTTACATCTCAAAAGTTACACATCTATAAGGATGCATTTGCTTACCAACTGTCCCTTTATCTGGGGACCACCTGGAATCCTCTCAGGCACCCGGACCACTGGTTGAACACCACTGATTTATGCCATAAGGATTATGCTTTTAAATTTTAGATTATTGCATTTAAAGATTTCCTCCAGCACCTGATCTAAAGCCATAATAGTATTTGCATTTTGTTTGGAGCGAAACTTCTGATGGAATGACTTGCAATAGCTACATGTGGATATGACCACGTCGGGTAGGTGATTACTCTGCCGCTGCACCGCTTGTGTAAAATGGGAAGAAAAGACCCACAATTCTAGGTAGCAGAAAACCTGAAAAACCCATGGCTCAGTCAGTCACGCCACCATATGGCCATCTGTCCACCATGCCTTGTGACATCACTCCTTGTCACACAAGTCCCCCGGCTCAGGGATGCTCATTGCCAACCTCTTAGACATCCACAGGGACAAAGAAAAGGACCTGAGGTGACAGGGCTTTCTGTGTGGATGCCTCATTAAATTCTGGTCTTATTTTGTTTCTGTAAAGAAGCTTTGAGGTGCATATGTGTTATTATTATTATTATGTATTAGTATTCCCTACTAAAATTTCCTTCGGTGCTGTTACCAACACCTTGTGTCTCACACACACAAAAAAACAACAGCCTGTGGTTGTGTCATGCATCAAGTGCAGAAAAAGCGACAGCCCTCCCACTGTGAAGGTGTAAGTTATGCCCCATGTGCCTCGTTTAACAGTACCAGTAGCAGCATCGCTGTAGTACCTACGGACTCAATTAGATGCAGTGTGAGGCCACATGGATGCAACCTAAAATGAGGGGAAAGCACATTTGGGCACCTGCAGGATTGACCCAGTGGGGACAAGCTGAGCCCAATCCTAACATCCATCCGCTATGTTCCATACAGGCTTGCTTGGTCCCTGCAACTTACTGTATATGCACCACCCGGTATTAAGTGTGTTCTAATGAGATGGCAATGAGGTGCTAAGAGCCCATGTTAAGCCTGAGGTAAATGGTATGAAGAGAGTAATGGCCATTACATTAGAGCTATTCATAGTAATGGAGAATAAAACATGGCAGTCAACCAAACACTGACCAATGAGTCGGCTGGCGCTAGCTTGCCACCATTGTTGTGTGAATGGGGGAAGTGAATGGCTGAAAGGCCTGTATTGCAATGCGCTTTGAGCACTTGAAAAACTATAGAAATGCAATCCATTGCCAAACTGTGGTAGCAATGTCCAGTGCAAGATTTGTATGAACGTTGTGGTTCATGGACTGTGGTGAATGGACTGTTCAATCCCAACAACAATCAGCCAGTTTGTCTCTTACAGTATATCATATACTCAAGCAAGGTATTGAATACACTGAATTCAGCTGTTGTATTATGATTATACTCTGTATAAGAGGGAACTTGTAGTCATATTTACTGTTATCTTTCAGTCCTATAATGCCCTATTACATTTTCACATTTTGAACCATGGGTTCAGTTGACTTAAATCTAGCAACTTTGTCATATACTGTGCTGTAGGTCCATTTTCACCTGCCGAGATTCTTTGATAGTTTAAAGTCTTTCAAATAAGCCTATCATGCCTATGCGATTTGTAGATACCCCTACCGGAGGTATTTTTTCGCCTCACATTCATAGCATGTTTGTCTGCAGTTTGCAGCATGTAAACCCATGTAGATTCACATTGGAAACTGAGAGGTCTAAAACTTGCCATACTTGACATACAGGACATCCCTCTACTACACTCTTTACAAATCCCAAGTTGTTTCTTGGCTCAGCTCAAGTACAGGCAATAAATCAAAGATATAGGTGACATTTTATGGCATGAGACTGTGTGCCGTACAGTACATGTAAACTATCTTTGTGATTAACATTGCAGCGTCACACAGTCACAGTGACGGCAGCTGGGGCGGATGTAACATTTCCCAATTGGGGGCAGGAGAAAATGGTATGGTGGCTGCTTCATCGCCCGTGGCGCAAAGCACGGGCGATGAAGCCGCCCCCTTACCATTTTCAGGTACAGGACTTTTATTAGGCAAGTATAAGCTCAATAATAACAACAGTTATTGTTGAAGTTGCAACAGGCACGCAGCATGCGTAAAGCTAAAGGTCTGGCTCAGAGTTTTCTGTTTCCAATGATGAAACGATGTTGGTTTGGTGACACAGCTGTAGTTAGTTAGTAGCAGTAGTAGTGTTTCAAATCAGTTTAAGTATATGCACTTTAATTTGAAATATCTTGGGTTGTTTTGCATCCTCATGTTTGGGGGGCAGTCTGGGCATTTAGGGGGGCATTGTTACCCTGGAGCAAGACTCTGAACCCCTAGCTGCTCCCTGCAGGTTGTGCCTTGTGCGTTTTCTTCAGCCATAAGTGTATGGATCTGTGTGTGTGAATTGGGTGAATGTTGTGCACAATCTATGTTGTAAAGTGCTATGGATAAAAAGTGCTATATAAACGCTACATAAATGCACCATTTACAGTGATTCTGGTAATGGATTGCTTATGGGCATCTTTTTATTGGATGTTTCATCTTCAAATGTGTGTGCATTTTGTTCATTTCGGTAGGACAACATCTCTCTCCGATCTCTCCATCTTGCTTTTGTATTGCGTCATTGAAACACTCGTTTGTGGGAGAGAGAGGCAGAGTGAGACAGAAAACAAGTGAAGCGGGGGTGCCTTATAAGAGAGGTTTTCCCTCTATGGCAATACAATGCATAATATTTGTTGCTGTCCTGTCACTGCATATCTGTGTGTTTGTAGAGACAATGCTGCAGGGTACATTGTTTTTGTTGGACCATTGTCAAGTTGCTTCTGCTGTCATAATATTTGTCCAAAAATGTATAACGTCACAAGTTGATGTGTTGTGATGTGATATGTGAGCTTATACAGTAGATTTATTTACATGGAAGAGATTTGATAGAGGGGGGAGGGGGGGGGGGGTAGGACCATACACACAACTATGGGACACAGGTAGACAGTAATTTTAGGGTTTAAATGGTTAAGAGGGCAGGAAGCCGAGCAGAGAATAATGCCTTTGCCCCGAGTATACTAGCAGGCTCATATACAGTACGTGAAAATACAAAAGTGAGGGTGCCAAGAGTATTGTGCCAAATGTCCATTCTTGAGGTGTGCGTGTGCGTGTGCGTGTGCGTGTGCATGTGCGCGTGCGTGTGTGTGTGTGTGTGTGTGTGTGTGTGTGTGGTGCGCTCATGCAATGTGTGAATGTTGGGCTGGAGAAGCAGTTGAAAGAAGCATCCCTCCCCTCTGATCAATTTGCTCCCAGGATCAGGCAAGGCCAGCAGGCTGGCGTCTAACCTTCTAGCATGTTGTGCTCTCTCTATTTGTCTGCTTGGCAAACTCTCAAACATGTGGTGTGATGTGATGAGCAACATGGGGCACCCCCCTAGAGGTCCTGTCAGCTTCCCTGTTCACCCTCTACACCGATGGTTTTCATTTCCAACCTTTCCGTTATTTATTCGGCATTTGAGCAACACAGATCACCATCTGATCAGATTTAGCTCTGCTCTACACCTCCATGTTTAGGCTTCAACTCAAATGTGTATACAAGTTCTGTATGTGACTCCCCCATCATAGTAAACTCCAGAACATTAAAATTATTTACCAGTCAACATCGTATCCATTTAAGCATTCCTCTTTTTTTAAGCCTACTAGAGACACTTGAACCATAAATCAGGAATGCTGATGTTGATGATGTGAGCTCCTCCAGTGTGCGTTTTATAGTCACCGTTTTATAGTTCACCATGAGTCTCGCACACAATCCGCAAGTGGCACGCGACAAACAGTTGCCGTCAACATCAACATATAATTTGTTATGATTATTTAGTATTTTAGAAGATGATATGGGCCTCATGGCTCAGTCGGGCCTCAAGGCATCATGGCCTGGCAAGGCTGCTTACTTAGAAGATTTTTACTTATAGTCTTATGAGTGTAATACAATGCACTATTGTGTTATAGACATCGGATGCATAGCAGGTGTTACCAAACCTGTATGCCATATTCTACAGTTTCCCCAGGTTCTGTCATGTTCCCTTAACACTTACCACTGGCAAAGAATAACTACAAAATCAATCTCCATTGAGTCCAGTTTCATGTCCCTTATTTAAGTACCCTAATGTGAAGAAGGAGTTTGAAGCAATGGAAAATGGAATGCTCTTAAAAACAGAATGTTGCAGTAAACAAGCTTTTTTATTATTCAGTACATTTTCCCAGCCACTTTAAAGTTGAAACAAATAAACTACAGACAGCTTATTCATTCGGAATAAGCTGGCCTCACCGCCCTCGACAAAAGGAGTGAATGCTGTCGATAACAGTGATGCTAATGGTGGACAAACATGCAGCCAAATAGTCCCAGATGTGTCTCAGAAGAACAATCCAGATTTGAATCCCCCTTCATTTCATCAAAGTGTCGAATGATGATTAATATTTCCTAGAAAACACAAGATGTAACTGAAGGATTTTTCTGATGTGTCCATTTTTGTCCATGCGGCTTAATTAGAGGAAAACTGTGTTCTCATGAACTGATTATGCGTCATGACTCATGAGCATTATTCAGAAATCATTACACAAACGGCACACACAAAATGTGAAAAATTGTAGGCTAATGCAGCTACTATTTGTGAAATAAGCTTTTTTCAAAATCAATTCAGTAGCATAATAGGAAGAGTCTTGAGTATGCTGTTACTTCAGCATTCTGTTTTGTTTTGATAATGTGCTTCACTGTCTGCCTGTTTTGGTTGTGTATGGGGACTACACATTTAACCTAGCATCTGTCCATTATTATGTAATATTCTGTGCAAATAAACAAATAAAGTAAAGAATAGGCCCCTCTTCAATATCTTTGCCTAGAGCCCCCTGACACCCTAGTATCGCCTCTGGCATTGGTGCATGCTGATAAGACACATTTTCTATGTACTGTATTTATAAAACTGCATCTTTGACCGTTGATGGATGTCGTTCCGGCTCCGCTCTGGGGGTGTTTGTTATATTGACTTGTATAAGATGGCTCTTGAGGTGCACTAAAATGGTATGGTGGCAAACAAGGAGCGTTGATAAGTAACCTGTGAAGAGGTGTATCAGTTTCGACAGCTGCTTAGAGCGGCCTGTCGTCATAGTCGGTTGTATGCAGGATTTGACAGGGAAAAAAGGCTGCAGGCTTTCACCAGGGCAGGTGTGAGATTGTAGCTATTTTGTGGTTCACTGAACATTCTGTACATCATCAGGCCGACAGTTTAAGGTGTTTTCTTTCACCTTCGGCTTCACATCCATAAACACTCACTTGGGGATGAAAAGTGCCTAAAACAGCTTGAACACTAGAAAAGGTGCCCTTCTGGGCACAGGGCTCCACCACGTCAGGCAAGGGGCGCTATAGTCTAATGTGAAAAGGGTGCCAATTCCTCTTATGCCTTGATGGTAATTAGATTTTGATTTGCTTGATGACTGAGGTTATGTTTAGGCTTAGGGGTTAGGGTTAGGTTCCGTAGCGACCAGAAGAACAGTCGTGGCTGTTGGCCCAATGGTCATAACCGCTAGTAAAACGACCAGGACGTTTTACTACTGGGGCCCACGACCAGGGCCCGACTTGTTGCCCCAAAGGTTGCCACTGATTTATGGTACTTGCCAACAGTTGCGCCAATGGTTGCGAAATTATTTCGCTGTCTCTCCCCAAGCACCCTCACAACACCGTAGGCTGCAGCCTGCATTCGTCTCAGTGTGGGATTATATGGCTGTAGGACTAATCCTCTGTGGCCTAATCCTGAATCCTGTCTGCCTCTGGACTCTTGGGCATTAAGGCAGGCCATTTAAGTCTGGCTAATAGATAAGTAAGGGCTTTGTTGACTTTTTAAACCCTTGGTGTGGCCTTCATAACCTTGCAGTTTAGAACTAAGGAGATTGTGTCAAATTCATGTTAAAAGAATGGTGTGTGGACTTAAGACACTGGTGCTCCATTTCCGTTACATGCTAAACCCCTTATCCCAAATCCCTTATTTTGTTTTTACTATTTTGAAAAACATTTTGGAATATTTCAAGATGTTAGATCTATTAACACGTTGTGAGCTTGTAGACTGGCCATTTGAACTACTGAAAATGTTTTTTTTTATAGTTTAAAAAGGCAAAGAAGTTGAGGGATAAGGGGTTTAGCGGTAACGAAAATGGAGCCCAAGGACTTTTTCTTCGTTTGGCAAATTTTGTTGTCTGTGTTTTGTGACATACTGTTTTGGGGATTTTAAGTGTTTGTACTTGATGCCCTATTTTGTACTTTGTAATATGACAGCGTCGCTCAAATGTAATATAACATGTAGTATAAATTACAGATGTATACAATTGAACACATGTTCTTCAAATTACTGTTTTAGACAAGGTATCCAGCCAACAGCGTTTTATAGCCTACTCATAGTGTATGACACATTGATAGGAGGCAGGAACTTGCCCAGGGGCTGGTGCAGGGTGGGCTAGCTGACATTCGTCAATTAGCTGAGCAATTACTTATTTATGTGGAAGAAAAGGTTCAACTCAGGCCCATTTACTGCATGTAAGTATGGAGGGCCTTGGGTGTCGTATATGCTTGCACAGCATATAAAGCAGCAAAAGGCCAGAGCATGAGTCCACACATAGTTTCATAATCAATTCAGTGTAATGCTCCAGTCACATTTACATTTCAAGTTGATTTTTCTACCTTAATCTTTCAGATGTTGGGTTCATGCTCTGTACCTAATGGATTTTCTATACATTTCATTGTTCAGACATTAGGTGGTGCATTAACTGTATGTATGGCTGGTGTGTAACTCTTTAACCTGTGTCACTTGTGGTCAAAAATGTAATAATTTTAAGTAAGAACACCTGTATGCTTCAGTATGCTCAGAAATTGGCACTTGCTATGTTTGCTGTTGTCTAAGCATGTATTAGATGTTATGACCTTCACTCCCATTCATCACTACAGGAACATTGCTTGTAAATGTTGTCCTACTAGTGCAAATGCGCAAATGGTGTGCAGTGTGGGTAATGTGATTTAATTGATCATACTATTGCTGCATATATTATGAGGTCTACTCATTCCGGGCTGGGGTTAGGGATAAGCTTGGAAGGCACAAAAATTATACCCCAAAGCTGGTCCACAAAGAATTCCCTGGGGAGGTATCCTCGGACTCACAGACATCTCTATCACACATGCACGCGTGCACACACACACACACACACACACACACACACACACACACACACACACACACACACACACACACACACACACACACACACACACACACACACACACACACACACACACACAGGTGTATCCTGTCATTATGACACACAGATGCACGCACGAACATGATTGCGAACTGTCTGCGGATGTTACACACACACACACACACACACACATGCTCAAACGTTCGCACAACCCATCGCTGCTCTGCAGCAATACACAGGGCCGTGTCTCCTAGTTGTAAAAGGGAGAACATTTGCGACAGGGAGGTATTATACTGTGGCTTGCACTGCAGTTCACCTTATGAATATGAATACTGACATTTAGCAAAATCTCTTTGGCTTTGTCTTAGAGCTTGTCCTCACGGGACAGCATCTTGCTTTCAGGGCTTTACCAACTGCTCCCCCGCTCTGACTTACCAATATTTGAATACGATTTCAGTGAGAATATTAAACAGTGCTGGAATTATGGATAATGTCATGAGCTTGCCTAGAGCAGAGAGACACATAATGGAGAGTAACGTGGAGGTGATCGTGCAGTTAGCATTATCACCTTGTCAACCTGGTTTCCAACCTCGGGGTTGTGTTTTCACTAAGCTGTCAAGTTGTAAAAGCTCACAGGAATAATGCACGGCCATATTCTACAAGCCAGTATTATGCAATTCTTTTGTTCCCCCTGAGTGGTATGAAAGCTAGAATAAAGTTTGACCGCCTTAGAAGTTGACACCTTTTCATGGTCTGTGACAATGTGGTATAGTCTTTGAAGAGACTCGGCTTCACTTATGGCGGAAGATTCTGTCAGTGTGCTTTTAACAGCAAGAGCAGACACAAGAAAAAACAGACAAAAGTAATGGAATTAAACTCATTCCGCACAGAGTATCCGTGAGTGGTGTTGTGGTGGTGGTGGGGGATTACATCAGTATAAGAATTGTATTGCTGTACCACAGCGCGGAACAAATTGGAAGAAAAAAAAAAAACTAAATCCAAGCTCCCGCCGCACCTCTGCTGAGAACCATAGAGGAATGTTGGCACAGCGGTGCACTACTTTTCACTCCGGCAACCAAGCAATACAGCCAGGAGACAGGAGGACAAAAACAACTAATCCATATCTATCTTTGTACTTTCAACATCCACGCTCCTTTGGGGGAGATTAAGCGCCTGAAGCCATTTTAGCTTTCTTCTGCGTCACAGCTAGCTATGCGGCCTTCAAATCTAGTTTTAAGTTCTGCATAATATCGCTGTGTTTGTGATGTCCACCGAACAGTGTTCGCTGTACACCGTTAAAACCTGATTTATACCAGTGGTTTTCAACCTTCTCATACCAGGGCCCACTATTTATTCAGCATTTGAGCCATGGACCACCATTTTTTTTATTTTAACACATTATGAATATTTTAACTGAGAGTGTAACCATGAATTGCGGGTCCGTTTGGTTTCATGTTTACGCTCTCAAAGAGTTAGATCTGGTTAACCAACTTTCCATCATTTAGCCCGGGGACCACCTCGGACCACTTGTTGAAAACCCCTGATTTATACTATTTCTAACTTTCCGCATCTCTCTGTGTTGCAGCGTTTGATTTATAAAGGCTCATTCATATAATATTTGAGTATCACAACTGCGACTGCCCTGCTACCGCAGTGTGTGATAGTGATGGCCCAGAACGCAGCAGTGATTCCTGCTTTATCTCCTCCAAGAGGCTCTAACTGCTAGGAGTCAGTGTCTAGTAATACTGCCCTGACTTTGGGGAGAAAAGATAAGGGGCGATGAAAGCTTTAAAACGTCCCTGTAAAACTTCATTCCACAAAGCTGCAGTAAGTTAACTTTAATTTCCAAAACGCTGCTTTGAACACTAATGGCTACATTTATTGATATGCCATTGTTTTAGACTACTTAAGTGTGAATAATAATCTCAAAGTGTCAGTGTCACAGGTCTTGTGGTTATAGCTAGTAACTTTACGTGCGGTTGTACATTTTACAACATGCCAGTCATTTGTTAAGGTGTGAGCTGTTTGCACTTATTTGAGGAGGCTTATGGGCAATCCTTGTCACAGCATTCATTCTCTTACACCGGCGTAGGTCCATGTTTGCGGATGCTATGGGTCTTTGATAACACTACTGGCTCTCGTTTTAATGATCCATCATTGGGTGTATGTATCCTGAATGGAAATTCCCATCCCCACTGATGCTCTGGGATGCCCCTCTCTCCTTCTGCCAGTGGGCGCCTGTCCACCACCCACTGACCAGATCTACGATCTGTAGCATTCCTGATTGGCTGCTGTATGTTACATGTCTGTGCACATGCATGTGTAGCCCGCTGACACTTGTTTTAAGCGTGACATAATGTCTACGTGCTGTGCTGTAATGGATAGCATTTTATAGCGCTTTTCCAAGTGTTCAAAGCGCTTCACAATGGTCCATTCATTCATACATTGGGAAGTAAAGCGGCGAACAGTCGACGCCAGCGTCCCCACTTCCCACATTCTCACACCAATGGTGGCCAGCTCACACCGATCAACTCATTGGAGGCAACTTGGGGTTCAGTGTCTTCCCCAAGGACACTTCGACACGTAGACAGGAGGAGCCGGGATTCGAACCGCCGACCCACGGACCTGCTCTACCTCCTGAGCCACAGCCTCAATACAGGCACTATAGGCAAGATCACCATACATCTCAAAGGTTCATAAAGTCTGACTCTGGACACAACGTGACACAATGTGACTGAATACAATGCCTGTGATATCTCATTTTGCTTTCACATTGGGAGATTAAAGCTATAGCTTACCATCTACTGCAACATCAAGATGCAAAGATGCAATCAACATTTGTAGCTGCTGCAAAAGCTACAATTAAGTTATGCTAGTGTCAACTTGCAGCTGCAACGATATAAAGCTACAAACATTCAGTGTAGCCTTGTATCTTCTTTTTTGCATTTCCCAGTGTGAACGCAGCGTAAAGCTTGGATTGATTTGGGTGTTATGAAGTCATATCGATGGATTTTTGCTTTTCAAAAAAGAAATGTCAGATGTGTCTGACATCTCTTTGTTCATTTATTTATTTCTCTGCCAGAGAAAGAAAAACTGCAAGAAATAAAATTCTGCTGGAGAAACAATGTTTCCTTCCTTAGAAAAACTCAACATTGACTTCATTGTCGCCATTCACCCTTTCTTCCAACCAATGGAAGTCTTCAGCTGGGGATGTCGATAGCCCGGTGTTATCGAGAATATATACTATAATCACCTGGCAGGACAACACATGATGAGAAATCAATGAGGGCCTCCACACAGCCTCGAAGAAGAGAGGGAGGCGGTGGAGGATGAGCTGGTTGTCTGATGTGGATTGTTAATGTTGAGAGGAATCATAGAGGCCTTGACAGGCATTGACTGCACTCCGAGTCCAGAAAATGCAGATGAATATAGACAATGAGGGAACATGCACTTACTGTGTTCAGGGTGCGATGGGCCAGTGGGTATGCAGGCTGGACAAGAGCGGGATGTAATTTGTACTGGATGAAATGATGTCTCGGTATTATGAAAGTCTCGGAAAAAGCATAAATATCACAGTTTCCCACCATGAAGTCATTCAGTCATTGTCTCAAATTAAATTCCGCTTGTCTCCTTAATTTGACAGATGGAGTTAATCTATTTGAAATCACCCTGGCTTCACCCTGGATGCATCAGATGGCCAATTTGGAGTTTCATCAGTGAAATTGATCGCTTGTGTTAAGGTGCGATATACAGTACCATTGGTGCCCATGTTCCACTATGATTATCTCCAACACTGTCCCATTTGTTTTGCCAACCGAGATTTAAAGTTTGTTTTGATTTCTGTCAATTTTCTTCTTCACAGAACTAGACTACAGTACACAGATGTTAAGGTTGGGCGATAAAGTTTTTTTTTTTTTTTTGATTGTTAATCGTCAGTCCAAAAATCATCAATGGATAATAGATTTGTCCAAAGTCCAGTGTACAGCTGTGTACATGCATTGAAAAAAGACAGATCACAAGCTCTCAATGCACCACTGAACCCCCACACCACCCGTCTCTTAACCCTGTTTGCAACACTAGAGTAGGTAGCTGTAGGACACATGATGGCAGAGGTGCGTGCGGGAGGTTCTATAAAATCTATAAAATGGCTGATGGTAAAGTTAAAGTCAAGGATGAGCTTCTCAACTTTATTACCATCAAAATTAAAAATTTAGCCCCTGACGCAATTGTTTTATTAGCCTCAAACAATTTCTCTCAAACAATCTGAATAGAAGAGTGCAATCGGTTCTTTTCAACGTTTGCCCGACTCAACTGCGGTTTGTCACTCACAAAAGCGCCCAGAAGGATGTGGATAACATTAATGCATAATAATAATAAAGCATGTGCTCAATGAGCGCAGTGAAAACATAACCAGATTTGTATCACAGTATTACTGGATGAACTGCCACTTGTTGGGTTTGGAAACATGGACGCCTTGGCGCTGCCCAGCCGAGTTGAGCAGTTGAACTGGGAGATGAATGAGCCCTGGAGTGGCTGGTGATGACCGGGTGTCTGCGATCGAGAGGCGCTGTAGTGGGCCCCATGACAGGGATCGTGAAGATGGGGCGGATGGAGCTGCTGTGTCTGTGGAGAGGGGATCGCGGGAGCGGAACCGAACGGATCGCCTATCACTGGAGGAGGCAAAGACACCACTGCCACAGTCCCCAGCATGGAGCACTGTTGTGGAGAAAAAGAGTCGCAAAACCCCCAAACCGAACTCGGTCACTCAAGCGAAAACCGGTGCTTTGCAGGCCCACTTAAAGCGAGGCCAGCAGAAGAAGGGAATCATCAGAACGGGGACAGCAAGCAACATTGTGGTTGTTAACATTGGGGTGAAGTTGGAGGAGGAAGAGGAGGAGGAGGCGTTGCTGCCTGCGAGGCTCTGCGGCGCCATATATGGGCCAAAATGGGTCGGTGCGCAGACCAAAATCGGACATTTTTGTTTATAGTGAATAATCAATCTTTTATTTCAAGATCGACTCCTGTGCCCCCATTATGAGGATAAAATGGGCAACTGATTGAACTTGCTTGGTCATTATTTGCGTGAGCGGAGCGGGCACAAGTGATGACATCTTGGTGACGTAAGTAAGAGACCATTATCGCTAATGTCATGAGTATTAGCTCACTCCTCTCACACACAAGTAGGCCATGGCCATGGAGTGCTGATCTAGTTGTTCAGGCCGCAGTCTCCCGGGATGGAAGTGGAACCGGTCCTCACAGAGGAGGTCAGGAGGAGCACTGGCGGCATTGCGGTGAATACACAGTACAGTAAAGTAGGTTAGCTTTGCAATGGCCCGCGTGTCAATACACATTAGCATCAGTAAATCACTTGGTGGAACAGTTGTAAAGGACTTGCTACTTTATGTTGATTTTCCAATTCAGTGTAAGAGGTACCCCGCTGAATGTGCTGCCCGTGCATTGCCCATGTCCTTGGCCCCGGCGTTATATTTATGCAGCGAAAATGGGATGAATCTTGCTGTGGCGTCTCCTGGGCTGTAGCAGTCTATACATTGACGGAGGCAGGCAGGCAGCACACACACACACACACACACACACACACACACACACACACACACGCACACACTCTCGAGTCCTCCAGACCTGTGAATCAAGCTATCGGATAAGCCCATAGATAATACTGTGGAGCAGAGTGTATTAGGAATTGTAATGGTCCTGGAGTGCTATTGGAATGGGTAAACGTGAAGATCCGTTTCGCTGGCTTTGGGGGGTGAATTGCTAAAAAGGGCATGTTTATTTTCTTTCACCCCCTTCTCTCTCTCTCTCTCTCTCTGTCTGTCTCTCTCTCTCACTGTCTCTCTCTCTCTCTCTCTCACTGTCTGTCTCTCTCTCTCACTGTCTCTTGGTCTCTACTCTTTCTTACGTGTGGCTCCATCTACCTTCCTTCCCCAGCTTTCTTGTCTATTGATTTTCCTCCAGCTCCCTCGATCAGTCAGCCTCTAATAAGACAACACATCGCCTTAAAAAGAAACGTATTAGAATGTTAATGGATCACTCCACCAGCCTGTTTTCCTCCGTGTGTGTGTGTGTGTGTGTGTGTGTGTGTGTGTGTGTGTGTGTGTGTGTGTGTGTGTGTGTGTGTGTGTGTGTGTGTGTGTGTGTGTACGCACACAGCACACAGGCGCCGTGTGTGTGTGTGCAACCACATGCATGTGTTTGTGTCACGGCACTTGCATTAATCTGGGAAAAAGATGACAGTCACCTTAATGGCCTCAGGAAAAGGGGATGAGGTGGGTGGAAGAGTGGAGAACGCAGAATCATGGAGGGATGCAGAATAGCCAGAATGATATGAGACGGTGGAGAAGAAACCATCCCTCGGCGCAGAGTGGATTCATCTGCCATCTTATTGCTCCTGTAGAGACCAATTTATCTTCATTTAGCTCTCTGGCACGGGCCCTGATCCGCAGCCTGCATTCTCAGACAAGCACACACTTAACATGGCATCCTGGGCCCAGCCAGCGCGGCTCATATCCAATCAGAGGTGAAAGGGAACGGTGTACAGATAGTGTACAAACTGTAGGTTTCACCAGGGCCGGATTTAGCCAGCCCTAATAGGGTGGGCTGGAAGAATGGCAGGGTGGGCACGGAATGGCATTTGAGCCACGGACCACCATTTGATGACATTTTTAGCCCCACAGACACCCAAAACTAAAGATTTATTTGGCTTTTGTCCACGACTCCAGGCTGGATTTGGGGGAAAAACAAATCAAAATGACTATTAATCTTCTACATTCTCTAGTTGTGTAGACTTGGACTAACTCAGATGATGAATATTTTAACTCTTGAGAGTGTAAAAATGAAACCAAATGGACCCGCAAGGGTCCATTTGGTTTCATTTTTACGCTCTCAAAGAGTTACGTCTGATTAACAAACTTTCCACCATTTAGCCTGGAGACCACCTGGACCTCTCTCAAGGACCACTAGTGGTCCCCAGACCACTGGTTGAAACCCACTGATATTACTTTTCATTGGGTGGGCAGGATGCACGTTTGGGTGGGCTCTGCCCACCCCTGCCCCCCTCTAGATCCGGCCTTGGGTTTCACCGCAGGTCCACGGTACAGTATTTGGAGTTCAGCTCAGACATGTGTTTCTGTTGTATACACTGCAAAATCCGGAATGCAGGTTGACTCCCAGATTGTAAAAACTGACCCAGTAACAGGTCCATACACAAGAGCTTTAGGGGAAAGAAAGGTGTAATAGAAAACTCGAACTAATACAGTGGTTACTGCTCTATGATGAATACGGCTTCATAAAAGGTGCACAGGGGGACAAAACTATAAGAAAAGTATCAAAGCTCAAGTCTGAACTGTTCTGTTTCTGTTCTACCATAGCCCAGGCACTTTGCCTCCAACTTGTACATTTTGCCATCGAAGTGCCGTACTCCAGGCGATGCCTCTGTGATTTGATTACAGTTGTTTGGAGGGAGTCCAGTTTTGTTTCCAACAACATTATATGCCCATACTAAATTTGAGGGAAAGAGTGTTCCTCTGAGACTGTGTAGTCAAATCACCTCGTAAGGGATATACAGTACAAGGCCTACTTGTGCGCAAGCAGCAGAGTATGCAAAGTGCTGCAACTAACTACTGTTAACAGCCAATAACACTGAAACATGTATATGGCATGCGCCTGGACCACTAGGCCGCTGTAAAGGTTTAAAAGATGGAATTGTGTGCACTTTGCACACTTCTACTGCTTTGTTCGTTGATTTATTTTTCCCGAAAAGAGTGAACAAGCCAAAACATTAGTGACTGAACAGGTGTTTCTTTGGGGACTAAAACAGTCTCTAAAGGATAGCTATCACCCAGGGTGCTTCAATTGTTGACGATGGCTCAGGAGGTAGTACAGTAGAGCAGTTCATTCAACGATCCGAGGGTTGGTGGTTCGAATCCCGCCTCCTCCTATCCACATGTTGAGTCCTTGGCATGCAGTTCTAGTTCTGTAAGGATATTGGATATACTGTAGCTATTCAACATATATTTTCACTTCTCTTTTATTACTCCACCTGAAATGCCTGATTTAGTATATAGATCTAGTTTTTACAGATTTAATTTGATATGACTGTATGGTTTAATCTACCAGCTCACATATGCCCTGTGAAACCCTGTAAAACGCTGGATAAAGTGTTTCATCACCTTAAACTTTCACTGTGAATGAGCTTGCTGCAGAGAGAACTCACCCCTTCAGAAATAGCGCGCAAGCAGCAGATAATGTGGTAAAATTCACGACTGAGGAGAAACTGTCGTTTTTATGGGCACAAAGAAACCAAATCAGATCAGGGAAAGTACTGGCAGCTTGCAATCCCTCATTCCCCATCATAGCCTATGGCTGTCACTAATATTAATCTATTTAATGGAACAAATTAAATCTAGTTAAATTGGTGTTAGTTCTTGTCTTTGTTAATAAATGAGGCTATGAGCATATGATTCCCTAATACATGACATCCATCTCCATACATATACAGTATGTCTCCAAAAACACGCTATACTGTATATTCTGACATTCCATTATGTTAATCTGACCTCATCAAACCAGGTACACTCAAGACAAGTTCCTTATATGGACAGTACAGAATTCATTCCATATGTTGTTACTGGCAAACCACTGGGCGGGCGCTGGCGCTTCGAGCCCGATGTGTGCATCTGTCTTTATAATAAGTCATTGTCGCAACCACATAGCTTGCATTTGCTATGAAAACCTGTATCTTTCGTCACCCAGGCAAATGCATAATAAGTCCAAAATAACACAGCCAGGACAGATAGGACTTTTCAGCTAGGGGTCAGAATAAGTTATGGACTTAAATGTTTCCTCATCTCCCAACTCTTCTTGGGAACTACGCCCACCATGCCCACCAACGTACCCACAGTTTTCCCCCCATGCTGGCGTGCTTGTCACACTGCCCAGCATTTCAATGAGTCACCCCTGCATTTTCACTTGTCTTCTACAGCAGTGGTTTTCAAGCAGTGGTCCAGGGACCACCAGTGGTCCTTAAGAGGGTCCCAGCTAAATGATGGGAAAGTTAGTTAACCAGATGTAACTCTTTGAGACTGTAAAAATGAAACCACTCTCAAGAGTTAATATATTCATCTAAATTAGCTCAGGACTATAATACTAGAGAATGTAGAATATTAATGGTCACTTTGATCTGTATGTTTGACTGTTTTGTTTCCCCCAAATCCAGCCTGGAATTGTGGACAAAAGCAAAATAAATCTTTAGTTTTGGTGTCGGTGGGGCTAAAATGTCATGAAATTGTGGTCCCTGCTATCAAAAAGGTTGAAAACCATTGTTCTACAGTATGTGATTTCAAGGATGCTTCAGACATCTTTTTGATTGTTGTTTTTCCACAGTGTCCTGTCCAAAGATCCATTCAGTAAGGGATACATTAACATTGATTTTAGATATAACCTCAGCACAGTAGCTTTGGTGGCCAAATAACCTCCACAAAAGTTGTAGGCAAGGTTGCAAGGAGTGGCCCAAGTAACAAATAAAGATGTAATGTGTAGCGGGAGGGAGAGTATAGACGCAGGGAGAGAGCTTAGGGCTGGTCTCTTGTAGAGGTGCTATTAACAAAAGAAAGTCGTACTGTAACTGTCACAATGCCCAAACACCTTTTGTTTACCATTTATTGATTACTGATAATCTTGACCTTCTTTCCTCTCCTCTGTACCCTCTGTCTGTCTGTCTGTCTGTCTGTGTCCGTCTGTCAGTCTCTTTCTCTCTGTCTCTCTGTCTTCAACTTCAACTGCACCATGGGAACGTGACACGTGCGCACACACGCATGCATGCACACACACGCGCGCACCCCCCCCCCCCCCACACACACACACACACACACTGAACTGAACACAATGGCTACTGGAATTGCTGTGTGTGTGTGTGTGTGTGTGTGTGTGTGTGTGTGTGTGTGTGTGTGTGTGTGTGTGTGTGTGTGTGTGTGTGTGTGTGTGTGTGTGTGTGTGTGTGCGCGTGTGTGTGTGTGTGTGTGTGTGTGTGTGTGTGTGTGTGTGTGTGTGTGTGTGTGTGTGTGTGTGTGTGTGTGTGTGTGTGTGTGTGCATCCTTGCACCATACTGTATGCATGCGCCAGGATCACCTGCTGCATGGCGCTGGCTTTTCCACATGGAGCAGCTCAGTGATTCTCTTTAATTGTCTCTAGGGAGTGAGCAAAACAGAGAGGGAGAGAGAGAGATGGGGAAGGAAGGGGAGAGAAAGAATTGTTCAGAAATCAGAAGGACCCCTGCTGCTGTGTATAGGGTCGGGTGTGTGTGCGTGCGTGCATGCGTGTGTGTGTGTGGTGGATACGTATCACACATAACATCAATTTTGTCCCTCTTTTCTCTTTCATTCCCCAAATCTCTCCCTCACCACTTCCCTGCTCTCTCCCCACACACATATCACTACTCCCATCTCTTTCACTCTCTCCCACTCTCTCCTTCTATCCATCTCACCATCTTTCTTTGCTTCTATTCTCTCTTGCTCTCTTTCTCTCTCTCTCTATCCTTTTTCTTGATCTCCCTCCACATCCTCTGAAATTCTCCACCCCTCTTCTCCATCCTTTTCTCCCCCTCCCCTCTCTGTTTCCCTCTCTCTCTCCGTCTCTCCCTCTCTCTCTCTCTCCTGTATTAGTTTCGAGAGCCGTCTTTCCCTGCCTGCCCCGCCAGCGCTCCGTGAGGTACAGGGGAGGAGGAGGGAGAGAGAGAGACAGGGGGGCGAGAGGAAAGCAAGTGAGCGAGCGCAGGAGAAGAGAGCAGATCGCTATCTTGCGAACAGCTCTCTCTCTCTCTCCCTGTGCGCGTCTCTTTCTCCGTATTTCTCGTGCATCTGGTCTCTGGTCTCTGCGGGGGAAAGCTGGACTGGACGGTGGCATTTCGCGGTGGTGGAGGGAGGAAAGGTGGACGAGGAGGAGGAGGAGGAGGAGGAGGGAAGGGCAGACAGATGGAGGACGGCATCCAACACCTGGACCACTGCAGGGTGGACATGGAGGAGACGAGTGCCAGCCCTGGAGGACACACTGCTGCTGCTGCTGCTGCTGCTGGTGAGTCTGACGCTGTCTGTCAGTCCCTCTGTGTGTGTGCTTGTGCGTGCGTGCGTTGCGCACGCCCGTGCATGTGTTGTGTCTCCCTGTCTGCCTGCTGGTTTCCATCTACCCACCAGCTTGCATGTTTCTTTGAAGGATCTCTGTCTGGCATACACCTGTCTCCCGTTTCTCTTTATCACTGTTCAAGCTGTCTTTCTGTCTGTCTGGCATTACGTGTATTATTTTTGTTTGCTTTCTCCCTGTCTGTCTGCCCTCTTCTACTGCCTGCCTTGTCTGTCCATATAGACTGTCTCTATCACCAATCTCTCTCTTTCTATCTCTCTGTTTCTCTGTCTCTCTCTGTCTCCATCTCTCTGTCTCTCTCTCTCTGATGTTTCAGTGTGTGTCTTTCTTTGTGTCAAAGTCAAAACATGTCTATCTACTGTAACTATCCGTCCACCTATGTGACTATCTGCCTGACACTTGTTTTGTGTGTCTCCATGTCTAACAGGCCTGGCCGTCTCTCTCTGTCTGTCTCTCGATCTAAAAGTCCATTTGAGTGCTGAATACATTCCATTCTACAAATGTTCATTTTTTGGGAGGATAGAAATGTGTTGCTATGTCATTGGTGCTCTCAACACTTTTTCATGTCTTGGAGCCCCACAATGATATGTATTTGGTATTTGGCTGCAGACCCTCATCTCAAAATATTTTGTTGCTAGGATCCCCAAGCAAAGATTTGAAATGTGTGGCAGGCTTTCGTGTTCTGGCATTCTACTAATTAACCAATGTAGTTTTTATTTGATTTATTTTTTTTCCTACACGATAGTTGGATAGAGGTAATGGTACTAGCTGTACCTGATACTGTGATACGTGAACCTGCAATACCTCTGTGTCTATACATTTGACAGCAACAGTCCTTTTTTACTTATGCTGTGTGTGTGTGTGTGTGCGTGTGTGCGTGTGTGCGTGCGTGTGTGTGTGTGTGTGCGCGTGCGTGTGGCAAATGGCAATGTGCATACGAGCAGCTGAGTGAACAAATTACGTCAATTTATTTTCTTATTATATTATCTGACTAACACATCCCTCATGGGATCGTCATGGAGTAATTACAAAACTTTAATTATGCAGCCCAGCGTAAGCAAAACCTTAATTATACATCGCATTATAGGTCTGTTGTTTTCCAATCACTGTCAGAAGTGTGATGTCAGTAGTGCTGCATGTCATGATGGTTGGTGCAGCAGTTTCCAAAGTCATTTCAGCCGGTCTGGCTCCAGACCACAACCCCTGGCCTTCCAGACCACGTCCACTGTATATGGAGGCCACGCTGATCGTATGTGTAGGCCAGACTGACTGTATGTATAGGCAGTGGTGTTTCTAAGCAATTTGGAGCCCTAGGCAAGATTTTCCCTGGAGCCCCCCCTTACCAAATGGACCCTTACGGGTCCATTTGGTAAGGGGGGGCTCCAGGGAAAATCTCCTCTAAAATGGCACCCCCCAAAGGATAAATTATGAACTACTTTTAAACTAACATATTATGTGTTTTTAAATGTTCAATTCTAGTTATAGAGGATAAGTATAATGTATTTATCCATATTAGGCTTCTTAACCAGGTATCGATTTAAACTATGTCTGGTGGTCGCCCCCCTCCCCTCATGGTGCCCTAGGCAACTGCCTAGTCTGCCTAATGGCAAAATGGCCCCTGTGTAGGTCATACTCACTGCATGTCTAGGTCATGCAGTGGGTCTCCATCCACTATCCTCCAGGTCATGCCTGCTCTGCATCTAGGTCACGCCCACCGTCCCCCAAGACCCTATGGCAGGGGTTTTCAACCTTTTGATACCAGGCCCCACCATTTATTCAGCATTTGAGCCACAGATCATCATTTGATGACAGTGTTAGCCCCACAGACCTAAAACTAAAGATTTCTTTTGCTCTTGTGCACAATTCCAGGCTGGATTTGGGTAACAAAACGGTCAAACATACTGTAGATCAAAATGGCCATTAATCTTCTACATTCTCTAGTAGTGTCGACTTGCGTTAATTCACATGATGAATATTTTAAGAGTTACATCTGGTTAACCAACTGTCCATCATTTAGCCTGCATGGGACTACCTGGAACCCACTCAAGGACCACTGGTGGTCCCCGGACCACTGTTTGAAAACCATTGCCCTATGGGATTTATAAAGTCTCTCATACGATACAGTATACTGCACTGCACAAATGCAGGTTGCATGCAAGGAAAAGCACGTAACATAACTTGTGTTGCATGTTGTCCCTTCATGCTTGCCCTATTTCTTCTGTCTCTCCTTCACTGTCCTATCTGGAGGGAATGGAAACGCCAAGATTTTTTTGTGTTTTTCTGAGGAACATCTTGCTTCTTTGGTAGTCTGTATAGGTACCTTATTTAACCACTGAACCTTAGTTGACGGGGTCCCCCACGGCTCTATACAAATTTTCTTTTTTCCCCTCAAAACTAAATCTCTTTGCCAATAATAGCTAATTATACAAGAAGATTGTAGGTATGCTATTTTTTCTGAAAGTTCACCAAATCGCTGCCCGTACTGGGTCTGGAGGCAAGCCACTAGTGCAGTTTAACATCAGAATATGTGAACGGATGGCTCTTGAGCGCTACAATGTTTTATTCTGTTTATGCTGTATAAGCTGTTGTGCCACAGTGGCCTGGAAACCAGACGGATCTGCCAGTGCAAAGAAAATAAAACAGCCCTCGGCAGATCAGTCCGGTCCCGCTCGGCTGTGTTTGGATTTTTCTGCCCCTGAAGTTGTAGGACACGGCACCAATCAGGGCCCAGCATGCTGATATGGGCCAGGCTTAGTAACGCAGGCATTTGTTTAGTCCGCCTGTTGGAAATTCAGGTTCCACACTGACATTGACAGAGAATATCACTACGTAAATATTAGCCTAGGCATGCCCTGCTAGTGCCGCAGTGCATCTGTGTGCCTGACACGGTGACCTGCCAGCCTCATCCTTCTCTCTCTCTCTCTGACTTTGTCTGTGACCTGTAATTGCTAATGAACAGAGAGGGGCCCAGAGTGTTACCCTGTAGGACGCCAACTAGCATCTCAAAGACTTTGGTGTCAATAGTCTGGCTGTTGGTTGTGTCTTTCATATGAACCATCTTCTCAGGAGAACAGGCCCCAAGTGCCCAAAGCAACCCAAGCAGGAATCAAACCTGAGACCTAATAACATTTTTTTTTTTTATGATCCAGTGTTATATTGTTGTCTATTGTTGTTGTTGCCTAGTGGAACATAACATTGTTGCATGGTTGAGAAATAAAACTTCATTCTTGAGAAACAATAGGCACAATATAACAATAATAATAGATGGATGGGTGAATTAATACATATGAAGCCTAATGTACAGTATGTGCATATATACTGTAAATAATGTATTAAGACTGTGCCACAAAGTATTTTAGGCTAGTGACACTGCTGCTCTTTTGGCTCTTTTTCTCTATTTCCACAGAGATTCCTTGTAGGCCTACTAATGCAAGGTTGATTGTAGGTTAGTAGACTAAAAGATGTTTGAATGTAGTTTGATACATTACTACAATGCTGCTGAAGCCTTCAGTTTTGGGGCCACAGAAAATGTATAAATAGATGGGCTTCCTCAACGGCAAGTAGGGTGGAATGTGTGTATGTGTATCTGTGACTCTGCTGTGAGCTTGCATCTGTGTCACTGACATCTAGGTGTGGATGTGGATTTGCATGCGTCTGTCTGGAGCTGGGCAGGTGTACTGCACACATGCACCTCTCTCTGCGTGCGTTTGACAGTACTTGGGTGATCTCATGTGGCCCAAACCTGTTGTCAGTAATGAGCTCTGACAGAGGCAGACGAGATCTCCCAGTGCCCATCACAACAGCGGCATGCTAATGAGATTAGCCCCATCTGTGATGCCACCGATGCCCCCACACCCTCGGGTTAATACGTTCACTGCACCGAAAGGATGCCGTATGCAGCATCGGGGCAATCGCGTGAATTGGCATGCGAGCTTACAGTAGTCGTAGTCCCCCCGCCCCCCGCCCCCCCTTATGGGAGAGGGCTGCTGAATGGATTTGGACCAAGAAAACGAATGATGGCTTATTTCATGTGAAGCTTTGCCAGCGCCGGTGCTCAGAATACACCCACTCCTGCGTAGACCCATGTTCACGAGCGCATTATACAAACATCCATTCAGGTATACACACACCCGTGAATATCACAGGCAGGCCTCATGCATGCACCAACTAACATACAGTAGTAGTGCATATGAGCATATATAAATATGCACATACTGAACAAGCCCTACCTACCGGTACCTCTGTGTGTCTTGGTGCTGGTATTGGTATTTGACAAGGTGTGGGAGTGTAGCGGTGGAGACAAACGGCTCACTCTGTCTTAATTCTGCATTCCTTGAGCGCCCTGAAAGAGAGAAAACACGTAATTACCTCTTTTTGCACAGCACCATAGACTAGCTCGACAACCCGTCATTATAAGTCACCAGGTGGATGTGTTTATCTTATCTCTTATAATGGCTGATGAGCTAAAGTTGTCATTTCAGTTAAAGCTGGGGAAGGGGAAAGAAATCATTTCGTTGGTCAGAGGTGATATTTCGACTATTCATTTTATCATCCATATAAAAATGTTTTATTTGTTCCATGCGTCAGGTAATTCACTTTAAGAAACGGTCATGAATGTGAACTCCCACGCGTCCATCTCATACTCGCAAAGCTGCGAGACATTAAATGGAAGTGATCACAATGTTTATATTTATGTATTTGTTTATTCAGTGATTGCACTTTTTAATCTCTGAAGGACAGATTCTGAAATATTAGTCAAAACCATTTGCCAATGCGTTCCCATAACGTTTTAAACGTAAATACACCACCAAAAACCGTTGGGTGGGGTTGTGCCTTAATAATAACGGTTCCCTTCCTGCACAGCTGCCATCAGCAGTGCTCAGGCTGCCATGACTTAGTGCTTAAAGGAATCATGCTTATCACTGTAAAACGGCCATGATGCTACTTGGCACTGCCTCGTTTCATGTTTTATACAGTCCACTCATATTTTGCATATACATTTTCTTTTCTTGACTAGCTCAGTGGCTTTGTGGTTAGACCGATTGTCTGCCCTGAGAGTGTGAGGTCAGGGTTTCGATGACTTCAATCCCCATACTAAATCATATAAAAAATGGTATCCATTGCCTCAAAAATGGTGCCCGATGTCTCTTTGCTTGGCGGTAAGTATAATAAGAATACTTATTTGTCTTCATTGGGACAGATGGCATGAGAACAGAGAGATATTGGCTAAATATTTTTAACTTAGAGAGTGTATTAAATGGAACAAAACTCAGCTGACCTGTGGTCCTTTTCATTCTCTTAGTACACTCGAGAGTAAGAGCATGGCGATTCTGTTTTACTCTTCCTGACTTAATTCTTTGGGAAGATTTCTTTGTGCCACATTTGGTTATGGTTAAACAACATACTACTGCCCTAATTTACCTGGGGTACCTCAGGGCTCTATACTTGCTCTTTTTGTTTCCCTCTACACCAGGGGTTTTCAACCTTTTTCATACCAGGGCCCACTATTTATTCAGAATTTGAGCCACGGACCACCATCTGATGGCACAGTACCCCAAACTTTTGCTTTTGTCCACAATTCCAGGCTGGATTTAATAGAAAACAATACAGTTAAACCTACAGATCAAAATGACCATTTATCTTGAAACCAATGTACCCTGGCGGGTCCATTTGGTTTCATGTTTACGCTCTCAAAAAGTTACTTCTGGTTAACCAACCTTCCGTCATTTAGCCTGGGGACCACCTGGGACCCTCTCAGGGACCACTGGTGGTCCCCGGACCACCTGTTGAAAACCCTTGCTCTACACCAAGGCCACCCTGAATTTTGCAGGGTGGCCTTGGTGATGCTGGAGCCTCTTTCATTCATTTTATTTCCTTCTCGTTTCAAAACAAAATAGCCCAATGTTGACGGTACACATGCCTAGCTCATTGTGTTGCTCTCAGCACAGTGCATAGTGCGTGTGACAGGGTTGTGTAAACATAGAACCACATGGACCTCCCACAAAACCGGTGGCCAAATACGGTGGCCTCTACCCAGGCTTTCAACCAATCTTTTAGCTTGTACTGCCCAGTGTTCCTGGTTAGCGGGCTAATGTTGCACTCCTCCCCTCAGTTTGTCCCCCTTTGAGCATTTCTGATCCCTCAATTAGCAACCCAATGTCACACTGTACTCTCAGACAAGGCCGCCACTGCATAATATTTAAAACCCTATGCTAGTGTTTCTTAACAACAATCATTTAGGACCCTTAAGGCTCATACTCATACTGAGTTTAGGTGAAGTGTTTTCACCGTGGTGCAGTTTTTAAGGCTTCTATAGGATGCTATAACAAAACCATTGCTGGGAAGCCATCGATATAGGAAAATAGATGCCTTCTTCGGCCGTGGGGCATCTGTATCTCAGGCACCACCATCTTATGAGGATGGCAGCTTCCTCGTGCCTCATGAAGCGGACATTCGGTAGGCCAATCAGAGGCGGAACTTCCCATTTCCAAGACGCACTTGCTTTGATAATGAAAAATGTTGTTTTTTTATCCTCATGTCAATAAATGCAGTGTGATTGACCAGTAACCACCCGAGTGTCAGCGCGCCGCCAGGCTCAGCCTTCCCTGAGGCGAGAGCAGGTCGCTCCGATGAACTGCAGAGGCCAATGAGACATCTATGTATGGAAGCGGCCCTGGCTGGCCTGCGGCGTCAACGAGTCTCCATGTTTTAACCCCTGTGCGCACTCTCCTGTACAGTACGACGCGTGGCATCGGTCACAGGACCTCGTTGGCATGCGCCTGACTGATTCACAACACTTCATTAAACACGGGCAACAAAAGCCATCTCTCCCCTCTCAGTCTCCCAGGGCAGTAATGTGACAATAACTCACTCTCCCATTCAGCACCACTTACCCTAATAGGAGCCCCGTTTGTGCAAACATCAATCGAATTAGAAGGTGTCTTCAGAGCCGTGTGTGCGTGCGTGTGTGTGTGTTGTGTACAGTACTGTATGTGTGTGTTTTGTGCGTGCGTGCGTGCGTGCGTGCGTGAGATATTGAATTGCTCAACAGGGAGTTCAGGTTGTTTTGGCTGATGTTAAGGGCATGTGAAGTGATGTGAGGCAGGAAGTGAAGTTGAGGATGGTAGAGTGTGACGGTTTGAAAGAACAGAAAGACATGGAGTAAGAAAGGCTGAGACACTGACTGGAGAATGGAATTGGAAGGTGGAACTACTTTATTTTTGCCTCTATACAAAATAATGTGTTTGCACTATGCGCCATTACATAAATGCATGCAGAGATACAGTACATCACATGCGCGCACGCACATGCACACACACACACGCACGCACGCACGCACACACACACACACACACACACACACACACACACACACACATGCACCCCTGCACGCATGCACACACACACACACACACACACACACACACACACACACACACACACACACACACATACACACACACACACACACTAGAATTTCCATCCACAAACCCATTAAGCAAATTCAACATCCTTGCACAAATATGCAAATAATCAGTCACCCACATGGGCACTCTCAACTCACACACACACACACATGTACACACACGTGTGTAACACACGGCCAACACATGCGGGTGCACACATGCAAGCATGCATGCATGCGCACACACACCCACACGCGCACACACTATCCATGCAGGACACATGCACAAAACATCAAATCCCATGGCAGGGGCCAGTCACAGCACTGAATTATGGATAATATCTCTCCACACATTCCCAGGTAAATTATATTTCCCCGAGAACAAACATGACAGTTTTTCCGGAGCCTGCATGGGCTCTTAAATGTAATATCTATTCATGAAGAGACTAAGCAGGAGTGATTAGGAAATGCGCTTTACACCCGCTTTTGGCGTGCCGCCAGTGCAGGGGCTCATCCACGCTCTTGTATGAGTAATTGCTGGACTTACAAAAAACAAAAAGGAAACACATTTTGGTTCCGGCTCAGGGGCGGATGTAACATTTCCCAATGGGGGGGGGGGGGGGGGGGGGGGCAGGAGAAAACGGTTACCATTTTTGGTTACATGACTTTATTAGTAAAGCATCAATAATAACATCAGTTGTTGTTGAAGTTGCAACAGACACGCAGCATGCATAAAGCAAAAGGTCTGACTCAGAGAGTTTTCTGTTTTCAACATGCAATGCTGTTGGTTTAGTGGTGACACAGCTGTACTTAGTAGCAGTAGCAGTGTTTCAAATCATATTAAATATAGGCACTTTAATTTGAAATATCTTGGGTTATTTTGAATGCCATTGTGTTTGGTGCGGCAGACTGGGCATTTAGGGGGTCATTGCCCCCCCATTGCCCATGCCTAGATCCGCTCCTGTTCCGGCTGCTAGTTTGCAGAACGTGACGGGAGCGTTGGGGGAGAAAGTGACAAGCAGACATTTTTTGGGGGGTTGGGGGTCCTTCATGCAGCTGTTTGGTTTGTTGCCAGCTTGGGTATAATCAGGAAATCTCGGGTGAGAAATCTTTATTTCTTTATTATCATCTTTATTTTTGCCCACCCAGCCCAGCCCTGCCCCTGTCATCCTCACTCACTGACCCACCTACTCCATCAGCTACACCTTAGAACAGTGGTTTTCAACCTTTTTCATATCAGGCCCACTATTTATCCTGCGTTTTATCCACAGACCACCATTTGATGTGGTCCGTGGATAAGAGTTTAGTCTCTGGGACCCTAGCCTGGTCTAGCCCTCAATGATTTTGGCCTTGGGGGCGGGGGTGTCGTGGGATCCACACGGCGGAAGTGCTGCGCTCTGATTTGATCTCACTAACGTGTCGTCATCTCCGGCCCCTCCCACGCCCGTCCACTGCTGTTCTACGTCACATCATTTAGAGCGACGCCCACCCCGGAAGGTTGACACGCCCCTCAAGGCCACTTTCCAACGCGCGTTAGTCCAGGCTTTCCGTTTTCGCGCAAGGCGGACGAAAATGAAAGCCTGGGTGTCGAGGCTACTGGGACCCAAAACTAAGTATTTAGGAGATAACTGGCAAAACGTTGGTCTAAGTACCAATTCTTCTTGAAAATTAAAGGACCACTTCACCACTTTTCAATGTTTATTTATATACGTTGTAAGGTCCTCAGTACTAATGTACATGATAAAATACTACTTTTTTCCCTCTCAGTCTGTGTCTCCCAGGAGGGCTGTGGACAGTTCAGAAACTTCTTCCAATGACATCATCAATGGTGGAATCCAAGCTAATATGATGATGTCATTGGAAGAAGTTTCTGAACTGTCCACAGCCCTCCTGTGAGACACAGACTGAGTAATAAAATAGTGGTATTTTATCAAGTACATTATTGAGGACCTATTATACAACATATGAAGATGCATTGAAAAGTGGTGAAGTGGTACTTTAAATATAATTTAACTCTTGAGAGTGTAAGATGTAACCATTTTCATTTTAACACTCTCAAGAGTTACAGATCTATAAGGGGTCCATTTGTTTACCAACTATCATTTAGCTGGGGACCACCTGGAATCCTCTCGGGGACCACTGGTGGTCCCAGGACCACCTGTTGAAACCCCCTGCCTTAGAATGGCTCCCTGTATGGTTATTATGATTAACAACAAAAAGAGGGAATTAAGTGGCCATCTAACAAGACAGACAATGTCCCTGTATGTTACTGCACCAACGCAGGCGCATACGCACCCACGCACACTAATATATCATTACTTCTCTCCTTCTGTCTCTTTATCATCAGTTTTCCCTCATTGTCCCACTGATAGCCCTCACAGACTCTGCGGTGGGGGGGTGGGGGGTGTCTGTATAGGTGATCGATCGAACATAGAGAGGAGCTGCGCTGCACAGTTTCAAGGTGCAGATGAAGCCGGCCTCACCCTCCAGGCAGGCACCACACCTCATTTGCTTTGGGTCCCCCCCCCGGGGGTCTACATCTGCATGTGCCGCCTGCCTGCCTTACCGCCCGCCGCCTGACTGAGCTTATTACCATAATTCATGTTGCCGGAGGATATCGATTATAAATGCCACACCTGTGCCACTTTCCTTGTGCATACTAATCCCCGTGTGGGACTTTGGAGCCCACCCCGTTTGTAACTGTGCTGTTAGCTGAGAGGGGTGAAACGTGGCGCAGATTGAGATGGGCTGTACAGGTGGTTGACCTGTTCTCATCGAATGGATAATTGCTGTAATTAGGGGTCCTTTGTGCAGTTGTTACATCTATGGCCCTTGAGCTTTTCTGATGGTGGGCCATAAACAGAGCACTCTTAGACACTCTTAGCACTGGAGGACGCAGGCGTTTTGTGTCCTGCAGGTGCACCTGTAATTGGTCCATAATTTTTTTTTTTACAAAACAAGGATATTGAGAGGGTCATATTATCCAACCTTTTTCTCTGTGGTTTTCATTTAAAGCAGCACATTATCACTTTTATAACTGTCTTCATGAGCATATTCGTGACTATTTAATAATTGCATCCTGGGCTGAGTTCATCTTAACCAATCAGCAGTGGGGTGGGATAGAAGCACAACAGTTAATGGAGCTCTCAATAAGAGACTGACTGAATTATAGACTAAACAAACAAACAACAACATGAATTTAAGGCTTTGTGGTATGTGTAATTTTGGGTAACTAACTACTACGTTTATGGCAAAGTTTAGGCTGTTTTTTTTTTTTTTTTTTTTCGTATAGCTTCAATTGTGTAACAAAGTAATTGATTGCTACACAATGAAGGACTTTGGCACACCGATTTTGCAAAGAAGGAAGGACCCCATCATGGTGCTGGTTGAAGGGGGATTTCTGCCCACAAGCTCAGCAGCAATATAGGCCAGCTTGCTCCACAGGAACTATAGTCAAAATTTAAAATTGACAGTGCTGAATTTCTCCATTGCCCTCAAATGCTTTCAGAAACGTACGTCATGGTGTACTGTTTGGCTTCAGATAGTTTACATGGTGGATTGATCACATTGCAAAGAAGCAGAGACGACGCCCAAGCCGAGCAGCTCATTTATTTGTGTACTGTTGTGAGTTTTGACACAGGGCCAAAAGCTGGTTATTCCTTAATACAGCTAATGTAAAGAGTCATTATTCCAATGACACATTGTTCTGATGTCACGTTGGGCCAACAAACCCTATCCCTAACCACCTGCAAAGTCACATAGTCGGATGTTTTTTTTAGATTCTGCTATTAAAAAGTTACTGAACTTTATAATGTGTATACTGCAGATAATTGAGAGTGTTGGCTTAACAAAACTGCACGGTGCCAAGTGTGGTATTGTTGATGGCTAATTTAAGTGGTCACAGCTGGCCTGAGACAAACTAATTAGAGTCTGGGCTGGGTGTAACTACACAAATGTTGTGCATCAGCCTAATGGATGCACACAAGATGGAGGACGGCAGCATCCTCAGGGGGGCACAGCATTGTCCCCAACGCCCACACAACTAGCCCTTCATGAGGCAACAGCTGAAAACTGACAGTGGTGTTCAGGGCTGGCAGATTTTGTGAGAGAAACAAGGTACAAGGTTTAAGGATTTCTGTGCAGCCAGGACTGAGAGGAATTAGTGACGTCTTGATTATGGCTAGATCAAGGCAATCCAAGACTTGTCAAATCTGACCCAGAATATAACCTGATTTCAACCTTCACAAATCTTGTTCAATAAAGACAGATGTCCCTGGAGAGAGTCAGATTGAGAGCAGACTAACTTAAATCAATCATAACTAGTCAGATGTGTGCTCAGAATAGCTTAGCTTTAGCTTTGTTATTACAACTGGGATCATCCTGTGATCTGGCCTAGTCCTGAACGTCACATTCAAGACTAGGCCTGACACAACTGTGGTTCCGGCTGACTCGACAACGGGAACTGCACTCCATGTGCAGGTGTAGATCAAGTGTGTGTCAGATTTGAAGTTGCTGGGGTGAACGGTGCTTGAGTTATGTGCCTTACAGTCCTACAGAGACAGACAACTTGGTGCATTTATAGATGCTAGACCTGTACATGCCCGTTGGCCAGCGGCCTACTTGGGAACCATGCAACTTGGGAACCTAATAATATCCGTTGTCATAGCACCCGTTTTAACTAATTTGTCTCTCTGTGTCCCCTTTTGTGCCAATACTGTGAAGTGTGGAGATCTCTGTAGTGTGCAATACCCATTCACATTTTAACTGTCTTTCTGGGACTAACTGTAACTGCTTACCGTGAAAAGTGGTAATCTTTGGGCAGGTGTGTTGTTGCCGTGGCAATGATATGGCTAAGGCTGTAGATTGCACAGGTGAGGGGACTTGGACTCATTCGGTCCCTTGCTGACCAGAGCCTTTGCGTTTCTGGACAACAGTGTATGCCACCGCTGACCATATAAGGAGTTGCTCCCTGTCCCCATGTGAGCCCCTGGGGTCACAGAATCCTCGATTAGGTGGTGAGAAAGCCTTCACCCAATCAGGATGAGAGGGGCCTTCCTCACAGTCATAATCACATGGGGGTGGGCCATGCTGCACATTTTAAAATTTCTCTCCCCGGAATGCGAGTTCCCTGTTGTACCCCCATTTGAGGAAAAACAGGACAGTCTACATAGTAATATACATGATAAATAAGTTGATAAATATAGCCAATATATAATCAATGTAGTCAGTGTCATGATAAATAGACAACCATTGTCTGTGTCTGTCCAATTATCTACCCATCAATCCATCCAACCATCCATTCATCATCCAAATAAAACGGTGTGTCAGTGTGTGAGTGCGTGTGTGCATATGCGCGCGTGCGTGCGGCCGCGGATGGACCCAGCGGGGAGGCCGACGTTCCCTTATCTCTAAACATGTGACAAGCAGAGCCGCGGCAGGCTGTGTCTCGGCCCACCTAGCTAAACGGTCACTCTCCGTCAGCCTCACACCACCTGACTTGTCACCCAGCCTTATTAAAGTTTCATCAGCAGCAGCAGGGGGGCGGGGAGGCTTGGTGACAGTGACATGTTGGAGACAGGACCCCCCTCCGATGAACATAGAGCTGCTGATCAGAGGGCCCAGCACCCGATTATGAAGTCACAGTCCAGATTAAAAAAAAAGCCCAGGGAGCAAAATACATTATATTTGACCAGGGGTTTTCAACAAGTGGTCCAGTGGTCCCTGAGAGGGTTCCAGGTGGTCCCCAGCTAAGTTGGTTAACCAGATGTAACTCTTGAGAACGTAAAAATGAAACCAAATGGACCCTTGCGGGTCCATTTGGTTTCATTTTTACACCCTCAAGAGTTAAAATGGTCATCATCTTGACACAACTAGAAGATTCATGGTCATTTAGGTTTGCCTGTTTTGTTTCCCAGGCCAAAAGCAAAAATAAATCTTTAGTTTTGGGGTCTGTGGGGGCTAAAATGTCCTCAAATGGTCGTCCGTGGCTCAAATGTTGAATAAATGGTGGGCCCTGGTATCAAAAAGGTTGAAAACCACTGTATTAGACTCTTGTGGTGTCCATGGGAGAGTTGTGTGCTTTTCTGTATGCATGTACTGTACAGTACGGCTGTCTGTACAGCGTATGTTTTTCAATGTGCAAAGCTCCTCTGTGTGTTTGTTTAGGTAGACACACACACGCCTGACAAACATTGTGTGCGTGCTCTTGCGCAGGTGTGTGTGTCCTCATTTAATTAGACATTTCCAGTACCTGCATACATAGCACAGCTCATTATTGCACTATGTTTGTCCAAAGTCTGTGTATTCAAAAGTTTCCCGGCTTGACAAGCGGTTACAACTTCAGCAAGGTGCTAAAGGGCACCGAGTAACACAAACGATCCACCTGATTTGGTATGTTTGTTTCTCGTTAGCAGCACCTTGCTGCCTTGCTGTGGTTGAATGCAATGCGTTTCAAAGGGAACTGTGAGCCAGTCCCAGCTATTCAGTTAGAACAGTGTAAAGAATGGACCTATAGCCTTATTAAATAATGCACTTCCATGGGCTCAACCTCCCTTACAGAATGGAGGTACAAGAGCAGTCAAGCCTAGTGCATTAAGACATCAACAATGAGCACGATGACTATTCATTAGAGTGAAATGTGGCACAGCAGGTAGGAACTGCTATGACAAACCTTTTGGTTGTGGCAGGTCATGCAGGCTAATCAAGAAGCTACCCGGCCGTTACATTTGACATTATAATTGTCAAACAGAAATTCACCTCATGGATTGAGGACTTTTCTTCTTTTGGGGTTGAGTAAGTTCATGCAGTGATGAAAGCCGTAAGTTGTGCGGGAAGTGAACGCAGCTCGTGCCATGGCCAAATATGAAGTCGGCCAATTTGTTGCCTCGACTCCCAGGCTTTCATTTCCATCCGTGTTGTGTGAAAACGGAAAGCCTAGACTAAATCATTAGTCACTGTGGCTTCCTCGCAAAACGAGGAGTTTAATTGGTGTGGTTGACCTTAAAATGCTGATGATTAGAATTCAATGATCAAACTGTGAAATTATACTAATGAGAAGGGTGGGGGTGCTCATGGGCCTGCTTTTAAAATATCTTTTAGAAGCAGGCCATAATAAATCTTTCTCCTTCTAAGACGTTCCGGCTGTGCATGTCTTTGCGATTGGGCTCTCTGCGTGGACTTGTGCGCATGGATGGGTTTGGTTTTCAATTTAAGGGCTAAAAATAGACAACCTACAAGCTTGCACTCAATTTAGTATAATCAAGCTTTACTGAGTGAAGATGCAGCACATGGATTTATACATATTGGGCAATTAATATACTCTCACGCAAAAGCTCTGTGGTGAAAAGAATACAGTATATGCCAGAATTGCCCAAGTTCTTCTTTCACTACTACTCTATCAACCCTCTGAGCCCAAACGATGCCCCTGAGTGTCATCTAAATAGCTGAACTGTCGAGTGAACCTGTTAAGCAACAGGAAATGCTTGATGATTACAAACATATTTGCTTCTGAATGTGCAAAGGAGAACGGCTTTATGGATAGAAACAGAGGCACAGAGACTGGAGCAATTAAAATACATCAGTAAATCATTTTCAGTCTCTGCGAATGAGCCTCATTATGTAAAAATGACTGACTATTACCTAAAGCCGTGTGGAGCCAATACATCAGGAAGTATCGAGTGTCCACGGCCCATTAGTGAGGTTGATGAGCCTTGGTGAGGCCAATTGCATCTACGAGAGAGGGAGAGAGAGAGAGAGAGGGAGAGAGGTATGGGACGTACAGACAGACAGACAGACAGACAGACAGACAGATCGAGAGCCAACCACAAAGAATTTTGAGGGGTCCTGCGTGTTCGTTCATTGAAACATGGCTATGCAGTGCTGTCACTGTGTGAGTGTAATGGAACACATTGTGGCATTTTTTTACTTTCATGGGAACAAAATGTTCTTACAAGGATACTAGAATTCTGCTTGCTAATTCCATGAATGATTGTAAGCTTTGTATCTCTGCTGGCCTAAGATTCAAGGTAGATCACACCATTGTTAGAGGAGTTCTGATCTGGTGGTGCAGCATGTCTGCTTGTATCTGCATCATGTTCACGGATATGATAGGACCATCGATAGACCCGTCTATCGGTCCCCAATACGATTGACTAATTCTAGTACAGTGAAAATCCGCTTATATAAATCAGGTCAGCTCCAGACCACTGGGTATCAGGTTTCGATACCAGGGTGCAGGAGTGTCAAAATATAATTGTTCACTTTGATGAAATAATATTCACTTCCAAAAATCCACAGCCAAAAACAAGGACAGGTAATGTGTCACACCGTTCTTAAGCCAGTTATCGTTGGTACATTTTTGACTGTTTTGGAGTGATGGTTAGGCCAAGGCCTAACACAGCATAGTTCTGTTTGGGCAAAACTTCCAAAGGCAACCTTACAAAGGCATTACAAGGATAAATAGCTGTTAAGCACATTCACTTGAACACCAGATAACCAGGAATTGGTTATACCCACAAAAGCAAACCTTCAAACAATAATTCAAACAGACACAGAAAAAATCTCTTTGATTCATTTGTATTCACAGTTCAGTTCACACCCAATTAAAATCCAGACCACAGTTTCTCAAATCCCACAGTTAGCGTTCACTACACATTCAATATTCAGAGCACAAAAACTTAGTCACTCAGTTGAATTAAGACCTCCGTTTACCCATAAGAAAACAAATAATATATCCCACAGCCTGTACCTTGTTAAATAAGACTTGGCAAACTTGTTTGTTTGTCTGGGGCGGTAGGCGAAAGGTCCCCAAATCTTCTCCTGCCAGTCACACAGTTGGCAGCTCTGTTGATGATCCACAAGCCTCCGAAAATGGAAAATGCCAGAGCACAAACATCTCAGGTTTCTCTCATCCACACTCCGATGCTCCGTATTTACTGGCGTGGACTTAAGAGTGTTGTGGTACTCTGCCTCCATGGACTGTGGTTCCATTCCTACACCGACGAAATACAGTTCTGCTGTACCTTTCCAAAACCATCATGACCACCACTCTCTCTTGTCTCACAGAGAATAACGCAGATGGAAAATCAATTTCTCAAACTCAACTACAATAAATCAGAAATCATCATCCTTAGCCCAAACACCCTAACCCACTGTACCCAAGACTTTTCACTTGGCGGCACCCGACCCACCCATGTCTGCGACCTGGGCGTCATTCTCAACGCCACCTTTCCTCCCCTAGGTAAACAAGGTCACAAAAATTGCCTTCTTCCACCTCAACAACATTGCTTGTCTCCAGCCGTCTCGACTCTGTCATTCTCTGCAGCTGAAACACTTATTAAGTCTTTCATCACATCCTGCCTTGCATGCATCGTGCCACCTCCAAAGTCCTCAATAAACTTCAATATTTCCCGAAATCAGCTGCCTGCCTGCTACAGTACCCGATCGATCCAGAGGCTATATTACACCAATCTTCTGTGGCTTTCACAGGAAATGAGGAGAGAAATACGGGACACACACTAAAGGTCATTGGTATCGGGACTCGAATCTACAACACGCTACACACTGTGTATTAATATACCAAAACATTGTACTGTTCCTACTCTTGAAAGCAGGCAATCAACACTTCTGCAGAGAGCTTATCCTTTCATAGTCTGGTGAACTTAAAGCATTCTAGACATTTCCGTTGACAGGTCACACGGACGGATCGCAGCAGACAGAAAAATGACTGCTGTGTGGACTGACAGAGGATGTCGCCTTGAACCCGGCCTTCTCTCAAACTGACCGCTTTGCAGGCATGCCCAGATAGCTTAACCTTTTCACTCCACTTCCGTAACTTTCTCTCCACTTCCGTACTGGTTTCTCACGAACCAGTAACAGACACCTCCCAAAATGGCTAGACAATGGCTGGTATTGGGAAGGGAAGAAGAGTGGCATTATGCAATTGTGAAAATAGTGATGTTTCACTTAAAATAAGCTTTAATTTAGTGATGGGCATCAATCAAAATATTACATGTGGACTTGCAAAATGCACTAATCTGTAACAAACTTCACTCTTCATGGGACTGCCATGAGAATATGGCCCACACACTCACTCACAACAGGGGCCCCGAGAGCCACAGATGCAGCGTTGCTTCAGTCCGAACGGTACTGTAGATGGATGCCAAATGTGTTTTTATGTGGAAGTCTCCTTGCTTCTTCTTCTTGTCTTGCTGAGGGACACATCGATCCTAACTCTGGGGGAGCCCGGATTCAAACCATCCAGCCACTCTACCCCTGATCCACCGCCGATTATTGAATTTGTCCATGGAAACTTTTTTGTGTCCTTGAGAATCAAACTGAACCCAGCTAACTGCTTACTGAAGTGCTGTAGTGAGAGCCGAATGCCTGAGATGGTGTGTGAATGTGAGTTTGTGTGGAGACAGAGAGGTGCTAATGGGGGACTGTGGGTGTGTTGTAGACAGATGGTCATAACAGGCCGTCCTTTCTCCTCCTTCTCATTGCAGACGGCCGGCTCCTGGGAATGGGGGTGCTAGATACCCCTGAACCCTTGTTCTGAGAAACGCTGCAGTGGGATAAATATATTGCGTCCGTTTGCATAATCTAAAGTGAAACACGACATCAATCACCGTGGCATTTTGGGAGCCTTATTATGCGACCAATGTGTTAAGGTACTACAGCTTAAATCATTTTGATCTGAATGCGCCAACAGGGTACTTAGTGCCACCATGATTTGATATTGAATTGATTGCTTTCCCTTGACACCTTTAGATTATTTTTTTCCTCCTTCTTTTTTGCTGTTATTTTTTTGTCTATTGCTGCTTTTAACATTAGTGTCTATCTATGGTGCGAAATTGGAGAACCGTGGCATCTATGAAACAATTCAAGGTCATGTACGTTGTATATTGGGATGGTGAAGAGGTGCACATACACACATCCAAATGTTTACACAGTTGCAGGATAAAAAAGAGAGATGACTGAGGAATGAAAGAGATCCACGCACCAGCTCCCAAATAATTATTAATAATAGAGCAGGCAAAGCAATACAACATTTCGGCAATCATTTCAGCCTCTTTTTTTTATATATCATACTGGTAATGGGATCAACAGATTTGTCCTATTTCCCATATTGGTCCGTTTTGAACAAAAACACAGCCTCTAATGTCTGTGATTTTTTTTACACACTTTCCCAAAAGGCCACAGACAAAGTGCCACTCAAAACATCATCAAACCAGGTGTACAAGCAGGCAGCCGATGGTCACTGGTTTGACATGTACAGTATTCTCCTCATGATTGACATGGCAGCTGTTTCCATGCTGGAATCAACCAGAACATCTCTATAATGCAACCAGTTGTGCATCCTGTTGCAATGCATTCTTATACAGTCATTCCTCAGCTTCACTGTAAAACTGATATGGGGTTAAAGGAGAATTCCACACCAAAACACATTGGGCATCCATCTACCTTGATCACTGTGACATCATATATATTGCACTTGATTTTTTGTCATAGACCCGTTTTCTACATTTCCCCCTCTACATTAGCTCCAAACTTTTGGAGCTAATGAAACTTTTCCGCACATCCACACATATTTTAGTAGTATACTGATACGCATGCATGTGTTTTAGGTCACTCAGTTGCAGCCTTTTCATGTAATCCCAGAGGTAATCTATTCCTCGGGTGAAACTCCTGTCACACCGGTGCAACCTGAGTTTTTCAAAATCATGTAGCGGCTCATTGATCTTGTAGTGTGTGGTTTGATGTGATGTGTGAAAAAAATATGTTTGGAGCTACTAAAATACCCGCATTAGATAAAGACAACATGCACCAATGGAAGCTGTTGGAGGGGAGGAGGATCTCGAGGGGAAATGTAGAAAGGGGTCATCTATGACAAAAATCAATGCAATGCAATAAATATGATGATCATGGCAGCGGTCAAGGTAGATGGAAGCCCAATGTGTTTTGGTGTGGAATTCTCCTTTAAGCACTTCCAGTGCTATTAAAGGTTGCAGGGGGACCAGATCAGTGGCAAGTTCTTGATTGTATCAGCAGCACACTTGAAGTGATCTGTCAACTGGACCAGAGACATTTTGAACAGATACACTGCGCAACGCCATCATACTTCATTCTTACATTTAAAGGTAATAGAGGCAACCTTTCAGCCAAAAATCAAAATAAATATGTAACTATATATTTTTTGCCTTTTCCCCATCTACATTGCTTCTACTTTAATGCTGCAGCTATTTCTCTGCAGACATACACTAATCTCAACAAATCTTGAAAACAAAACATTTGTCGGGCGGTGCTAATTTGTGAGGGGGGGGTGTTGTGTGGGATGAGGTATCGTTTTAGCCAATCACAGCACAGCCGCCTCCCACAGATTCATAATGAGCCAATAGAATGGAGGCGAGGTGGAGTTAGATTCTGTCTTTAAACTAATCTGTTTACAAACACAGTGTTTGTACACATTAAAGTTGCCTCTGTTCCCTTTAACATCCACCAGTTTGAGAGAGGGAGGGAGGGAGAGAGAGAGAGAGAGAGAGACTTGCTATATCTTGCTATATCAAATTATACTTAAAAAAGAAAGAAAAGGTTCAAATGGGGTCCAGTTCAGTGCATTCTAGTGTTTGGTTTTCATACCGTAGGTCACATTCAGTTTAATGTCTCTTTAGTCTTTATTCATCTTTGATTCTTTTTTCTAACATGTTTTATTCCCTTTGTCTCTCCTGTCCTCTGTCACCACTGCTTTTCTCTTTTCATCTTTATCATTTCCATTCTCTCCTCACCGCGCTCCACGTTTCTCTCTGTCTGGCCCCATACTCCTCTTTTTTTCTTCTTTCTTTCATCTCATCTCTGTCTCCTGTTCAGGTGATTGTTTGACCGCCAAGTTGCCTCATGTGGAGTTCAGCCTGGGTAAGTGTCTAACTCTTGGTATTGCTGCTGTGTACTAGGATTATGTTCGTAGCCATTATACTGATTTCTTTTTCAATAATCAAATAATCGAGAAGAGTCATTTCAAAATGTTTATATGCAAATAACTAATTACTTGCATGAGCAGACGAGTGCCACTAAAATGATTGGTTCGTGGCTGTAGTCCGTCGGTCGTCAGCCGTCCTTCAAAGATATTCTGCCCGGTTTAGGTGATGATAGGCTTAACCTTTATAACGAATGTCATAGTGTATTATCTCTTGAAGGAGATTCTGCAAAAAACAATTATTGCTTGTTTTTGTTTGTTTTTGGATCGCTCGCTCTGCTCACTCAAAAATAGGCCATAGCCTACTTGTGCCAGTTTGCACTCTACTGGGTCTGAGTGCAGATCTAGTTGATTACAGTAACCACTTACAGTAAGGCCTATGTTATAGCCCTCTGTGTCTCACAACGGTGTCACGACATGTATGTTTGTAGACGAATACCGAATACCGGTAGTTTAGCAACTGTTGCTATGCAGGTCAAGCTTTCCCATCTTGTCCACCCTCTGCTAGCGGGTCTTTTGGACAAAGATGGATCGGCGACTGACTTCGTGAAGGGATAATTGAGATAGTTTGGGAAAATCTAGAGTTGTATGCTCTCTGTGAGAAGACAGTAAATGAAAGAAAATGATTACTCTCTCTGTGTCAACATGGTTGACCACAACATCAAAATTGGATGCGAAAGAAAGGGAGAGAGACAAGATGCCCTGGACCGAATTTCCAGCTACAGTTACATACCTGAGACATTTTATTTGAAAGCAAAAATCCCTCTAAGAGAGAGGAGGCAGAATAGAGGGCAGGGGAGACACCAGGGAGGAGGGCTCTAGTGGGATTTGAAGAAGACTTGTGACTAGAAGGTCATAAATTCTATCTCTGTCTGAGGAAAGTGAATGAGAAATGCTTTTCCTCCTACAACTGCTATTATCAAGGCTCCCTTGAGCAAGACACTTACTTCTCAGCCACTCCAAAGGAGCTGCTCCATGGCCAGCAGAAGATTGCATTTAAACTGGACCCCAGAATGTGCAGCAGTTCAATTTCACTTTTTCAAAAAGAAAAGTCATGATGATGTAATACAAATGACTCATGTGATCATTTGAGTACAATTCAGGCACATTCTCCGCCAACCTTCCAGCGGGCACTGTATAATTTATACATTTTCTGTCCCCTTAAGTCTCAGTTTGTCGTATCTGTATGTATAATTATATATACCATTTGTATTTATAAATGCCACATTCAGTGACCATTTACTTGTTTGTATAATCAATCCATTGCATACAATGGGAGGAACAAAGGACACAAAAGATCCAGTGCTCTCAAATTGCAACTTGAAAAGCAGGCCTTTTTATTTCATTTTTATTGACAGTTTGGATAATTACAGTACATTTCAAGTACAACTCAATACAAAGACTGTTAACTGAGTGGGACGAGACCACAACCCTGCCCTAAATATACTGATTTGTATCTCGGTAGTGCAAAAAGTTGTCTGGATCAAAAAAATGTGAAATGTCCCTTTTCGATTATCGAAATGTCCCTTTAATTATTGAGCAAATTTGCATGCAGAGTAATACATGTTTTTGCAAACATTTGGAAGCAGAAAGTACAGAATAAGAGAATTGTTCTTCTATTTGAATGTAAAATAAATAAATAATGCTATTGTCATGGTAGAGAATGGAGCTGACAGATGCTCAGAGAATACAGGTGTGTTTGTATAATTGCAGTGGTTAGAGGTGTAGCATCTGTCAAGAACAAGAACCTCCCCTTGCCTTTCTTTTCATCTGTCAAGGCTGGATGACTGTTACTGTGTGTGTGTGTGTGTGTGTGTGTGTGTGTGTGTGTGTGTGTGTGTGTGTGTGTGTGTGTGTGTGTGTGTGTGTGTGTGTGTGTGTGTGTGTGTGTGTGTGTGTGTGTGTGTGTGAGTGTGTGTGTGAGTGTGGGGTGAGTGTGGGGTGAGTGTGAGTGTGAGTGTGAGTGTGTGTGTGTGTGTGTGTGTGTGTGTGTGTGTGTGTGTGTGTGTGTGTGTGTGCGTGCGCGCGCACACGTGCATGTTTTTGTGGGTGAAGTCAATTTTATTCTTTTCAAAAGCACACAGATGAGGTGACAACACTACTCTGTCAATTTCTAAACTGTAGAGATGTACTCTCTCTATTTCTTGGAATGGATGGATGAGGAGAAGGACAGCTAACCTTGGATACATTACTTAATGTAATGGAATAATTTGTGGGGAGGGGAGGGTGATGGCAGCGGGGTAAAAAATAAAATAAAATCAATGCCTTGGCAATGATTCCAACAGCAGTTCTCATATCCTATCAAGCAAATTGTGCATGACAGATAAAAGAATGACCTCTTTAACCCAAGCCAAAATTATTTCTTCTCTTTTGTTTCCCCCATGTTTTGCGGCAGGTTAAGTTAAAGGAAGATTCCACCCAGAAGGCTTTCTCAACTTTATTTGCACTTGATTTATTTCCAAACAAGTGGTCCGGTTGTTTTTATGAAAACACTTGTCTCTTGTTTGTCTCCCCTACCCCACCGACCAATGAATGACCCACCGGCTGCGGCCGATAGTAAAACAGCCGACCGATAGTAAAACGATCACCGGGATTGCCTCATTTACCACCTACCATCTTGTACTCATTGACCACCTGCCGACTGTCTGTCGTGGTTTCAAAATGCTTCCGCTATCTCTCAAAATAATAATATCTTAAACTTGCGGTCGGCCTTCAAAGACTATTTAGGTAGATTTATTAGATTTGATAGTTTAATAAACATCAAGGTTGTATAATGGAACAAGATCGAAAAGAGATTGTGTGCATGCATACGTGCATGTGTACTGTATGTGCTTGTGCCTGTGTGTCTGTGCGTCACATGGGGTAGCTCCCAACAACCCTGTCTCAATGGTCTGCCAATTACAACTTAATTATATCTACCTCATTAACTGTTGCAAATTAGACACAGCCAGCATTTAGTGATGACAAGTTGAGGGATGCTTGCAACACCACATGCCATGTCCTTCATTTGCTGTATAACCTGGAAATGACCTCTTGTACTACTGTACTTGTAGTAACTTATGACCCTTCCACTGGTCATAAAAGTAGGCTGACCATACGTCCGTATTTCCCAGGACATGTCCGTATTTCACGTCCTGTCCTGGGTGTCCTGGTTTATTTTTAGAAAATGAGGAAATGTCCCGGTTTTTGTAAAATTACTTTCATTCAGTTCCTTTCCGACACGTCTTTGCTTACATTGGACCAGTAAATCGACAGGCACTAGGACACTGCGCACGATGACCTCAGCCCTGAGCAGAGTCAGTGCAGGCAGCCTTCGTCAATCAGTTAGTAGACACTAGACAGCGTGGTTGTCAGTCTCCACTACAATCCCTGTATTCAGACCGGGGCGAGACAAAAGTGAAGCACTGTGCACTGTTTGCAAAGCAGGCACGTATGTCTCGATCTGCAATGGTGGTGCAAGGGACCTAAAATCCCACATTGACACAGAAAAACACAAAAAAGCTGTTCGAGGCGATAGTAGCGCCTGTTCGATATCTGAATATTTTGTGAACCCCCCCCCCCCACCCCCGCTA
Source organism: Benthosema pterotum (assembly GCA_039105355.1). NCBI lineage: Eukaryota > Metazoa > Chordata > Actinopteri > Myctophiformes > Myctophidae > Benthosema > Benthosema pterotum. The sequence continues at coordinate 19,487,514 of CM076973.1, read as the reverse complement.
AGGTGTCCTGTTTTTTTTTCCTTTGAGAATATGGTCACCCTAATAAAAGTGCACACAGATGGACATTCAAACAGACAAACAGGCGAGTATAGCGATACACTGTACTGTGGGTGAGAGGAGAGTGGACTTATCTGTTTAGAAGTTGTGGAGGATAGGTGACGAAATAATGAGGACCTCTGAATACAATGGCTCTGGTTTTGTTTATTCACTTGTTCCACAGCTTCCATAATCTGGGTATTTGGCGAAAGTGGCAAATATTTCACAAAAGAATAACAGACCTGAGGGGGCGGAGGGAGACATATGACGTGAGCAAGTTTCAGTGGTAGGGTTAGCCAGGTTGTTAAGAGCTTTGTAGGTAGGTGGTAATCGGGCTTTTTCCTCATTTCTAAGGCCCCCCACACACTAAATGGATTCTTGTCTAAAAATATTTTACTGCAAAAGTGGTGAAATTGATGTATGAAATTATTCACCCTGAACTAAAAAATAAAGCTTGTTCGTCTGGGGGTTGAGGTATACTAGTCATATACCTGTTGTGTAATATACAGTATGATGTGGAAATTATGTATAGATCCATACATTGATTGGGAGGGAACTGTAACAAACCCTGAAGATCATTACAATTAATATTAATACCTGAAGGAAACCCAGTTTGACATGCACCATATAAAGTATAAAGCATCGCAGCATTGCGCTTGACAGTCATGTTTCAAGGCTACATATAAAGTAGTCTATGCTCAGTCACACAGCCTGTTACTCCCAAATATACAGTATTTTGTGATTTGCACAGATCAAAGACTAGGCCAATTAGCGTGCATTTTTAGCTCTGGCTTGAGGAAACTGATGGCTTTGTTGCGTTACCAGTCCAAACACACTTGCGCATACACCACACCACACACATACATACACAGGCGCATACAGGGAAATGCAAACGCACAGTCCGCAGTTGAAACAAATAATTTAAGCCGTGCGTAATGAATATCCTGGCAGGGTAGACTGCAGTGGTAGTAGAAATAAGTCGTAGGTGACCGTAGTAGCGTGTGTATCATCACGCCGTGCCCGTGTGTGGATTTGCCGCCTGGCAGGTGGAACAGCGAGAACAGGGAACGATGTACGCAAAGGGAGGTGATCCCGTTTTGTACCCCGTGTTGTTTGTGTGACCACAAATACATGTGTGTCTGTGCTGGAGGACAGGGCTGTGCTACGCGAGGTTCATTGAGGCTGTGCGTGCATATGGGCTCATATGAAAGGTGTGGGTCTACTGAATCCAGCACTTGTATAACTATAGCTTTGATACTCATAGAATTATGGCAAATCACCAGGAAGAAGATTTGCTGCCAGAAGCTTTTCACTAATTGAGTTATGGTGACATACTGAAGACACTGGTGATGGTCCATGCTTTTCTTATATATCTGTCAATCTGAAGCTCTATATACTGTAGTAACTTTTTTTTCATTGGAGATGCTCATCTTCTCTCAGTGCATATCTCATTGAGCACACCTTCAGAGCATACCTCATCAGTCTTTTCAGCTTGTTCTATGATACAAATGAAATTGTAATGCTATATGAGATTCTACTTCAGTTTCCATGATCTGTATTTAGACCATCACATCTTCCTCAGAGCTCAGAGTCTTCAATATGCCATTATAACTTCCAGTCCAAGGTTATATAATGTATAATATTTACCTTCATGGAATCTGGCTATGAGAACAGCCAATAGTGTGCAGCTTAAACTTCCTGATGCTGCGTGACCTCGTGCCAGCCAAAATGGCTGTCAGATGATCACGTCTTGTACTGGCCATCCCAAGAATTATGTTGTTTGTATGTACAGTATCTTAGCAACATTATTCAATCTTCTTAAAGAAACTGATGCAGGTATGCTCTCGCTGGCAAGTTGTTGCTCATTCAGGTTTGTCTTACTGTAGTAGTTTGTTCAACATGATAGCATAGTGTCTATATGGCGCCTGCCCTTTTTTACTTTATATCTTTGATTATACTAAATGTTGCTCAACAGAGAATTTACAAAGTATTTTGTGGTGAGATTTTTGCCATTATGGATGTACTGTAACCATGTTGATACTTTTAAGTTGTAATACTAATTAAGTCTATTCCATTCTGCTGAAACATTGCCAGGGTTCTGCTATTGTCAATGTAGGTTAGAGGACAGGCTGTTATACAACATTTCAAATTCTAAAACATTTGCAGTGATTTACCTATTGCTTCATGAACAAAGCCATATAGGCAATACGATGCAGACAGAGTTGAAGCCAAATACAACTTTACTGTAAGCAGATATGTCAATTGATTATATTAACTACATAAATTAATGACTTGCTGTTATAAGGAAAACATTGAGCATTGAGTTTAGTTTCTCTCATATATTTTAGGAACTTCTATTCAAGTGCATTTGTTACAATTACATCATTTACAATACAATTGTTCCACCCTTACATAATAATTGATCAAATTAATCTGTGTTCTACTTTAGATTTCATTGGGACTGCAACTTACCCCCTTTGGGAAGCCATATACGTTTTGTACATTTAATGCCATATAACTCCATGAATATTCAAGTCACATTTACACAATTGGTATTGCTGGATTCAGTACAGCACCTTTCCTTCAACACCTTTTTTGCAATGACACAAGTTGCGAAGAATCCACTGAGAACTGAATTCCATCTTACCACACATGTCTGCTCCTTATGCCCTCAAAATGCTTATTTTGGGGTCAGCTTGGCACGTTTTTGGCACATTTTGTTTCTCCCCTTGGCTTGTTGCCCAACTCGCAGTGCAGCGGCACTGAGGATATGACCAAAAGCTTCATTTATCTATTGTGCAAAAGTGAACAAAAAGCAGATTCACTTTGCTGGCAAAAAAATATTGAACAGAGAACAATAGTACGTTGTATGTTGCCTTGAGCAACCACACTAACTAATCTGTGTGGTGATTTCAGTTAATTGTGTCCCCATTTGGGACACAATTAATGTCTAGTGCAATAACTCCATTGGTATCTAAGCTACAGTTACACAATTATTATTGGTAGATATTGCTGGATTCAGTTGGCCCACACCTTTTATACAAGCGCTCATATGTTTCTATGACAATCCATATGAGAGTCACCACAGAGTAAAGAAGACACTCTATAGAGATTTACATTTCCAAGGATGTGTTCAAATGACTATATCTCCTATTTGCATTGAGATATTGACACTGGTCTTCTGGCTTCAAGTATGCCAATTTTTAAACCACCAGGAGCTTCCATAAGGAATCTACATTCATATGCCTCAACCCCCAGACGAACAGGCTTTATTTTTAGCTTGGGGTGCATAACTTTATATTACTTATATTACTTCCTCACCTGCTGACCAAACTTTACCCTAACAACAATGTTGAAAGCCTTATCCTTTTCTTACTTTTTTACTTTCCCTCTATCACTTTAGCTCTATTCACTTCAGTTAAAATCTGTTAAAATTAAGGCAAATTCATTGCAAAAATAATGCTCCTGGTACTGTATGTACGCACGCGCACGCGCGCACACACACACACACACACACACACACACACACACACACACACACACACACACACACACACAGGCATATTCTACTTAAAGTGAAGTGTAAACATTCTATTGCTTTTAGACTATCCGTAGGCATATTGTGGCTGTCCTTTCCTAAACACAAAGAAAAGTTAACACAACTACAGTGCATGCGAATGTATTTGACTATGACAAACCTGATGCTGATGCTAATGTTGTCCCAGTGGCCTTAGGGTTACTGTAGTTCCTGTTTCTCACTTTTAATCACCAATTAAGGACTAATTAAGATCTGCCAAAGAAGCTGAGTGAATATTACATCAATTAACATGTGTGCAACCACAGTGTTGTCCATTTTCCAGTTCATAGAGATGGTTTATAACAGCCTTTCATGTCTATTAATGCTATTTAAAGTAAAATTAGCTGTGTTATTAATTCAACACTAGCAATGTACAAATGTACAACTCCATAAAGCTCACTTAGATAACATTATGCATAGAATAATTTTAAAAGGTAATGCACAGACACACTGGGGCTAGGTCTTTGTTAAAGTAAATTGTTACTAATTACACATATTTTGCAGTGTAAATAGAATGGGAGGGAGACAATATATGCCTAATCACAGCTAAATGCCAAGATTGCTCGTGATAAATTATGTCAGTTTTATAAAATAAAAAAAAGATTATCCTATTCAGCAACAGGTGCAAACATAATGTTAATTCATTTTCATGGCGGAGAGCCCCTCCTTAACGTGGTTATTGTTGTAAAAACCTCTCTCTAATTTAACATCATACGCTTGGCTGGCTGTTGGCAATTTACATGACTGATGAGTGTTGCGGCGCGCCGGACAAAGAACGAGCTTATTGCTATAGTGAAAGCACCCTCCGTTTCTCCCATCTCTCTCTCTGTCTTTCCCCAGACTCTGGTGGCGAACAGGTATGTAAAATGGCGCTGCATGCAAATAGCATCGTCAAATTGATTGAGGTGGTGAAATAATTATTGAGATGAATAAGCAACTCGCGGAGAACGTACATTTTCATCACGTGTCAGTTCTCTCCCAATGCATACAACGCCCACCAAAGTGCACTGTTAAATTAAACGTATTGTGGGGTTCACACACGGGCCCACTGTATTCAAAGTAATTTCTGGTTTGTAAATTCATTGCAAAAGAGCTCAATATAATCCAATTTTAATGAATAAATAGACACCACCATAATTGAAGCCTCCCAGGATCGGCAAACATTACTCGGAGTGGCTTGATTGTTATGCTAATTGAGGGATCATTCTCGGCACACTTTGGTAGTCAACTCGATTGCCCGAAATTGCAAAGTCGCGTTTATTGATGAATTAATTTGCGAGCAAGCCAAAAGGCATCCAATTAAACAACAAAATCACTGGGGACAAAATTGTAGAGGACACGCCGTTCCTGGGCGAAGAAGCACTCCTTTATTTCTCCACTCTCCTTCTCTTTCACACCGTGACCCGCCGTTCACATCCATCTCTTTCCGCGGCTCCTGTCCTCGTCTCTTCTCAGTCTCTGTCATTCCCTCATTATCTCCGTGGGACTCATGGCTCTCTTTATGTCTGTCCTGAAAACTCTCAATGTGTCTCCAAGGGGCTCCCCGCTCGTCGTCCTTTCTCCCTCTGTCATCCTCTTTTCTATTTCCTGTCCCTCCCCGCCCTGGCGTCATAATGGATCTGACCTCGGCGGGTCAGCCCAAAGTGTCACATCGCCTGGACGAGAAGCAATCTGCTGATGCATGGACGCACAGCGAGTCCCTTTTCAATCAGCACACGTCTGACTGTGCTTTAAATGTATAGAAGTGAGGGCATATCCCGCGGGACAGAGACACAGGCAGGCGGGCACGTGCACGCAAGCACACACACAACTTTGTGTGCAGTACGTCATCTCTTATAATAGTGTCTGTATAATTTATGTGTATGGGTGTGTGTGAAGAATAGACACAAGTTCCAAGCATCGAGATAAAGAAAAACAGGGAGTCAGTCAGAAGGAGAGAGAGAGGCAAGACAGAAAAAATATGTGAAATTCTCCATGACCTCCAACTAATACAAGGGTGTGTGTGTGTGTGTGTGTGTGTGTGTGTGTGTGTGTGTGTGTGTGTGTGTGTGTGTGCGTGTGCGTGTGCACGTGTGTAAGCGCTTAGTATATACTTGTGCAAAGACTATCGTACATGCATAAAAAGGCTATATGCAAAAATGGCCTGGCAATCCTTCGACAATATTTGTGCTTTCACACACAACCTTATGCTGCATATGCAAAACGCCTTTGTTTTCTTTTAATACAAGTCAAAAAGATCTCACATTGGGATCTGAAAGAGAAAATGCCAGTGTAGCATCAGAATAGCCCTTCGGAGATAAAGCCAGCATCTGCCTTGCTGCCCTGTGCTGCATTTTTCTCTCACTCAGGTCCCCTAATGATAACTGATAAGAGTCCGAGGCTAAGCATATTCTGCTCTTGGGTGCTCCTGCCGCTAGTCAACAATCTCTGCCGCCTTTACGTTTCTACCATGGTCAACAATTTCTCCGAGTTTACCTTTGGGTGTTTTCTGATGTACGATTGTGCATTGTGATTTACAGTACACTCTCGCTCTGACATTATGTGCACATCAGAGAATCTCTGCATCTGACTCAGGCCACCAATATTCTTATCGCTAGTGCCTCCCTCACCTGTAATCACTAGATTACATTTTGAATGGCAGTGGCCTTGCACCCATGGAGGTAGGGGTTGCGACACCTTTTTTTCTCCCACTGATTATCTTCCTTTAGGCTGTAAAATATTAAAATATGCATGAGAAATTGTCAACATGCAACATATCATTTGCCTCTGAGACCAAATGCTTATGATCATCACATACAGTAGCTTTCGAGGAATGTTTAAAGGGGTACTTCAGATGTTTTGAAGTTAAGCTGTATGAAATACTTGCCATTAATATAGTGATGTCAACTGTATTAATTGATGTCCAGAGGTGGTGGGGGTTCTGTTTTTAGTGAATATTAAGTTCATTTTTGAACCCATAAAAACCCATCATATGAAAGCACTTTGGGTGTAGTGATATGGACACAAAACATAGTTCCCTGTGATAGAGGGGTCAAAAATGAACAACGAATGTGGTAATATTTTAGAAATGGGTCAACAATACAAGTGAAGTTAGTTTTTTGGATTTATTTACTTTCGTGATCCCCAGTGGCCTCCAAAAAAGACAGATACTTCACATTTCACTGAAACCAGAGAAGAACTCCCACCACGGGACTCTGGACATCAATTAATACAGTTGACATCACTATATTAATGGCACGTATTTCATACAACCTAACTTAAAAACAGATCTGAACTACCCCTTTAAATTGGCTGAGAGAGTTCCTGTGGTGAGAGTTGACTTTACCATGCAGGGTAGGCTGCCTGTTTGATGCTTCATAGCTGTCAGTATCATGTCAGTAAGTGGATGTGCACTGTGTGGAGAGAAGTCTGGTCACTCACTCACTAGCCTCGAACTCCAGGCTTCCATCCGTGCTGCGAGATGAGAGCTTGGAATCATGGTACCCCAAAACGACTGAAAAAAGTCGGGACTTCCGGTTAGTTAACTTCCGCCGGATATATCGGCAGATATATCGGCCATACAGATATTATTGGCAGATATAGGCTTTAAAAATCAATATTGGAAAATATCGGTATCAGGAAAAATTATGAAAAAATATAACTGTTTTAGCTTTTTTGAAAAATTGGTAAAACACCATTCACAGATATGTATAGAGCCACACAATCAGAAAAAAATACTTGGCGGACCTTCCTCCAATTATGATCGAGTGGTGGTGCCTTGGGGCACATGCTGTTAGTCTTTTGGAGTGGGTTTCCAAATCAACCAAATCACTGAATGCTCCCATTATTATTATTTTTTTTCACAACAAAAGCCTGCATATATCGGTATCAGTTGATATTGGTAATTAAGAAAAAAAAAAGAAAAAACAATAACGGGATAACGGTAAAAAAGTAAATATCGGACATCTCTAATTAGCTGCAATCCGGGCTATAATCAACTTTTCAAATTTTGTCTACTGTATGTGCCATCTGCTTGAGCATATTCTCTGCTTTTGACCTGTCCAAACCTGTACAAACTTGTCCTGTTTAGAGTCTATAGGGTCTTGATGAGCTCATAGACTACGTAAGTTCAAATGATTGTCCATGACTGAGAAAGTTTGCACATCCGTCTGAGCAAATAAAGGACCAATCAGACTGGGTAAAGTCAAGCAGAAACTGTCTGGAACTAATATAGAATAAACCCTATAGTGGAAATATATGAAAGAAGAGTTGTGGTATCAAGGTGAGTGGACAACACTGACCAATAGGAAAAATATCACGTGTTTTAGTCTGTCGGCCACACACACACACACACACACACACACACACACACACACACACACACACACACACACACACACACACACACACACACACACACACACACACACACACACATACACACACAAACGCACACAGGTAACCCTCATTTTACTATAGGACAACAAGGCGAGGGAAGTATTTGTATAACAAAGTGCTTTACATGCAACATTAAGAGTTAGCAAATCTAGAACATAATTTACATGAATACCCTTTCTATCTAGTTAGTTAGTTATCTCTTATTTTCCCCTTTAATCTGCAAGAAGTTTATTCAGCATTATTTTGTATTGGTTGTAACAAACCAGTGTTGTATTGTCTATATTTCCTAGTCAGTGACTATAGACAAACCAGTGTTGTGTTCATTGTATTTCCAGTCAGGCGACATCACATGTTGCCCTTGTTCCAGAAATGGGTTCCTCATTCATTTTTCTAATAGATTTTTCGAAAATCATTCATATAAAGGTGATTACGCTGCGGACAAAGCCAATTCGGGTCATGACATATCATGACAACACACACAATTTTTAAGACAATCAAATAATTTCCTAGAAGAAAAACGAAACGAAAAGTGTTGTATCCTGCCGTTTTTTTTTTTTTTTTTTTTTTACTTCTTGCTAATTAGATATTGTAAGATAACAATGTGTTTGTTGTCAAGATTTGTCACGACCTGAGTTTGGTTTGTTCGCGGTGTATTCGTCTTTATATTAACTTTATTATTATTATTATTTTTTTATTATTTTATTTTTTTTTTTTCGAAAAGTCTGAGGAAAATTAAATGAGGATTCCATTTCTGGACGGGCGACATGAAAGGGGAGGGACTGGTCAGCTCTATAAATTTGCCATGTCTCTGTTTGGGACTGGTCATAGATCTTAAATTCTATAAATCCAAAGTCACATTAGTCCGAACATGCGCTAAAATCCTAGATCAGCATGCCCGTTGGCCGCCTTGTTTATGTTCTGTATCCATGTTGCGACATGCTCATGGTTATTTTTACGGTAAGGGTTAAAGTAGGGTTAGCAAGCCCACATTGTGAGCTTGCAGATATGACATATGGCGAAAAAAGGCAGCATGAATTATCACCACATTGTTGTTGAACTTGTTGCCTGCGGTCCGGAAACAGCAACTTTGCACAAAGGTTTGCATAATGACTGTACAGGTGATTACATTTGAATTTACATAGAATATCCATCTAAAGAAATACTAATACGTGCAGCCATACAACAAGCAACACAGTGAATGGAAAAGCAGGGAAGGGAATGGTTAAAGGAGGTAATTTGGAGAGTACACCATGTGAAGAATCGGGAATCGAGAAGACGGTGACTCTCTGAAGAAGAGACTTCACTTCACTACAACACGCAACTCAGATCTGAGACACTCAGTGGCGTCCAAAACGTGAGATCACTTTATCCTTTAACCCTCTGTTTGTTGTTCATTAGAATAGTTGGTTTCAGAAGAACATTGTCAAAAGTGTTTATTGTTTAAAATATTTAGTTGTGTCATAGTTGTATTTAAGCATTAAAGCAACTACAGTGTACAGTAGACTCAAATCCTCCATTACAATATGTCTCTCTTTTTAACCAGCTGCAGAGCCTTAAAATGAACGGCACCTTGGAAAATGGCACCGACTCGTCCATCTACAACTCCGGCATCCCCGTCGTACCCCTAGCTTACCCCATCACTGATCTGGCTTTCAACCTCATCCTGGTTCTCCCCAGCAACATCTACGTTCTGTGGCTGATACTGAGTGGAGCTGGTGGAACAATGGCCTCCGAGTTCTTCTATGCCAACCTGAGTGCATCTGTGATCATTTCTATCCTGGCCACTGTCATTTACTTTGCATGGCGCTTCACATACAACACTACTTTGGCATGGCTTACACAGCTTACTTATTACGTGTTTTTCTGGTTCTCTGTCCCATCGTTCCAGTGTTGTATCTGTGTGGAGCGTTACATAGCGGTGGTTTACCCTGTGGTATTTCTCAGGTACAAAGCTCTCCAGTACAGGGTGGCCTGTTGCTGCGTTGTCTGGCCGATGGTGATTGCACTCGGCTCGTTTTATTTTTGGTCAGAGGTAGTGTTGAGTTCCATCTTTCTGGGCTTTTGCATTGTGTGTGTCTCTGTGCTGTCTTTCTGCTGCCTCTCTGTCCTCGGAGCTCTGAAACAGCCTGGGCCAGGAGAAGGACAGAGGGACATTGGCAATGACATGAAGAGAAGGGCTTTTAGGATTATTCTCATCAGCTTGGTAGTAATGGTAATGACTATAATAAGCTATATCCCCTTTATTCTGTATAAAATGAGCGTGTTTACTGAACCGTCCGGCAACATCTTTGTGTTAATCACATATAATTTATCCAGAGTGTCAGGGTTTGTTCATCCTTTGCTCTATCTCCACAAAGCTGGGAAACTGCCATGCTTCAATTAAGGGACGCTTAAAGCAACAACAATCTCTTACCAGACCTAAGTGTAGTATTATGCCAGTGACCAGGAATTCTGCCCCACACCTGTGGAATTCGCCGTCCCCCCGATCATTTGACAGTCCTGCAGTCTACACACGCTTTTTTAGTAATTTGTTTTGTTGTAATGAATAACAATAATGAATTATTCACAGTAGAGGAAACTATATATTTGTAACATCATTGTTTGTTAGACATTGCTTTGTTTTCTTTTATGACAAAAATGTTTCTCAGGCTAAATGCATGTGTTTCTAATTACTTACTGTAAGGGCTGGACTGAGACAAAGATTCAGCCTTCACATTTTGCGTAATTCGGCCCAGACTGGCCTACCACAACCAGCGTACAGCCACTCTTCCGAAGTGTCGGGTCGGGTGTCGGAACTGGTGTGTCCAAGACCGGCCCACCTAAACCTGATTCCACTGGCCCAGTGGGGCCCACTGCAGGTTGGCCCGCTGGGCATATGTCTGGTATGTTAAGTGTCCTGTCCAGGCCTCTGTAAAAGTATACAAAATGTCAAATGATTACTCGTCAAGCTGACTCTTCCAGCAGGTGATTTGACACCACCTTATCTGAAATAATACTAGTGAATATTCAACCCTCAAATAACCTGTGATGCCTCTTAATCAGGAGCATGATCACATTATAGCTTGTAGGTGGTTAAGTTTAGACATGAGTTTGATGTTTGGTGAAATTATAAAACTGTATTTAAGAGCTAAGCAGTTCTTTTGCTGTGTGACTGATTCATATGCATTGTGTAAATCTGATCTGTTCAATGAATTACTTCATAAGTGCATGCAGTGATTGTGATTGAACATGTAGAATCAGTGGAAATAAAGCAATTGGATACTTTATATTGCCATGTATTTTTTGACACATACAATACAGTACAATCGTGCACGCACGCACACACACACACACACACACTATCCTACTATACTGTAAAGGTAATCAAATCTAAATGTAACCAAAGGTCTCAACTGCTTCTCTATTCCTTTGAATAAGAAGTCATACTTTTTGACTTTTTGGACATATTTCAGGATGTCTCATGACTGGACATACCAGGGAAAATTGGTTGAATCAGTAAATGTGATTTAGACCAATGCAATCAGATGTCTATTTCAGTGCTGATATCACATGCTTTGAAGGAAAGAGATCCAATTCTTACATCCTTTCTCATTTTGCTCAATATTCTCAGTCATGCTACTGTACTTGCTACTACCAGGCAGTGTTAAAGTACGAGTGAGAAACCAGTACGGGGGTGGGGAGGTCCGGCACAGGAGGTCGTGGCCGGATCAGGGCAGGATGATCCGGATCCCTTTGAGGCAGAAAATGAATGTTAGACTATATCTTTGGCCCTATGGACGCAGCATACCTGACAAATAGGCACCAATAATATAACTGGCTTGACATTGGTTGTTTGAAGCTGCCACAGTTCTGGCTGTGGTTGGATGTTGTTAACTCACCTCCCACTATTGCTAATTGGACACACACCCAATTAAATTGAATGCTACCCTCAGAACACATTCCAATGCATAGCAGTATGAGTCACATCTGTGAATTGCAGACGGTGAAGTGTCAAGATGGGACTGCTAACAAATAACATATTTGTATGAAAACAGCATTGCATAGGAAACATAAAAAATTGCATATTTCCTTTGTTGTGTTCTTTTGCTTTGACTTCCCTGACAAGATAAGTGTGATGAATGCTGATTAAATCACAACTTGGTGTTTGTGTTAGCAAACAAGGCTCCAAGGTTAGGACATTCACCTTGATGATGCAATCGACATTCTAATGCTGCCATAAAATGCCTCATTCTGTCTGGGCTCCTTAGCTGAATGAGAAGGCTATATCGAGGCAAGCTGGCGGCATGTCTCCTCCTCAGTGCCCATTCCTGAGGCGGGATTGGCCTTTCTGTGTGGAGTCTGCATGCCCCCACGCAAAAACATGCAGTAATCCTGGTCTCTAGACTGCCTCCCCCTGGCCCAGCCGGGTTGCCTGACGGAAAGGAAAGGAACTTGTTGGAATAACGTGTTCCTTCCACACGTCTGTCCACTGAAATTCCCCCCTGTCAGGTGAAAAGAAGACAGCTTGGACTCCTCATGCATAATGTAGTCATGAGGTCAGTCTTTTGTGCCTCCAGGTTGGTAGAGCTCAGGATCTCATGGCACAGCGTGAAAAAATGGATTGCAAAATAGTGGGATGAAAGTAAAAAAAAGAAAGTAAGCGACCTGGACTCTTCATGTAGTAAAGGAAGCATGAGGTCAGACTGGCACTCTCCCCAATTTGATGAAGGGAGTAGCACACCGGATTATAGATTAAACAACTGATAATGGATGATGGTGTGATGGATATTTTCCATCACTGCTACTTGTGTACTGTTGTCTGGTGTGCTTAATCAGTCCATTTTGTCCATACCTCAGTAATGCCCTGTTAATTTCCTGACACTTTTTGCTTTTCTGTGTGTGAGAGAATAGCACATTTAAAACTCTCTCCTCCTGCTTTTTATGGATCCTCAGTAGTGTAATGTGAGCCTCTTTTCTGAGCAGAATGATGTGTGAAAGTGACCAGGCGTCGTGGACTGATCAATTGTTGTTTACATGCCAGGAGTCTGCTCACTAGATAAAATGCACCTCTTGGGTGCCATCCAGGAATGTTGTCCAGTGCAGATTTCTCATTACTGCGCTTCGGGGGCATACAGTACAAATGTTCATTAATACATAAATAGCAAGCCATATGGAGGGCCTTGCTCAGACTGGGTGATTTTATTATTTATTTCCATTGCCCTTTTCTACCCCAAACACACTGTAGTGTATTTGAACCAAAAGTGAAAATGTACAATTCTTCAGTCCAGCTTTTTCAGTTATGTGATTCAGTTTGCCTGGAGCAGTGAAGACAGCCTAGCTAAAGAGTAGTTGAAAGGTTGCATGCCCTATTGCCCTTTACAGGGAAATACCACTCATTTCCAACATGTTATAGAATTATTCAAAACAGTTGGATTCAGTTCTGAAATAAGCTGACTAAACAGATCGTGTTGTAGGATCCCTTTAGATTTTACATTTTGCCAAATGTCAAATGAATATACTGTACTACAGTAAAAAAAAAAACTGACTTTTTGCCAAGTGCCAGGTACATTTCGACCTTGATTTATTAGTAAAAATGCAGCTCTGACCGGGTCAACTGGCACTGTGATGAGG
>CM076973.1:19448914-19471414 GCA_039105355.1 Benthosema pterotum | reverse complement strand
TCAGAAAATCTAAAATTGTTTCTCAGTGTCAACACCAGGGGGTGTTTTTCAGGTCATGAACTCAGTGATTCAACCATATGAGGCACCTTCTGAAAGGGAGAAAGAGTTTCTCCTTCATTTTAGAAAATAAAGGTGATTAGGCTGCAGGCTGATAGATAACTTGATGTTCGGTTCGCCCTGCTGTGCTAACCTGTTTTGAGAAGATTTCTTTGATAGCCCTGGAAGAAACGATATAACGACACACAAAATCGCTTTCCTCCTTATTGGATATTATAACCCCTCCTAGATACAATTACCATTGGACTATTCGTCCACATTAAAAAATAAATAAATAAATACTTGTAAATACTTGTAGCTTTTGAGGGAGAGAGGGAGGGTGGAGAGACAAGCAGCAAAGGTCGTCATGAACGGGACTTGAACACACAACACGCTTTCAGGCGAGAGATTATTTGGCCTGCACAATATACCACCCCTCTTCAAATGCGTTATTGAATAAATTCATTCATATTACTATCATCACAATATGCCACTGAAGGAGTGTGTATGTGCATGTGTGTGTGTGTGTGTGTGTGTGTGTGTGTGTGTGCGCGCGCGCGCGTGTGTGTGTGTGTGCGCGTGTGAGTCACTCTGTGTGACCTTTGGCACCTGACTTTCATTACCCCCAGAGTGAGAGTGCCGTTGCTAGGACATCAACTGCACAAGTGTTTTTGGAGCAGCAACAGCTGCCCTCTGTCTCTGGAACATACAGCACGCGCACACACACACACACACACACACACACACACACACACACACACACACACACACACACACACACACACACACACACACACACACACGCTCTCTCTCTCCCTCATCTGTTTCCCTCTCTGTTTCCCTCACTTTCCCTTCCCTCTCATTCCTCTCCTGTGAGGGATTCTACATACGGCGTCTCCTTTTCCTGTTAATCCAATCTAGCTGATTTAGCACAACCATCTCCAAGACTGCATCTCGTCTCCTTCCCTCTCAGTCGGGACAAGGGATCAAGCGCGACGTGTGTACATGTGAGTGAGTGTGTGTGTGTGTGCGTGCATGTGTGTGCATGTAAGTGTGTGTGCATGAGTGTGTGCGCGCGAAACACAGGATGTGGTGGGGTACTGTACGCTGGCTAAGACAGCGCTCAGTACCAGATCCAGTCATGACTCCACGGCTGAGTACCGCACAGTGTTTTTGGAGTACGATCTAAGAAGGGATATGGACTGCTTTCGGCTTCACAAGAACAGGGTATGTATTGTACGGGAGCTTAAGCAGGAGGAAAAGTGGACCGCACTGTAGGCCGTTTCATAGAAGAGTTGCTTACTGCTATGCCGTGTGTTAACGTTATTTTGCTAACTTGTGTACTTCAACAGTTGTTTGGGTATTCTTAGGACTGGGCATCTGTTTGGGTTGCAGTGTGATTGGTATGCTGGGATGAAGCTGAAAAGCAATTTAAAAATTAATTAGGGGATGGCGTCCCAATGCAATTTCACTTTCATAACAACAATGGGCAATCTGTTGTCTCTAGTGCTTTCTTTTACTGTGACAGCTGAGAGGGAGTTAAGGAAACACACACGCAGTGATTTGATCCAAGGCCAACAAGGGCACATGTGGTCTGAAGACTGGGGGAATCGCACAGCTCGCCATTATTTGTCAGCCCATGGCAAACAGCAGATGTTTTTGTGTTGTGTCACGGGTCACGGCTGGTTATTTAGATGTCAACATGTCAACAATATTGAACTTCTGCTTCGGCACAATATCCCTTCCCCTTGTATTTTAATAATACAGGAGTCAGGATACTGCAAAAGTAATAATAAGATAATTCATGAATACTTTTGTTTTCATGTCTTTCACAGCCCATCCATTACTGGATTCTTAAGAACACAGTATTTCCTGTGACAACGTGCTGATAAAATAATACATCAAACAAAGAAATATCACACTGTATCCAATACATGATTGTCAGGCGAGCGAAAGAGAGTAGTAAGTTGCTTGTACAACCCATATGGAAAAAGTTATACAGTATATGCAAACTCTTGAAAGTTGCACCTTTCATACAATCCTCATATAAGAGAATAAAGTTAATATAAGATCCAGTATTTTTTGTAAATTGAAAGATATATAAAACATATATGATTTCATAATTAATAAGAACTATACAGTATATGACATACAAAACACATCCATAGTATTATTTTGTATTTTGCTTGTATGAAAGATGCCACTTTCAAGAGTTTTCATATATGACATTTATATAAAATGTTCCATATGGGAAGGTACAGAAAAGACTTATTTGAACTTAGACAAGGTGCCTAGGAGTAAGAAAGTACTGTAAGTACAAACACTGCAGTTGTTTATTTTGTTTGTTTCTTTCATGTTCAACACACGTGGCTAGTCATAATAACTCTGTGGTGAAGCAAAGCACGGTAGTACTGTATCTGTTAATCATTAGAGGTTTTACTGTTACTGGACGCTGTGAAATGTGTCACACATTACCTCCATTATACACGCTGGGTGTTCTGTGAGAGGGGAACAGTGACATGAGTGTGAATGTACTCTAGTAGAGCTGCTTGGTCTGTAAAAGCTTTGACTTGTCTGACTTCTCTCTGAAGTCTCTTGGAGTGGTGCCGTTGCCATGTTTTCCATGGAACCATTCTGTGGTCTTACTATGTGGTTCGTGGAAATAGTAAAATAAAGTGAGGACTATGTGGATGGCGTTAAAAGTAGTGCTAAAGCACGGGTTTTCTGCATCAAATGAAGTGTGAGAGCACTAGTAAAAAAAGAATGAGGTGTCTGTGCCGTGTGGTGCTGGGGAAAAAGTCAAATAAAATGAAATCAAGTGACAATGTTTAGTAAAAAAGGAACAGGAAAGGTCTGCATCTAATTAAGCCTCGGTATGGCGCACTTAAACGAAATGGGATTTCTGTGTCAAATGAAAGTGTTACTGTCTGCTTTTGTGACTTTGTCCTGTGCAGAATACAGTAAAAAAGAATCAGGAGACTTTCATGGTTTTGCTGAGTCGGCGAGCTGGCGCCATCATTCGCTTGAAATGTTACAAGATTAAGATAATGGTTCTACCGTCTTCAATGTGGTTTACCCTATTTGAATTGGTTTAATTTGTTTAGCTGGTAAAATATTCCAGTTGAGAAGGGTTCAGACTCATGAGGTTGTATTGTACCACTAAAACAAAGCCAAACACAAGAGAGTGCTTGCTGTATCACATTTAATGCCATCTCATGCTGTCTCATCCCATCCAATCTGATTCCATTTCTGATCCAATCACACGCCATCCCATCTCATTCCAGATCTGATCTCAATTTATGTGCTCTCATCTGGTGGTTTTACTGTTCCTCGTGGTACTATATAGGGACTGAGCGTTGGCATGCCCCCAAGTTACACTGAAAGAGAATAGGAAGACCGGGGAGGCCAGTCCTAGGGGTTCCCCCGCCGTTATGTGCTTTAGTCATGTCTGGCAGTGTTTGGTATGGCAGCACACTCATCAGCAGCTGTTCATTCACCCCTACGGCTACACACACACGCAGCACGTGCGCGTGCACATCGTGTACATGACTCTGTGTGGCTGAAAATGTGTGAACGTCTGATGGACTGGGTGCCACTTGTCCTTTTCCTGCTTGTCCCAGAGCCTGCTACCAACAGCTGGTCTCTGGCACTCACACACACACTTGCACGCACACAAGCACGCCCGCATAATACGGTGGACGGCCGCCGCCACGATACACACAGCTATACACATACCAACTGACCAAACTGGCTAGCTGGATGGTTGGCTTAGACCAGTTGTTGGCTTGCTGGATAGCCATGTGTCTGAATAGTTGGCTTCAGGCGTAAGCTGCCTGGCTAGCTGGCATGCTGGCTAACTAACTGGCTGTTAGCCTAACTGGCTTGTGGGTGCTGTTGTCATATGCCAGGGCCTTATCTCAGCTCCACACATGACAAGAGTTCTTTCAAGCTCTTGGTGCATCACTTTATGTGTCATTTTTCAAATTGGGTATATACTGTATTTTAATGTGTGTCTTTACTTTTGAGGGCCAAATGCACATAATTTTCGAGAGCCAGCGAAATCCATTTGAGCCCTCGCCCGCGGGCAACCGTTTTCAAAACCGGGCGCCCGTTTTCACAAAAACGGGCGCCCGGTTTCACAAAAACGGGCGCCCGTTTCACAAAAACGGGCGCCCGTTTTCAAAAGCGGGCGCCCGTTTTCAAAAGCGGGCGCCCGTTTTCACAAACTAGGCTATGCCTAAACCTAACTCTAACCCTAAACTTAACCTCAGTAAACCTATGCCTAAACCTAACCTAACCCTAACCATAACCTTTTGAAAAGGGCGCCCGTTTGTGAAAACGGGCGCCCGCTTTTGAAAACGGGCGCCCGTTTTTGTGAAACCGGGCGCCCGTTTTTGTGAAAGCGGGCGCCCGCTTTTGAAAACGGGCGCCCGCGGGCGAGGTCGCTTTTGGATTTCGCCCCTGCTGTAATTTTCGGCGTCATTGACATGAAAAGGTTTTAGAACAACAATTTTCAGGAAACTGAAAGACACTTGAATCTAGAATCTGTCTCACATTCTTCATGAGTTAACTGGAAGCCAACCAGCCAAGTAATTTAGACATTGCGTCCATAGGTCACAGATTACTATGAAAACCTGCAAAACCTGTCCATCGATCAGTCACCCCGCCATGAAATCTGATGATCAAGGGATATTTGCCATACATGGAAAAGACTGGATCATGGATTCATTCAGGAGCAGTGAATCATAATGGCCCTCCTAACGGCCTCACCAAGGTTTTTGGGCTTCCTCCTCACGGAGGACACAGGCTGGGGCGCTAACCCATACTGCATACGGCGCTAACCCATAGGCAATGCAGCTGTCAATGTCTCAAGATCAAAGGCTATTGTGCATGCTATTGAGGTACACGTTGAGATACACAACATCACAACATGTATCACAACAACATGGTACATTGTCACCATTCAACATGGTATGTCGACATGACAGAATGACTATGTACTGTATACTGCACAACTGTGATTGTCCTACATTCCTAACATCAAGGGGCTAACAGTCTTTTATTGTGTGAGGTGAATTAACCTTGAACAAGACACAGAACCCCTTACTTCTCCCGATGAGTAGGTTGGCGGTGGCACCTAACGTGGTCGGGTTGCCTATACATTATGATGTATGAATGGGGCAATGTGAAAGCGTATTGGAAAAGCACTTTGGATGAAGCCACCACATACAGCTTAGAAATGCAGGCCTTTTACCATTGACAATGGCTAGCCCTCCGTTGCGGTCTTTATCTCCTAAAGTGCATGTTCTGGTGTGGTGGTGGTGGATGCTGAATCTTAATTGAATGTTGGCCAAACTGTTGAGGATTAGTGTCAAACGAAAGGGGGAAAAAGCCCAAAGCCTCTCCTTTGTAATCTGTTTATAATAACAATGGGAGGCACCACTGAGATTTGATAGAAAATGGAATAGAAAAGCTCTGTAGGCTACCTGCTAGCTCTCACCTAGTGAGCGCCTGTAGGAAAAAAAAAAGAAAAGAAAGGCAATGTGTTTTTTCACAGTCCTCTGGTCCTTCTGGTTCAAAACAACAACAATAAACAAAAGCACAGAATAAAGACAGGGAAAAGATGAGGAAGTCTCTTCTGAGGAAAAAATAAGTAATTGTAGTAGAAAGCTCCCGGTATGGGGAAGATGAAGAGATGGACAGATAGAACAAGAACAGAGCAGTGAAGGGGAGTGAGAAGAAGGGATCTGAGAGATACAAAGAGATTGGTAAGCATTTAGGCCCCAGGCGTTTAGGCCCCAGACATTGTGCGTGCGTGCGTGCATGCGTGTCCATGCGCCCGTGTAAGTGTGTGTGTGAGTGTGTGCAGGAACAATCTTCTAAAAACACTGACGTTCCGAGGGGATTTGGCCGAATAGTCAGGCCTTTTGATGTCCTGCAAGTCGAGCAAAGCATCCCCACCCACTAGCCCCCCGCCGCCCTGCCCCATCATCATCCACCCCACAACCCTCCACCCTATCCTAGCAGCCCTGGAACGGGGCCAAAACAGTTTAGTCTGTGTGATGTAATTATATGGGTGCATGTGTGGTCAAGTTATGGCGCACGTCTGTGCATTGGTGCGTGCGTGTGTGTGCATACTGTACATGCATCCGTGCGTACGTATCAGTAGTCAATGACATTAATGAGAAGCAAAGAAAAACAGCCACTTTATACAGACAGACACAGCACATGCACACACTCAAAGGGCGCACGTACACAACAAGCAGACAGTACACGTGTATTACTCATATCCTTGCATCCGAGCGTGCAGCCTCACTCCACCCAACAACACACTAACAGCCTTAATGCCCAGGCCCATCCCCAAACAGAGAGAGAGAGAGAGACAGGGGGAGGGGGAGAGAGGGAGAGAGAGGGAGAGAGAGGGAGAGGGAGAGGGAGAGAGAGAGAGAGAGAGAGAGAGAGAGAGAGAGAGAGAGAGAGGGGGGGGGGGGGGACTTTAGTGGCTTACTGCTCAGTAAATGGGGACAGTCTGCCTACTTTAACTCATCTCTAGTCGTCTGTTAGCTGTAAGAAGATTTGGCCGAGGCAGAGGCTGCCAAATCATGCTGGTGAGTGTCAATGAGCCCTATTCACTCTGCCAGCAGGGGAAGTTTGAGGTGTGTGTGTGTGGGTGTGTAAACAGCACAATCCTGAGCGTTAAATTAACTCTGAGTTTACACTCAGGATCTTTAATGTGCACGCGTGTGTGTGTGTGTTTGTGTGTGCGTCTGTGCATCATAATGTGTTCTGTGCTTGTCAGCAAGCAAAATGCTCACGCCTGTCTATTTGCTGTCGGTATTATCATGCATGCCGTGTATATCTACTGAACAACACAGAGCAGCAGTTGGTTTGCTCCTCCAGCGTGTCTGTCTGTCTAGTCTCCAGTCTCTGCCCACCAGGTGTGTGCCAGACCAGGCTGTGTGCTCACCGTGTTCTGCCCGGCGGAGCTCCATGGATGGCTGGCCAAAATGCCAGCCACCCCTCCCCACTTCCCCACTCCCCCCTGGGCCGCTACAGTAGAGTGACACTGCCATGTCTAGGGAGCACATCACGCTTTAACAAGCTGCTGCAAAGTAGTCTCATGAGCTCTGTGTCTCCGCACTGGGCTGATCTCTGTAAATACAATGGACCAAAGCTGCTTTCGGTTCTTTCGCCTTTGTGATGCAGTGAGGAGGTGTGTGTGTGTGTGTGTGTGTGTGTGTGTGTGTGTGTGTGTGTGTGTGTGTGTGTGTGTGTGTGTGTGTGTGTGTGTGTGTGTGTGTGTGTGTGTGTGTGTGTGTGTGTGTGTGTGTGTGTGTGTGTGTGTGTGTGTGTGTGTGTGCCTATATATTATTGTCTTCATTATGTTTGCAAAAGCATGTGTGTAGTGTGCTTGTAGGCGTGCCAGAATGTGTAATTCCATCTTTGTGTGTGCGTGCTTGCAGAAAATCCATACTATTGTCTTGTACATTGCTTGTAGTGTGTGTGTGTGTGTGCGCGTGTGCGTGTGCGTGCGCGTGCGCACACATGCGCCTGGGTATTTTCTCCGGCACAGCAGCTCTTTACAGCCATTCTAGCTTCATTCGTCTGGACCCTGCCTCATCTTGCAAAGCACACATGGTTAGCTTAGCTCCCTGAAGTCTGCTCCATCAATGGCCGCACTGTGCTGTGTGCATAAGCAAGCTGCTTTAGCTGCTGCCGCTGTTCGCCTCCGACGAGGCCATCCATTCAGCCGACCGATAAACTGAAGACTATTAGGGAGGGAGGGGAGGAAACATTGATCCCTGGTTGACAAGAGTGGTCACTACAACACCGAAGTCATCAATTATTTGATGGCTTACAGAGAGCCACATGGCAGTCCGGCCAAGTTGTCGTGGTTTAACACATGTGGTTTTGTATTAGCAATTCGACCAGGATTAGACTGGGGTTGTGCATGTTGTGTAGAAGCTCACAGTCGTGTCCTTATGTTTGTGCGTGTGTGTGGTTGTGTGTGTGTGTTTATGTTTGAAGACAAATTCAGTTGTTTATGTTGTAGTAATCTCTCAAAAACAGATTCTGTACTGTAAACAGTACAGAATCTTTTTTATCGTTTTGACGATGTGTTCCCAGATTGATGGTTTACAGATAAATGCAATGTTTGCTTGTGTGTGTTGTAGAGTGTGTTCACCCTTTCGGGGGACATTTGAGCATTTGTTGAATTTGTGAACATACAGGCTAGTGTGCATTGTATACCGTACAGTATGTATGGATTGAGCACTTGCATTGTGTGTATGTGTGTGCGTGTGTGCATGTGTGAGGTCCCAGAGGGTTGCGTTCCAGGGACGCCCAGCAGAGGCAGGCAGGGCACAGGAAGAGGAAGTCCCCAGTATAAACACACAGTCAGGGCTTTGAACCAAACGGCTCCAGCATTCCCTCAACTCTAGGCAGGAACTGCCTTCGGCTCCTAGACCTACAGTATATTGCATCTTCTCTGACATGATGAAGATGAATACATGGACAGTATACAGTACGTATTACGTAGGTGTACATCCCCTTGTTTATCTGTCTGTCTGCAGCGACATTCCCACCTGCAGTTATATCTGTGTGCCTGAGCCCTGTGTGCTCCCAATTTTCTAAGTGTGGTGAGAAGAGAGGACATGTATAGGCCTGGCTGGCTTGAAAGAACCCCCCTACCCTCGCGGCTCTCTGTTATATAGTGTCATTTCTCATCTGTTTTCCCAACACTTTCCCCCTGCGGTCTGCTTGTTGTGTTCTGATTGTTGCTAGCTGCCATATCGTAGCTGAAGTACAGGACCTCACAGCCACCGCAGGCAGCTTTTCTCAGTTCCTTTGGCACCACACCAGCCCCGCGCTGCACTGTATACCACCTCATCTAATCCCCTTTACAGTGTATGTCTCACCTGTCCTTGGAGACGTGTGCTCCTCCTATTTCTCTGCTCATGTAATGCTGCTGCTCTTCTAGACTGTGTGTGAGTGAAGGTTATTCAACAGCCCCACATGCTTCTCACAAGCCGAATCATGCTTGCATGCTTAAAGGGGAGCCACCATGAATTTGACATTTTTCAAGGTTTTTGGTGCTTGTTCCATCCCCAGTGCATACCCAAAACAGTCAGACCTACCGTATACTGAGATATCTGTAGTTTTCTGTGTGTGTCTGAATGGGGTCACATGAATGGGCACTCTCGGATTCTCCTGTGTAGTGGTCACCGAGAATACCAATTTTAAAAGTCCTTTCCCTTTAACTTTGCCCCACCCTTTAAGTCCAATAAAGGTTGGGGCAAAGGCCAATAAACCAACTGAAACAAGACGGATCATGCATATTCTAATGAGACAGGGAATAACAGTGAGGTGCCCTCCCTCCCTGAAGAAAGAGGGAGGGAGGGCTGTTTTTGTGGACATTTCTGGTACTACACTCAAATAGCACACTGGGGAAATGTGTACTGTACAGATAGGTATTATGTGAGTGGTTGTTTAAGCTGTATAAAAAGGAATTAAAAGGCAACATTTATAATGATACATTTGCTTTTTTCAATTCATAGTGGAGCCCCTTTAAAGGAATACATGTAAGCATCCATTATTATACCTTCATAGCTTCTGAGTTTGGCTATTTGAAAAGACAATTATATTTAGTACACTTACATCACTATCACATCACAGCACAAGCTTCACAGCGCAAGCTTTTGGAATTTGGTCTGTTTTAGAATGCTGAAAACAAAAAGTAAAAGAGACGTGACAGGCCCCGGAACGCTATTGGCAGGGATGGGTCTTACAGCAGGTGTGTTTGGCCCTGGCTTTTGTCTCATGGCTGCGTGTTGAGGTCCCAGGGGTGCTCACTAGACCCGACAGCTAACCCACCCCCAGCTGGGCCAGTGCCACAGGTTGAACCAGCAGGGAGACAGAGCTCTGTGATCTCTGCTTCGCTGAGCCAAGGTTAGCAAGCCGCAGGGGAAGAGAAGCAACTTGGCACAGTCGCTCCTTCTCTCTCTGCTACTCTCTGTGGCCTTTCTTCATGCAGTCTACCTTGCATGTATGTACATGCAATTGTGAATACACATTTACTGTATGTGATGCGTCTGTGCATCTGTATTTGTCTATCCGTCCATCCATCCATGCATCCATGCACCCACCCACCCATCCATCCATGCATCAACCCATGCATCCATCCATCCATCCATCCATCCATCCATCCATCCATCCATCCATCCATCCATCCATCCATCCATCCATCCATCCATCCATCCATCCATCCATCCATCCATCCATCCATCCATCCATCCATCCATCCATCCATCCATCCATCCATCCATCCATCCATCCCTCCATCCCTCCATCCATCCATATAACTGTGTGTGTGTGAGTGTATATTACCCTCTAACCCTCTGCGTGTGTGTTGTCCCTCTCTGCTTGACAGGCGAACAGCGACCCTGTGTTTCTGACGGGGGTGACCTTCCCTCCAGAGTACCCTGCCAACCCGGAGACGCTAGTCAAGCTAACAGTCTATGATGTGAAGGACAAGAGCCGCGACTCGGTGAGTAAATTTAAGCTGTGCGGGGTGGGGCTGCTCGGCTGTGTGTATCTGTGTGTTTCTGTGTGTGTGCGTGCATGCGTATGTGCATGCACAGACATGACTTTGCATGCAAGACAGAAAAGTGAAATAGGATTGTGTATATTATGCTGTATAGCAGTGGTTTTCAACCAGTGGTCCGGGGACCACCAGCCGTGGACCCAGTGGACCCCAGGTAAATGATTGAAAGTTGGTTAACCAGATGTAACTCTTGAGAGCATAAACATGAAACCAAATGGACCCTTGTGGGTCCATTTGGTTTCACGTTTACACCCTCAAAAGTTAAAATATTGATTGTCTGAATTAGCACACTTAATTAAGAAGTCTACACTGTTTTGTTTGCGAAATTCAGCCTGGAATTGTGGACAAAACCAACAGAAATCTTTAGTTTCAGCGCTTTTGGGGTGAAAATGCCATCAAATGGTGGTCCATAGCTCAAACGCTGAATAAATGGTGGTCCCTGGTATCAAAATGGGTCAGAGCGATGGACAGAAAGAAAGAGAGAGAAACAAAGAGAGACTAATGGACGACAAGGTTGTGATGGTGAACATGATACAGAGAACGCTGTGAACATGTGGAGCGCTTGAAGTTCACATATCTTCTCCTGAGGGGCTGTTATTTGCATCATCCTCACATGACATTGCGTTTTGACCGAGGCTGTTGAAAGGAGCAGCAGTGAAGAAGAAGAAGAAGAAGCAGAAGGGAACTGCGGCGCGGTCTCATCATCCGCTCTTATTTACGCCCGCTGGATTGTGAGCTGCTCACATGTGGGGCGGTGGATTTACAACTCATGTCTCCATAATTACCGCTCCACCCCCAGTCAGGGGCGGATTGGCACATATTTTCCCACCGGGACAATTTTGTCTTTGATGTAACTCTTTGAGAGCGTAAAAATGAAACCAAATGGACCCTTGCGGGTCCATTTGGTTTCATTTTTACACCCTCAAGAGTTAAAATATTCGTCATGTGAATTAGCCCAACTTAGTCTACACAACTAGAGAATGTAGAAGATTAACGGTCATTTTGATCTGTATGTTCCAGGCGAGCATCTAGCACATTCTAGTGCATTTTGAAACTTTTCCAGGCCACTAGGTGGCGCAGGCCACCGGGAAAACTCCCTGTACTCCAGATGGCCAATCCGCCCCTGCCCCCAGTCACTCACAGGCCTACTGTAAGCGCTGCAGGCTTCAGTAGTATACGCATCTGGTGGGAGCGGTCAGGAGACGCAAACATAAATGGCTCTGCCCTTTTTTTTCCTTGCTGTACATAACGTGCTGTACATACATTTTCAGTCACATGCCTCGGCCGTGGTTTGGCTCGTGTGTCTGTGAAGTTGTGCCGCAGTAACTCCGTTCGCTAGACAGCATGTGCTGTTAGTAGCAAAACTTGGCATCACGCTGCGCCGGAGTAGGAGGAAATCTTACACTTGTGTGTACTGTATATTGTATATTGAAGAACTCAATGGCTTTTTAATTGGACACACGCAGAGATGTTGGTCTGCTTATGTTTGCTTCTGTTGTATTGTGTGCGTGCGTGTGCGTCTGTGAGATAGCATTAATATACTCAATTCCAATACTGTTTGGCTTGTTGTTATTATTATAGCCAGAAGCTCTTTGTGTTCGGTCAACACATCAAACCAGATCATTCACTCCCATTCCAGTACTGTTTGGCTGCTTGCTATTATAGCCTGCAGCTCATTGAGTTCAGACAGTCACCACATCAAGCCAGATCATGCAGTCCATGGTGAGGTTTTGGTCAGCTTGGGATCAGAACAGGCCTTGATCTCAGAGGAGCCATGGAATATTAATGCTAAAGTACATTTGCACGAGAAGAAGCAACACTGCAATAACTTTTGCTGCTCTCCGCCCTCTCAAGATCACGACCAGAGTGGTTGGGTTGTGTTAAAGATTTTGTGCTAGTTGAATCCATGTCACAGAATTCAGTCATTTGAGTGTTAGAACATGCTGTCCATGTCTTTTTTTGTAACCCATTTTTGGGGATAGCTTAGCAGTTTATTATTCAGTCTAAAAGCCCTCCCCACAATGGGCGTCACCGCCATTCACTATGCGGGTGCCTCAGCACCCGCAACTTTTCACGTCGGAAAAAAAAATGATGCGAAAAAGTGGGGGTGCTGGCCAAATCGCAACTGTCCATGCTGCGGGAGAGGCAGAGCCATATGAACCATATAGTGTAGACAGAGTTACGACAACTCCGTCCACTCCAAGAAGAGGCAAGTTCAATGGCGGCTTTTCTACTGAGACTCGAATCGGGAATGGGGACAACAAATAGGGACAAGTCCTGGACCTGAAGTAGGCAGTAATGCAACGGCCTCCGGCAACAGCCTTGCAACAGCCCCTTGAAAGCATGCATAAAATAGCTCTTATTTGCGCTGTCGCTCTCATTGAAAACAATGCATTTCCAACTCCAGTTTGTCCCTATTCAGGCTGCATGAACAGCAGCGCGAGCGTTCAGTTTGTGACCCATCAATGTCGCAACTCTTCTACTAGATGGCAGGCACTGATCTGGGAAGGAGGGAGACGGGGTGACCGGCCGCTTGCATTCATTGCTTTGATATGAGTTGCACAGTCGGCGACGGTGCGGTTTTGAAACTTTTTCGTCAATCCACTACATTCTCATCTCGACACGTCACGTCAACCATAACTCACAAATGTCTCGTCATATTTTAGTCATCATAGATAGCCGTTTTATCTCGTCACAGTCAGTCTTGTACTGCATTATAACACTGCTTCATTGAAGTGTGTAACCATTACATTTATTGTGAAATATTAGTAAAAAGTGTTTTAGAGGGGGGGGAAAAAAGCCCAAAATTTTTCGCGGCCGCGCTAACGCGCGGCCGCAATTTAACCCTAAACCGAAATCAGCACCCGCATCTTTCCAGACGCGGTGACGCGCCTGAAAGACCTCCCCACAATCACAGTTTATGGGATGGGCGTTGGCAAAGCGCCAGGCTTTGTCGATTGGTTCATACCAACCAAACACAATAGTATGACAGCAGATGAGTTTGTTGTCAATCATGTGGCTATGGCTAGCCCGTTTGCTACCCAAACAAACACAGCCGGCGAGTGCTACAAAAAAGTACTATTATAAAACCTGACGCCACTTTAAAGAAACAATTTATCATGGCTTAATTTAATATAGTTCACAGTAATAGTTCACTTACGTAAATCAACACTGGGAATTGTACTTAATGTATGGCTGCATTTCCGTTTTAATTGCCTTAATTTTGATTTAATTTAAATGTAATCAAGTGAAAACAAGATTGTACTTGGCTGCAGCAGCTCAGCTTTTAGGCAGTAAGACTGTTGGTCCGAAATGATCAAATGCAAATTAAAGGCTTGTCGTATATCATCATTACTTGTATTGTAAAACCATCAGCACCACATCCCAATCAACAGAGTTGTGAGCCACTATAACTGCAAAGGTCACAGTAGACAGCAGATAAACTCTAGAGAATTCACACTCGAGTTGGCACACATTTTGAGAACCTTTCTGTTGAGTTTGGTGTTCACAGTAACAAAGCATTCCGTTCCGTTCCATATCTCTCTCTCTCTCTCTCTCTCTCTCTCTCTCTCTCTCTCTCTCTCTCTCTCTCTCTCTCTCTCTCTCTCTCTCTCTCTCTCACTCTTTGGGCAAGTGCAAAGTTTCCTGACTAGCAGCCACTGTAGCAGACCATCATGAATAGTATTCACATAAGCCAGTTTTCTTCAATCACCACTTCAAGATAAGAGCACAGACAGACAGACAGACAGACAGACAGACAGACAGACAGACAGACAGACAGACAGACAGACAGACAGACAGACAGACAGACAGACAGACAGACAGACAGACATGGGTGGGCCACAGCTACTGAATGGCTTCCAGACCGTTCACTCCTTTATCTCTGATCCATCTCCTCATGTGCACACATCCCACCATAACCACACACACACACACACACACACACACACACACACACACACACACACACACACACACACACACACACACACACACACACACACACACACCTCATTTCATTTCCACACCACTTACCAAACCCATGTGTGTTACTGTTACATCAGGCACACACAAAGAAAGCAAAGATAGAAAGTGTTTTCGAGGATTGCAGAGATATTCTATTCAGCTGTTTAATGCTAAAAGCATAGACAGATCGCACACACTTGTGTATATGTGTGCACGCACGCACACACACACACACACACACACACACACGCAAACGCGCGCGCGCGCACACACACACACACACACACACACACACACACACACACACACACACACACACAGACAGACAGTCTTCACATGACAGCTCAAGATCTTCTAACCATTGATTACAAGAAGTCAAAATCCCATGCCCTGTCTATTTCCACCTTGTTAAAGCGTCTCTCCCAGTGATGCATGTTGTTGGTTGGTTCTGTTCCATGGCCATGCTCAGCAGGGCCCAGCGGGCCTGTCTGGGTCTCATTAGACACTGTTTAAATGACACAGGGTGTGACACAATGCATCAGGCCCTTGGCACTTAAGTGGCCAATAGGAACCACTCAGCCAAAGCTTGGGCATTTTTTGGGAGGAGAACATGAGGGCAAATTTGTGTGTGTGTGTGTGTGTGTGTGTGTGTGTGTGTGTGTGTGTGTGTGTGTGTGTGTGTGTGTGTGTGTGTGTGTGTGTGTGTGTGTGTGTGTGTGTGTGTGTGTGTGTGTGTGTGTGTGTGTGTGTGCAAATCAGCTGTCAAAATTTGAGTTTTTTAGACCTTATTAAAGTGGAGTGTGAGTGTGTGCACGCGTGGCCTGTCTATGCTTTTACAGTGTTTCCCCCAGAAAATTGTTTAGCCAAGGTGGTGAGGCTTCGAGTCTGTGCTCGTGCGCGTCCGTGCGTGTGCGCGTGCAGGTGATTTAATTACAATACCGTAGGCCAGGGGTAGGCAACCTTTTGACATGAAGTGCCATGATTTTTTCCTTGACACTCCGAGTGCCACAGTAAAAAAAAAAAAAGACTATAAATTCCCTTATTGTCAATAAGGGAATGACTGCACGGTCATCACATATTCAATGGCCATTTACTGCAGTTATGTCATTATTAGGCCATATTTCATTTCTTATCAGAACAGGCAGACTGGTAGATATTTTTCTTTCACAATAGATTGATCAATCAGACTTAAGTGGACCAAAACTGTTCATTTGAGGGACAGAAGTATTACATTTAATTGCAGGGTAGCAACACATTACAGTTGGCATTAAAAATGCCTCATGCTTCATTTGTCCATAAGTAGTCTTAATAGTCCCCAGCCATGAATTTGTTATTTATTCATGTTAGTATGTACTTCATTTGTTATTTCAACAGGCTTAAAACACATCTAGCATTAACAGAGACAGTGAGAAAACTTTACAACAGAAAACAGAAGGGGGACTTTTAGGACAATTGACCACTGTAGTCTGTCAGTCACAATGTGGGACAGGGTCTTTGAAATGAGACACTGTCCCACGCAAAGAAGGACATCTGGTCACCCTGTGACTGTCCCACAGAAACACACACACACACACACACACACACACACACACACAC
The DNA here is from genome assembly GCA_039105355.1 of Benthosema pterotum. Lineage (NCBI taxonomy): Eukaryota > Metazoa > Chordata > Actinopteri > Myctophiformes > Myctophidae > Benthosema > Benthosema pterotum. The sequence goes on along the minus strand of CM076973.1, from coordinate 19,455,213 downwards.
ACACACACACACACACACACACACACACACACACACACACACACACTCAGAAGCAGCACACACGAGCTACAAGCTAGCCTATATGCTAATTATTCAACAGACAGGGAGAGGGTGACTACGTTAAGCATGAAGCTGCACACCAGTCGAACCGCGATCATTTCAGCGTGATGTCGTTTGGTTAGGCTGACATGACGGGGGTCCGCGGGAGTCGGGCGGGACACAGACGGCATGCGTGTCTTTTTACTGCTTCGGGAGCTAAACAACTCCGTGTGCTCCGTGTGCGTGCACAGAAGCACTGCATACGCACTGATTGGGCAGCGTGCAGCACAGAAGTGTCGACACTGGATCAGACTCGCGCCGGCTGATACTGAATAATACTGAATAATCGCGGCGGTTGCGATCTGCTAATGACATGGTTTCAAATCGCACTTTCGGTTTGAAGTCTTAGTGCAGATAACATGCACATTGTATGAACGACACATTTTAACTTTAACTCTGGTTTCTTGTTTTGTTTTGTTTTGGGGGGGGGGCGTAGCCAAGGCGGGGGTGGATTTCACTCAGGGCGGCCGCCTTAAGAATAAAGCGCTGGGGGAAACCTTGCTTTTAGCATTCTAAAGCGCTGAATCGAATATCTCTGCAATCCTTGAAAAACACTTTGCTTTCTTTTTGTGTGTCTGATGTAACAGTAACACACATGGGTTTGGTAAGTGGTGTGGAAATGAAATGAGGAGAGGATAAGCGTGCGTGTGTGTGTGTGCATGTGCGGCTGCGTGCGTGTGTGGTGGGAGCGATGGATGGAGCGAGGGTTTATAGTTGAGTGATTTAACATTCGCACAGGAGCAGAGAATTTCATACTAGGATGATTTCCCTTTGCCTGAGGCTTGGCAGTCAGATATTCAGAGAGGACGTGTGCAGTGTGGCCATGAATACTTGAGAGGATGAAGAGATGGATGGATGGAGAGAGAGAGAGACAGAGAGAGAGAGAGAGACAGAGAGAGAGACAGAGACGGAGAGAGAGAGAGAGAGAGAGAGAGAGAGAGAGAGAGAGAGCAAGTACTGGAGGGTAGAGACCAACCGATGTCAAATGTTTGGGTCAAATGCTGATCCAGCAGATTTTGGAGAGTTGTAGTTGTAGCACTAAAGTTTTTAACCAATATTTCAATAAATTTTGTGCGCCGTGCTGAAAAAATCCTGATCCTGATTAGTCGATCCCTACTTTTCTGGTCATTCAGAGCAATGTCTTTGTGTTTCCTCCAGCCAGCCACCATAGTGATGACTCAACCCATGCTCCCTGCTTAAGTGTCATTTCCTCGGTCCACCCTTTTCCATATCTCTTCTTACTCATTCCTCTCTCCTCTTTGTCCTCTTTGTCCTCACTCTGCTTCTCTGTCTGATGTACATTTTCACCAGTACAGTATGTATACCAAGTTCATGTGATGCAAGAATACATACAATGATTATTCTCTAGGTTGGTTGATGGTGATGGTCTATCCATCTCCCCATTGTTGTACTTCAGCCAACAGGTATGTTGGGTGAATGTTTTCAAACTCTTCTTGGGTGATTGTAATCTATGGCAAGCACCAAATAGTGTGTCCAAATATATTTTTTATTTTATTTTAGTTCGATGTAGGTATAGACAGTATATGTATATACAGTATGTAGAGATAGAACATGTGCATGAAGGGAGTTAGAAACAGCATCAATGCTGTGCTCTGGTAACCTGGCTTCCCCACCCTCATTACAAGCATTACAGGCTTGTATATGAGTCTGGAGTAGCGGGCAGGGTTCTTTTCGCTAGCAATGGGATTTGACTTTCCAGGGATGGGATTTCAACTCCTATTGGTTATAATCTAATAAATCATACCAGCGCTGATTGCCACGTAGAACACAGGCACCAGTAGTACGCAGTGTCTGTACCAGTGCCGGCATCCATGTTTGTTCTCTGCTGATTTGCGTTATTTGTTTTATGCGGAAACACGCTCTGATTGGCTCGCCAGGGTTCGTGCCAAGCCAGATCCACCTCTGTCTTCCTCGCCATTACGCCAGTAGGAGCGTGGGGAAAACTCTGGGCCCAGGGTAGCGCTCTGGCAGAAACCAGATCAAACCACAACATTTTTAGGATTTATTTTATTTTCACAAGTCAGGGCTACTGCACCCCATTTCCATCAGCTTCTGACAAAACAGCCACCCCATTGAACCCTCAAACTTACTCACATAAAGTGAAATCACAATACCAACTTTCAGTAGAGATATGAAGAATATACACATCTATAACAGATTCTATACACCCAGTCAAACATGAAATAATGATTGGGAAACGGTAAAGTCAATGGATCTGTGCTGACAGGGGAAATCAAAGATGGTCAGTATACCAAATACAGGCCCTACCATGGGAAATTTGAAAGGACACATAATACAATCAGACATCACGCTGTCGTTCGGTGTTCTTAATGTCCCGATGAAATATGTTTTTCAAACTTTTAGACCACATCTGTGACCATCATATGGACATACCCAGAACCCCCCACCCCAAAAAAACAAACAAACAAACAAACAAATATTTTGTATTTTTATATTTAATGGCGAAAGTCACAGAGGATCCCACCTGATTGTTTAATCATAAAGTTCACAAGCCAGGTGGGATTCATAATAAAATGTCCACAGTTAACGTTTCTTTGCAGCTTTAAACCACCTACTGTACTTATATGTCGGCTAAGATATACCATGAATTATGTAACATGCCAATTAAATAAGTGTGTTTGTGTAAGACATGAATTAATTCACTGATGTCCCATAAAGTATACTGTGTGTCTACACGATTCCATTAATGTTAATGTCAATTAGTTGGAATATGCCTCAGCTGGAATATTTCACCATTTTGAACTTGAGCTTGTTATAGCTTTTTATAAACTCAAAATGCTTCTTTGTTGCTCATCAAATGAAACACCATGGGTTCATTCTGTCTTCGCTCACTCAACTTGGTTATTATTAGCCCTCATTATGGGCCGTTCAAACAGAAGTGTCGTTAGGAGGATGAACGACTGAAATAAAGTGAATTTCAATGGAAGTACTATAGCCTGTAAGAGCAATTGGCAGCGTGGCGGAGTGTCGCACTGCAAAGTGCTATGTATACTATGTGGAAAAAGTGGTTCAGCTGTCAAACATCAGCAGTAAACCAGCGAATGACCGATGGCAAGAGTTTAATAGTTTGGTTTTAGGTTTGTTGGTAAGAAAAACTTTTTTTTTTGTCGGGACAAATATCGGATCAATAATACACATTAAAAAAACGTCCTGCAAAGCATGCTTGCACACTGACTGCATTGAGTGTTTTTAAATGAATTGAGTGTTTTTTTAATGAAATTTAGAGCGTAATGGAGTCGAGCAGCAGTAGAGATGATAATTGCTTGGACCATTCCCATTTGGAGAAGAGAAAACGAAAGAGAATATTGGGTTCATCCTATCATCTCCTCCCGCAATAAGGAGAGGGTCGTTTCAGACCCTTTATGCTGTATTGTATACTGACCGCTTCAGAACTGCTTATAGAATGTCATTGGCCCACCAGCTAACGTGCCGTGAACCGATTGAGGATAAACAACAGCTCACAATCTATCAGCTGTCAACCTGTCACCAACGCCCACAGACCCAGACGTGCATAATGCATGGCTGAGCTCTGTCGTGACACTTGCGGAATCCGGAAAAAAATGGATCCCAATCCAAAAACATTTCATACAGACCCGATATTCTGCGGCGGTAGGTAAGCGTGGTTAGTTATAGTTAGTTTAGTTAGTTAGTATATTTTGTTTCGGTCACATTTGTACATACATCATGAGAAATAAACAGGAGTAAGCTTTTACAAGTGGCCGACACAATGTGAGTTTGATTATTTTTTCCTGTGCTCTGGATTTTGGATCCAGTTTTCGTCCCGAAAAATGCACCAGTGTGCAAAGACCTTAACTGTGTTGAACTCTCACAATTTTCAAATGCAGAAAACAAAGTGGATGTCCTGTCTCCCCTTCAATTCAATTTTGCCTTTGCAGTCGTATAATTAAGTCATACTGTAAATAACATTAGCAGAAATGGATATTCAAAAACATGTTTATAGACATTTAAAATGTATGTTTTTGTGAATGGAAATCTTTTATTTATTTCTATAGGGTGTCTATAGGATGTATTATTTAGTGTATCAGTTGCGAGCGTGTCGAGGATGCGTGGCTAAACCTCTAGTCTAGTAGATTGCTGTTATTTAGTGCAATAGCTACCATCAGCTCCCAGGACTGTACAACTTGCCACTTACCAGCAGTGCTCATTATACATTAAGTTCGGGACTGGCCGGGTTCACTCCGACCTTGTGATCAAGGGGCGGGTGTTCTACCCATTGAGCAACCCAGAGACTCTATCAATACTAAATCAGACACAAACCAGATACAAATGGGAGTCTGGAATGCAGATTGTATTGATTAAATATAAATATTAACAGCATAGAATTAATATTATGAAAAAGACACATTTAATGATGTGAACACGAATCAAATTAGCTCCTGGTTTTCTCAAATGTGCTTGAATTAAAGAAAACATATCCACCTCTAATCTAGCAAAATGTGTAGAGACCAGTTTGTCAGATAGAATTAGTCAAAGCTAATGAGCATATTGTGTTTAACGATTAGAGAGACATGGGTGGCATGCTTCTTAAGCACTATCCCAGATAAGGCTCTTGCACAGAAGAGACATGCTGACTATCAATTCTAGTATAGAAAGATCTTGATGGACCTAGAACAAATTCTAAGCTAATAGATCTTTTGTAGTATTTTGTTAGACTTATAGTTATAGCTTAAAGTTATGACTGTACTGTAGGTAGTTGTTTGATGCATTGATGATTTTTTTTTTAGCATAGTTCCCATTGTTTAATTTTTTCAGGAAATTCAGAAAAGGGAATTAAGGGGAGGGGCCGGGTGGTTAAGAGAACATGACAGTAAAGAGGAGACAGTGATTTTTTTGTTGTTTAAAGAGGGGGTTCTGTGATTTTTGTATTTTTTCCATTTTTGTACATGTTTAAGAGGTGACAGTATGTAAATAGACCCCTTGGTGTGTTCTTTATGTGCAATCGTGTCTTCCCTTTGTATTTAGGGTTTCTTTCTGGGAGCTGAACCTTTCCAGTCTAACATGCCAATGAAAAAAACTTCAATATAGTGACATCATGTGCTCAGCCCCTCCCCTAACAACTCCCCCTTTAGCATTCAACTAAGGCTGTGGGCGTGGCTTCAGCTCGGGTGGATCTCCACCAATCACCACCCACCAGGCAAACGAGGCATACTTAATGAACTGGTACGGTGGAATCATAAAAATGACAGTTTAACAAACACTGTACACTTTTTGGGAAAAATCTTACTTTCCATATAACATTAATACCTGATGATCATGTTTTAGGGTAGAAAAATTCATGGCACTCCATCTTTAATGTTTCACAAACTACATACTGTATCAACTACATATTATAAAGCACTGGTGGGGTTGTGGATCCATCCAGCAAAATTAACTGATAAAATATTTAACACAGCCCAATGTTCAAGCTCACAATTGTTTCAAGGTGCAATAAGTTGTGAGTTTATAGGCCTGGCACAAAATCTACTCAAATGCACCTGTGTTGAATGCTATCAACCCATAATCACCAGTCCTTGACAAGAACACACAATGGAGCAAGTAGGTTCTACTGGAGCCTATTGCCGCCACAGCGAAAACATGCTTTATGTGTGCACAATTTCTCCATGCAACAAATCGAAGGTCTCACTGAAAATTAACTATAAGTGTTGCTTAGCATTTAAAAAGGCCTTTAGACTGAGATCAGGATTAGGTTTAGTAGTAGACTGATAACACCACCAATGCCACATAGGACAATGGCAACCATGTCCCTGCTCCGCTGTAGAGCCTATTGGCTCCATTATATGACCTTGATAAGTAACCAACCTACAGGTTGATATGGGTCGATAACACTTGTATCCACTATCAAATGGGAGCCCTCGGCCAAATACATCAATTTGCGACTCATCTTTCACCCTTTCCCCCTCTGAGCAAAGTGGCTGACATCTGTGCACCTAGTTCGTCCGTGTCTGAATGGCCCATAACAGCATAATGATTTTGTAAGAGTAAGTGAAAGGCTGTTTTGTGAGCCACGGAATTCTCATGATGGAGCTACGTGACACCTCAGTGACCTGCAGAGTGAATGAGACGCTCTTGAAAGGGTGCAAAAAAAAAAAAAAAACTAAATGTGTGTGTAAATTCCAGAAGCCAATTAATTTTTTTCA
>CM076973.1:19416414-19443914 GCA_039105355.1 Benthosema pterotum | reverse complement strand
AGCATTGTTCGCTGTCTCTCAGTGAACCAGTTCAGGTAAGCAATGATGATGAGACATCTGTCCATGATTTTAGGCCTTACTTTATTTATTAGAATGGCAGCCTACAGTACCTGTAATCTATCCCAGTGGTTTTCAACCAGTGTTCTGGGGACCACCAGTGGTCCCTGAGAGGATTCCTCGTGGTCCCAAGGACAGCAGGGGCGAAATCCAAAAGCGGGCGCCCGTTTTCACAAACGGGCGCCCTTTTCAAAAGGTTATGGTTAGGGTTAGGTTAGGTTTAGGCATAGGTTTACTGAGGTTAAGTTTAGGTTGTGGTAAAAGACTTCAATGTTTTGTATCTTACAACATTATGTACGAGTACAATACAGAGAATATTTGCATCCGCCATCTTCGTTGAAGGAGTCTATAGGTCTGAGATAAATAATCTTAATTATCTTTCATAGTGGTTTAAGCCCTGTGGAAATGTTGTATTCAGTTTTAAAATCCATTGTTTTTCTGCAAACTTTCTCTCTCCCTCTGTCCATGTTTGATTGGATTCTAATCCACACACTTCCATTGCCCCAATTCCATGTCCCATAAAATGTTCTACTATTAGGGACATCTCTTTGGCATTTTTTATGTTATATCTATGTTGGTTGAGTCTATCTGCTATTGTGTTTCTGGTTTCCCCTACATATTGTAACTTGCATTTGTTGCATGTGATTAGATAGACACAGTTTTTTGTGGCCGCTGTAATGTTTTGTTTTATCCCTATCATGATTTTCGTTGATCTATTCTTCACTAGTGGTTTGGGTTTAAAGTAATCTGGGCTTTTAGGGAGGGTTCTGTTTGTTCCTTTGAGTTTGCTGTGGACTAGGTAATCTTTTAAGTTTTTATTTTTTCTGTAGGCGGGTATTACTTTGTACCCCTCTAGTGGATCTTCTGCCCTTCTTGCAAAGTTTCTTTTGATCCTTCTGCTAGCTATTTTGCTTAATGTTGAATATGTGGTTACTAGAGCAATTTGGGGTCTCCCATCCCTCTCTTTCACCTCTCGAAAGGTGTCAAAGGTGTTTCTTAGAAAGGTCCTTGTGTACCCCCGTTGTTTTAGGGCATTAAATAGAGTTTTACATGCTAATTTAAAATCGCTTTGTTGTGTACAGATGCGACTGAACCTTAGAAGTTGTGATTTCACTATACCTCTGTATGTGTGTGGTGGGTGGAAGGATGTTTTATGTAAAAGTGCATGTGTGTCTGTTTCTTTAAAGTAAACTTTAAGATCCAGTTTCCCGCTTGTGCTAAAGTTTGGTCCTTTGAATACTGTAACATCTAGGAAATCAATTTTTTCTGTGCTTGTAGTGTATTTGATTGTAATTGATCTATGGTGTGTGTTTAAAATATTAATGAATTCTTGGAACTCTTGTTCTGAATGAGTCCATGTTCCAAAAATGTCATCAAGGAACCTAAAATATTGTGTGGGTCTAAGTCTACACTTTTTTAGAGCTGTTTCCTCCCATAGAGCCATGTAGATGTTTGCATAGGAAGGAGCAAACCGTTTTCCCATCGCTGTACCCTTTGTTTGAAGGTAAAATTTATCGTTAAATTGGAAGTCATTCTTGGTCAGATTTAGATGTAGTAATTCTAGTAATTCTGCATCTGGGCGCTTACTGTCTGGATATTTCTTGAACATTTCCTTTACCGCCTGTAGTCCGGCGTCTGTCTCTATGTTTGTGTACAGACTGTCTATGTCAATGGAAAATAAAATTGCATTTTGCGGTACAGTTATGGCCTTGATTTTTTCAACAAAGTCATAAGTGTCCTTGATGTAGGATTGGTGTTTTGTAGACAGAGGGTTTAGGAAATGCTCAATATATTCAGCCGAGGGATAAGTCTCACTTCCACAATCTGATACAATTGGTCTTCCTGGTGGGATCTCGTACGGTATAGTCCATGTGCTAGGATCTTTATGAATCTTTGGTAATAGATAAAAGATCCGTGCACGTGGGGTGTCCCGCCCTATTAGGTATTTAGCTTGTTTGTAGTTAATGTACTTTTTTTCTCTTAGTCTATCTATGATCTCTCTGGTTTCTATGGCTGTCTGATTATATATTGGTTGTGCTAATGGCCTGTAATGGTCAGGATTGCTGAGTTGTCTCTCACCCTCCAGTAGGTATTGTTGCCTGTCCATTATGATAATAGTGTCTCTCAGTGAACCAGTTCAGGTAAGCAATGATGATGAGACATCTGTCCATGATTTTAGGCCTTACTTTATTTATTAGAATGGCAGCCTACAGTACCTGTAATCTATCCCAGTGGTTTTCAACCAGTGTTCTGGGGACCACCAGTGGTCCCTGAGAGGATTCCTCGTGGTCCCAAGGACAGCAGGGGCGAAATCCAAAAGCGGGCGCCCGTTTTCACAAACGGGCGCCCTTTTCAAAAGGTTATGGTTAGGGTTAGGTTAGGTTTAGGCATAGGTTTACTGAGGTTAAGTTTAGGGTTAGAGTTAGGTTTAGGCATAGCCTAGTTTGTGAAAACGGGCGCCCGCTTTTGAAAACGGGCGCCCGCTTTTGAAAACGGGCGCCCGTTTTTGTGAAACGGGCGCCCGTTTTTGTGAAACCGGGCGCCCGTTTTTGTGAAAGCGGGCGCCTGCTTTTGAAACCGGGCGCCCCCGGGCGAGGTCGCTTTTGGATTTCGCTGGCTCTCCCCAAGGAGGTCCCCACCACATGGACCGTTATAGATCTGTAACTCTTGAGAGCGTAAAATGAGCGTTTCATTTTACGCTCTCAAGAGTCAAATTTTAGACATCTGAATTACATAATTTCCAAGAATCTACACATTTTGAAAATGTAGAATAACTGTTATTTTGACCAATGTATTGCCAGTTATCGCTCCTAAATTGTAGACAAAAACTTGAAAATCCTTAGTTTTGGATCTGAGAGACTACACTGAGAGACAACAAAGGTGGTCTGTGGCTAAAATGCTGAACAAATAGTTTGAAAACCACTGTTCTATCCCATAGATTTAATAAGCTTTCGGCTTGACAACAAGAACCACAACAGATTTAAAGTGTTATTATAGGACGCTAATTAGAATTTCACAACCATAGAATGAGTTAGAAATATATTTTGACCTCTCTGGAACCGCTCTCTCTTCACTCTTTATTGTGATAATATGAGCTTTCAACACCATTTTAACTCAATATAGTATGTGTATACACTTCATCTAAATAACAACATGGGGTGCTAAGGATATGTATGAGCGTCTTTAGGTCGTTTTTAATGATATAAAACAGGATCTCTGCAATCCATATTTTGACAGCTCCCAAGGCAATACCTTCTTCAGCTGTCCTGGACATGTTTTCACTTCCTTGTTTACCATCAAAGCTTGCTATTATCTCTAAATCTATGTCGCCTTTGATCAGATTGAATGGCAATGCTCTGTCCATATTTCTGGCTTGTCCAAGCATCTCGCTTTGAGTATTAATGCATCTAAACAGAGATCAGACGAGCTAGCACGACGTAGTATAATGGAAGATTATATCTCCTGGTTTTGGGGGGGAAATGGCAGGTGGTGCTTTTTGGAGTAAACAGCAGCAAAACTCATGGTTGGAAACCTTCCGTTAGCAACAACCTTAAAGGGGAACTCCACCCATTTTCAACATTTGTCATTAGTATAGCCTAGAGGTGCTGGGTGGACATGATGAAAAAGTTCCCCCATTCTGTGTTCCCAAGAAATGGAGGTCTGAAGAAAACCACTAACATGGTGAGACATCTTGATGACATCATCAAGATGTATTTTCATCATGTTAATGAACCCTAACGGGTTCATTTGGTTCCATTTGCACGCTCTCAGAAAAAATGTTGAAAATGGGTGGAATTCCCCTTTAAACGTTATTGGCTGGTATGGAGAAGGCAAGGCCATTTATATAATAAACACTGATTGCAAATGCGGAAGTTGCACCGCACACCTATCCCTAGGGTAGCCTATAGGTATGGGTCCGGCTATGAGAATAAGTGTTACCGAATGCGCGCGTGTGCGCGCGCACGCACACACACACACACACACACACACACACACACACACACACACACACACACACACACACACACACACACACACTCAGACACACCGCTAGCCTCTCTACCTGTTGTAATCCTACACCAATCTCCTCAAGGTGGGATTTGTCCAGATCAATTCCATAATGCATTATTCATTATGAGAGTTTCATCAAATATCCCCCAGGTCTCCCACTCCGCCTCCTTTGCCACCCCACCGTCTCCAACACCTTACCCTAATCATCATCTCCTCTCCTCCTTCCCTCCTCTTCGTCAGCAGATTATCCAACTCAAATGAATTCACAGGTCACAGGTAAATTAAATGCTCGCTTGACACTAATCTCTTTTTTTTCCTCTTTTCCTCCTGCACACTCCCACTACAGACCGGGGAAGAATCAACCCCATTTTTTTATTTTTTGTTTATTTCTTTTCAAATTGAATGTTTTTATGTATTATATTTTTAGACTACTTCTCCTGAAGTATGTATCAGTATGTATCTATCTATGTCACATTCCAACGTTCCAATTGTCGCTGTTTTGCAGAAAAAGTGTGTGCGTGCATGCACCCGATGTAATATGAATCCGTCCATCGAATGCAGTGAAAATACTCTTTTTCGTTCCATCGTATGGGCTTAAATTCCTAAATTCCAATAGGATGGGGACCTGAAATTACTCTGAAAATCCCCTAGAATGGACGCAGGACACTATTGGTCGTTTTTTTTTCTAACAGCATCCACCTTTCTCCTGTGTTCATCAATCTGGTGCTGTCCTGTCTAAATAAACAAAGTAAAGTAACAAACACCATACAACAGATTATGGTAAAAAAAAATAATACTCCAAACACGGTTATCCTGGTGGAGACCTGTGCCCCAAGTGGCACTTTTTCTAGTTTTATTTTTATTTTTTTATTTTGGCAATCTTCAAGAACGAATGAGGAATGTAGCAACACAAAAGAAAGCATTTCATATTTTCATTTATTTGAAACATTTTGTTCAAAACAAGAACATAATGCTTCAGCAAAGAACAGTCCTATCAACACCCATAACAACAAGTGCACAAAACCTGATAAATCCACCAATACATAAATTAGAGAGAATGAAAAAATGTGTGTGTGAGTCAGAGAGAGAGAGAGGGAGAGAGGGAGAGAGTAAGATTAACAGGGGTTGGGGGGAAATGTTGGAAAATGCTGATGTAGGTTGGCAATGTGTGTGAAGACTGTTATTTTCCATGGCTAACCGAGGCACTGATGAGCTGGCCGTGTGTGTGTGTGTGTGTGTGTGTGTGTGTGTGTGTGTGTGTGTGTGTGTGTGTGTGTGTGTGTGTGTGTGTGTGTGTGTGTGTGTGTGTGTGTGTGTGTGTGTGTGTGTGTGTTGTGCGCACGCACGTGCATGCACACAACACATACAGCATTGTGATTGTATGGAGTGTGTGTATGTTGACTTACTGATGCACAGATGCAGTCAGTTGAGCTGCTTATGAAACACTTTAATTACCATTACCATCAGGCCTGTATGCTACAGCTGGTTGAATGTGAAAAATCTCTCAAATCAAATCTTGAGTGATTTACAGTACAAGTAGTATGATGTTTATGCACTGTATAGGAATATGGACGGTTCATTTTCCAGGGTCAACAGATTCTATCCATGGAATTGTAATGTTAAGTGAATTAGAACATGATACGATATGGATGGGGTTGGAGCAAGATACAGTATAGCGGTTCTTGCAGCTCAGAAACAGCCACCCTTTGCCCTCCTGGGAATCTCTCAGAGTTTGCAGAGAGCGGCGTGATAAACAACAACCAGTCAGCAGCAGCTCTGTGGGCGGAAGCAGCGTGTTAATGAGGGAGGTCAGAGGAGAATGCTTGATGCTAACAGGAAGGCCATGGGTGCATATAAATTATAACGCTTCGGTGCAGTCGTGTCCTGGAGGTGTACAGCAGGGCAACTCACCAGTCTCAACTCATCAGACCTAGAAAGGTGGTGGTGATGGTGTACTGAAGGCAGTATTAGGTGTATTCTGTGTACTGTATCTAAAGTGGCTTGTCTATATACTGTTCATTTGAGGGTCAGAAGTCGTGCATGTGTGGGACAACGTGTTGCCAACGCAGTTAGCAGATTATTTTAGATCTTGATGTCATATTCAAAGAATAATTCAGGATTTCAATTCAAATTTAGCAAAAATAGCTGATCTACAAGCTCAAAATGTGTCGCAGTGTGACACGTTGTGAGCTTGTAGGTCAGCTATTCTTGGTACAACAATACATGTAATGTGGCCCCTCTGGAGTGAGTGTGGGAATATTGTGGCGCCAGGGGAATACTCGGGTTATTTTAACAGACTTTAAAAACACATCTATTGCAGGAAATTAAACTGCAAAAATCAACTACTAGTGCATTTTGAACACTGCCTGCTGACCCAAACAAGATGAGCATACGGTACTGATCTGAGGGGAGATGTGCATGACAGACATCCATCCAGGCTTGTTGTCCTCACACTGGCTCTCTCTGTGAGACTCTGTTCATGAGCAGTAAAGGTAGACAATATGCCTTGTCTGATAGGATTCAGGTATATAATACTGTATTTACACAGGCACTGTGGCCAGGGTGAAACAGACCTCTCCATTACACTCACCCTCACTCAGCACATTCAGTCATACTATAGGCGAAGAAATTGACTTAACTAAAGCAACACCGGGAGGTGTTGTCAGGGACGTTGCCCATAGCTATTTCTCTGCAGCAGCATTGGTCTACCTACATTGCATCTTCAGCAATCCCAACCTGAACAGCGCAGTCAAACAAGGGGCTTTTTCAGCTCGAGGTAATACTCGGTAGACTGAATTAACACTGCATTTCATAGACAACATTCTCCCAGTGGTTCCAACGGTGGGTGTGAGAGTTTGTCTCCTAACGGTATGTAATCCATGATAATGACAAGTGCAATTACTAAAGGCCAAACTAACTGCATTCCCTTCTCGTCCGACACGGGAAGACTTGAAAGCAAATGAGTTCAGGCCAAAGGGGTCTCTTGTTGCTGCTTTCTTGTTCTGCTCTGCTAGCCCAGATAGCGTTGTGCGATAATCAGGAATCAGCCCACATCACTTCCCCCCGGAGAGGGCGGGAAACGATTAAATTGAGCCAACAACATTTTTTTTTGGTACATACTCCCCAGGAAATACAAATGTATTTGTTTTGATCTTATCTGCGTTTTATTCTCCCATGTTTTGAAGTCAAATGCATTATTCATGAGCACTCCCACCACAGACAAAAGTCTCCATTTTCCCCCAAACAAGGACAAATATGACTTTTCTCCAAGAGTATTAGCGTTAGATGAAAAAAGCCCCTTTGTCTGTGTTGTTCAGGTTCGGCCTGCCGAAGATGTTATGTACGGTAGGTAGACGAATGCGGCTGCTGTTGCTTGCCAAGGAACAGAAATAGCTAATGGCAAACTTCCCTGACGTTGTTGCTTTAGTAAGTCAAGGTTCTGCAACACTAGATGACTGAATGTGCAGAGGCTGCACGCAGTTAGCATCAGGCTGTCCCATCGGGAGCACAAGAGAGCAGCGGAGACTCCTACACAATAAGAGAGGGTGTGTGGTCAAGGTGCTTATGTTGTACAGTAGCTCACAAAGTTCTCCTGCACAATTAGGGACAAACACACGCAGACTGACAGTAAGGAGGTACACAGTGCAAAACAGACAGAGGCACATATACGTGTGTGCTGACAAGTTTACATGCGCACACATTTACACATGCATAGAGGCAGGGGGCTAGGTAGGGGACTAGAGGCAGGGGACCAGGCAGTTGCCTGGGGCGCCATGAGGGGAGTTTAAAAAAATATTTCATATTTTTATCCCGCCATTTTATTGTGCCTGTCATAGGTATGACGTCACAGGAGATTTTCCCTGGAGCCCCTCTTACCAAATGGACCCATAAAAAATGGTAACGATACATGCATACCGTGCCAGACACACAAAGATGCACACATATACTCAAACATCTACACTCCTGCATGCATGCACACAGTTCCAGAGATATCATATCAATCTGAACTACATTAGTGAAACACACAACCCCACACTGTGGGTGGCTGTAGGGGGGAGAGAGAGGCCTGCCTCCATTAGACCAGTGAAACATACAACCCCACACACGGTGGGTGGCTGTAGGGGGGAGTGGGGAGAGGGGAGAGGGGAATCAGAGCATCTCTGGTCCACCCTCCGGGTGCCCAGCAGTCTGTGTCCAAGTGTCCCCTGTCTGAGCAAGACATTTAATCCACAACTGCTCCCTGGTGTAGACATTTACATTTAGCATGGGTTCAGCGGGTACCAGCTCAAAGGCCTTGTGGTTAGAGTGGCCGGCATCATACCAAAGAAAATAGGACCCAGGGTGCCTCCATGATTGTCATTCAATATATATGCAAAATGTCCGAAATGATGGCCAACATAGTATTAGGCTATGTTAATTTAACTTTGTCTGTGTGTCTGTCCCGTTGTTCGGGCATGACTTTGGCGGTGACACAACACACACACACACACACACACACACACACACACACACACACACACACACACACACACACACACACACACACACACACACACACACAGAGAGAGAGACTGCCTGAGGTTTGGCTAATTGCCACTATGGACTTACTGTGGAGCCAGTAGACTTTCCAGGACCAGAATCCTGCATTAGTCTTGTATTGATTGTTGCATGAGGATGAAGTCTATGGTAGCAATCAAAGGATGTCACCTGTAGGAAACAGGGATTATCCAGGATCTGGATCAAGTTTTTTTTCATTACTGTATGCTGATTTTCACCTTGATGTGCGTTGATTGTTTAACCTCGTTGCTCAGCTTGCTGTGCGGTATACACTTTACTGCAGTACATGTCTGTCTTTTTAAAGGTTGCCTCACTCTTTAACACTATACTAAAATCAGGAAGGCAAATACAATAATAGCTGATAACTCTCACCCTGCACACCACCTCTTCAATCTCCTCCCATCAGGAAGGAAGCAGGTACAGAAGTATTAATTGCACAACATCTCGCTTCAGAGACAGCACTTACCCTGTAGCTATTAGACACTTGAACTTGTCTCGCTAGTTTACATTTGTAACAATTCATGTATGTAACAATATGCCATGCATATAACAACATATGTAATTTCTGTGCTGCTGATCTTTGCACTGTACTGTCTTCTTGCTGTCTTCTTGTACGAACTTTGTACTGTGTGTGTGTGTGTTCTTGTACATCAGGGCTGCCCAAAAGGTAGATTGTGATCTACCAGTAGATCACACAGGCCATGTAGGTAGATCACATGTTAGTCCCCTAAAATGTATAGATCTGTAACTCTTGACTCTTGAGAGTGTTCAAATGAAACCAAATGGACCCGTAATTTTACACTCTCAAAAGTTAAATTATATTTAAACATCTGAATTACATAATTTCAAGAGACCACACAATTAGAAAATGTAGAATAATTGTTATTTTGAACAACCTTTTGCCAGTTATGTCTCCCAATTGTGGACAAAAATGTGAAAAAAGATGGTTTTGGGTGCAAGAGGTTAGTAGTAGCATATACAGAAAACATTCCAATTCTCCCCCCTCCATTTTTCCTTATAAGTGCATTATTCTTAAACATTATTATAGCAAGTACCACCTTCACCACTATTTTAATATCAAACTTTCTTGGGGGGGCTTTAAATTGTTTTTGTTTTTTTCTTTTTGATGTGTAGATCTTGTTGAGCCGGTCATTTTGAAAGTAGCTCTCAAGTCAAAAAAGTGTGGGAACCACTGTTGTACATGAACCAAGACAAATTCCAATCACCACTCTGTTGTTGACATGGCAATACATTTCTTGAATTTTGAATCCTACGGAGTCCCTTGTATTAGGCCTGTATTAGGCCTGTACATTCAAGAGATTGTGTCATGCTCATGAAAGTACTGTATGTGTATGAAATCTAAAGGTGTGCAAATGCAGAAATCTAAAAAAGGTGTTACCCAAGGTGATTATCTGATTTTTTTTTTACACTATATATCATGTAAAGTAAACAAAGTCAAAGTCGTCAGATTCGTCACTCACGTTACCGCAGTGATTAGTTCTCTGCTTTTGACCCATCTCTTGGAGCAGTGAGCTGCAGCGTGCGCCGCGCTCGGGAATCATTAGTTGATTTGACCCCCAATCCATCCCTTTGAAGCTGAGTGCCAAGCAGGGAGGCATTGGGTCCCATTTTTACAGTCTTTGGTATGACCCGACCGGGAATCGAACCCCGCTCTCCCAGTTCCAGGGTGGACGCTCTAACCACAAGGCCACTGGTCTGGTCAAACATACTGTATATGCCTCACTGAATGTAATCGGCTCCATTGGATTCCCTGACCTCAAAAATGTAGATTTAACTACTGCAATATTTATTTTAGGTTATCTAGGGATATGATGAAGTTTGTTTTTGAAAGTAGCCATTTTTAAGATCCAAGATGGACACTATAATGACCTTGAAAAAAAAATGGCAACAAACTTTTTCTGATTTTGATTTTTGGTTTCCAAAAATATATAGTTTTAAAATCTTCATCTTCATCCTACAAAATGACATAAGAAACCTGACTATGAGCACAAGTCACCACCATGCCAGGTTGCCTGACCTGGGCCTGCAGGCAAGTTATGGAATATCAGACTCCAATGGAATATCAGACTCCAGATACATGTACGGTGTGTGGGGAATTGTGTCATGATTCAACAAATTCAAGTAGACAGTGGGAGATTTATTGTATGACGTACATTTCATTTATAAGCCTTCTTCTTTGAAAACTTGTATTTGAAAATACAACTTGGATGCACTATTCAATTAATTTGTTTAGCTGAAACGACTCAACATCAAGACATATTAAGAGTGTCATTTAAATCCTCTTCAATAACAAATGTTTCATCTAGGTTCATACAATAAATTCTGTTTGTGGTGCAGTAAACCATGGCACTGAACGATTAACGCTGAGCTACTGAGAGAGATTACGGAATATACGATACAATTACCCTGCAGACTGTGACACTATCAATTTTCCGCTAGCAAGGTTGTTCTGGCACAAGGCATTTCTGGCATAGTAGAGTCAGGCAGACACTTCGACCAGTGTCTCCACAGCCTGACTTGCCACTTCCTCAGATGACAAGCTGCTACATCCTATACTCCGTTACTACCCAGGCATGTTGCTGCTGGGTTATTTCCTCATTGTAACTTGTCTGTTCTTGGCCGCTCTTCCGTCTCTTCAAGCCCTTTGCTCAGAAGTTGGATTTGATGATTTAGAATCATCAAAAACATTTTTTTTGGCATATCAGCCCCCCCCCCTGCAGGTGGGGTGCACATTGAAAATCACCATATACAGTATATGCTTGTCATGATTTATGACCATTATCTGCTTGACCCAGTAAACACATTGTAAATCACTCATCTATGTAAGCAGGATTGATGCGATGACCATCAACAACTTTATCAGAGACTGACATCTGTGCATGTTGATATCAGATGCATAATGTCAATGCTGTTTTTGGCATGCATTTTTGAGGGGTGGTAGCCCCTTCTATATTCAGCTATTAGTGTAGATCTTTTCCTTCAAGTTAATTCTTTTATCTTTGAAAATGGAGAGAGAGCGAGTGCACTTTGAGGTATCGTCAGCAGCCGCGGACCGGCCAGAGCAGTTGGTAGTGTTTTTAGCAGCAACACAAACCCTTACCCTACCCCTAACCTTAACCAAACCCTTATGATAACCCCTTAACCAAACCTTTACTACAACCTTAACTGCAATCACAGCACAATGTGGAACCACAGCAGTGCCAACACTAGATTCACAAAATAACTTATGTTATTCTTCTGTTATTTCAGTACGGAAGATGTATTAAAATTGTGTCAGGTGCAACCGTTAGATCAAGAAGTAAGAGGATGTGGATACATTCTTCTTGTCAGCAGATACCTCAAGATCATTAATTACTTGTAGGGTTTTTTCTGTGCTGTGACCTTTCCTAAAGCCAGACTGGAATTTGTTATGCACCTTATTGTTCTGTAGAAACGCATCCAATTGATGAAAGATACATGTTTCTAAGACCTTGCCCAGAAAGGGCAGATTACAGATAAGTCGATAGTTACCCAACACAGAGGGATCAAGATTGTGTTTCTTGAGTAAGGGCTTAACTACAGCCGTCTTTAGTCTGGAAATGTGCCTGATTGTATAGACCTGCTTACATTTTTATAGGATATCTCAGGAGGATGGTGTCATCTGTCATATGGTTTTGCGGAGTTTGTATTCATCAGTGTATGCTGAATGACCTGTAGTCACATTTGAGTAATTTTAGCCACATAGTTTTAGTCGACTGAAATCGCAATGAGTCTGAGTCAAAAGATAGAATTGCATCAGTCAAGCTGCCAACTTTGCACATAATTAGGCAAATACTATATAAGGCTGTGTATGGCCATCAGCGTTGGTCAATATTACTTAGGAAAGTAACTTCTTTACTTTACTCGTTACCCCTTAGACAAAGTAATATCATTACTTTACTTATTACTGGAATCGAAGAGTAATATATTACATAATACGTTATTACTTTCCCAAGTTCTCAACTCCTACATTTAAAAAATAGAGATGTACAACATAATCTGTTTAGCGAGCTCTTTTTAGAGCTGAATCCAATTCATTGGAATCATAATAGTCTCTTTGACTTTTTAAACTTTTTCACAATTGTTTTCAAAGACAGTTGAGAACTTGTATTTAAAAATAAATACAAAATATAGCAGCAAGCGATTTGTAGTGTACATAACTGTGTGCAGGATGCAGCGTGTGGACTGGATCTACAATCTAGTGCACATCTGTTGTTACAGTACCTGTCGATAGCTTGTAATAACAGATAGCTCTGTTCTATTTTTGCGTGCAACAAGCTCATTTTAAGCAAGTAACTTGGCGTTACTTGCAAAGTAATGCGTTACTTATTACTCATTTTTGCAGTGTAATCTCGTTACTTTACTTTTTGGAGCAAAAGTAATAATATTACAGTAATATGTAATCTAAAATTAGTTACTGCCCAACACTGATGGCCATGGGGCCACATCAGGGTGTATTGAAAATCTCCATTTATGTGTGCATTTGACAGTGGATTTCACTCCATACCATGTACATTAAACGGTGGATATGTGTGCCTTGGACTCCAAACATCAACCCACGCGGTTTACCACCGGCAATTTATAGGATAGCATTGGTACAAATAGAATTGTCATTTCTCTCTGTGTATACCACATAAAGAAAAACATAACATAAAGAAGCTTTTTTTTCCCTTTTAAGTTTTTGGGGCATTTCTGCCTTAGTCGACAGTTGACGGGGGTGGGGGAGACGGGGGTAGTGGGGGTGGGGTGCAGGGTGGTGTGTTGGGACACAGCAAAGTCGAGCGTGTGAGTGCACCTGGACCGCTAGGCCAGCAGGCTCCCCAAGCCTCGGTCCAGATGGTCATAATTGGAATCACAAAACAGAAAGTTGAGGAACTATTTGTTTTAAGCAATTAGCACAGAGGCATGTTGGACTCCCAGAGTTCAACTCATTAACGTGCAACTCAGTGCAGTAGACAGCTCATCAGAGAGCAGACGGTGTTCTTTGCTAACACTGGAGAAAGATAGTAGGCTGTCTGTCTGCCTGCCTGCCTGCCTGCCTGTCTGTCTGCCTGTCTGCCTGTCTGTCTGTCTGTCTGTCTGTCTGTCTGTCTGTCTGTCTGTCTGTCTGTCTGTCTGTCTGTCTGTCTGTCTGTCTGTCTGTCTGTCTGTCTTGGCTGTGAGCCACCTCTGGACCGCTCCATTGATCTCAGTAATTGTCTGCTGGTCCTCAAAGGGAAGGGTCGCGGAGAGTTAGTTTGATCCGCGCTGTTTACTTTCACAGCCCCCTCACACGTGCACGCACACATGCACGCACACGCACTCTCTCTCTGCCTCACTCTGAAGAATCCAAGCTATATCAACCTAGGCTTGGGTTGGCATAGATGCCGATTCTGTGTGTGTGTGTGTGTGTGTGTGTGTGTGTGTGTGTGTGTGTGTGTGTGTGTGTGTGCGTGTGCGTGCGTGTGCGTGTGCGTGCGTGCGTTGCTCCATATTACAAAACATAGCCTGGGGGCCTCACAGCTGCTGGCACCATGCAGTTACATAAGGACAGCCTATAAGAATACAGCCCATTGTTACCTTTTCACTTGGTGTGTGCACTGTATGTAAATTGCCACACAAATGACAGCAATCAGACAGGCAAAATCAGCTA
Organism: Benthosema pterotum; assembly: GCA_039105355.1. NCBI lineage: Eukaryota > Metazoa > Chordata > Actinopteri > Myctophiformes > Myctophidae > Benthosema > Benthosema pterotum. Next base: position 19,429,618 of record CM076973.1, on the reverse strand, counting down.
TTGCCTGTATGAAACACTACCTGTGTGTGTGTGTGTGTGTGTGTGTGTGTGTGTGTGTGTGTGTGTGTGTGTGTGTGTGTGTGTGTGTGTGTGTGTGTGTGTGTGTGTGTGTGTGTGTGTGTGTGTGTGTGTGTGTGTGTGTGTGTTACTGTTTGCACTTTGCACATATAAATACACACACACACACACACACACACACACACACACACACACACACACACACACACACACACACACACACACACACACACACACACACACACACACACACACACACACACACACACCACCACCACATCATGATGATTCACTGCTGGAGCAGCAGACAGGATGTGGTGCCTTGCAGTGTGATTGATATGACGATAGAAGGAGTGCAGCACCAGAGCTCCACTTCTCCATGCTGACTAGTAGGCGTCCGTCCGGTTGCCGGTGGCTCCGCTCCGCCGTGCCTCTTATAGCCCAGAGAAAGAGGAAGCTGTGGAAACCACAGCGTCTGCTCGATAGCGGCGGACAATAAAAGTCTTGCTCTTGTGTACAAAAGAACCACACTGCATATTTTTTTGCCCTTTTACCCAACCCTTAACACTCCAGCCCACATGCTGGAGAGGCGTGCGGTGGTGAGCGGACAGGTCCCCACTCGACGCCGGAGAGGAGTTGAAAGTCTCGCACTTCGTCAGGGAGGGTGGCAGAGGCTGCTGTGCATTGTCTGTGAACCCTCTGGTTGTATATGGATCAGCACTCCACAGAGACAAGGCAATGGATTTCAATAGGAAGCTTGTGGACTCACTGTTGAGGCCCCCGCTTTACAGACTTTTTTTTTTATATCATCTCGTCGGAGATAGAGGTTAGCAGTTAAAATTTATGGGCCAAAAGAGTGTGTGCCGGAGGGTGGAGAGGGGTGGAGAGGGGCTTTGTGCTTTCCCCTGTGTGGGTGTACGAGAGGCGCATTTTGTGTCTGCTACAACTTCAGCCTAAATATTTTGCTCCCTGTTTTCCCGGAGGCAGCGGCAGGGCCTTCTGAGCGGAGCAGGCGGCTATAGGGAATCGATTTGGATGTGTCTGCCGTTGACCTTGCTGTCACATTCCGATCTATCTGTCCGCGGAGCGTCTCGGAGAGCCCTGTGCGGTCCTGCACACAGTTCAGCTCTCCTCCCAGGCAGAGGGAGGACATGGCCCGAACTTGCTGCCCTTGTTTCAGCAGCAGCAGAGGAGATGAGGTGAGAGAGAGAGAGAGAGAGAGAGAGAGAGAGAGAGAGAGGCAGAGAGAGGCAGAGAGAAAGAGAGAGAGAGAGAGAGAGAGAGAGGATAAAGTGCTAGGACGGGTGAATGTTGACAGGCAAGTTTGGACAAGCAGAAGAATGTGTGTGTGTGTGTGTGTGTGTGTGTGTGTGTGTGTGTGTGTGTGTGTGTGTGTGTGTGTGTGTGTGTGTGTGTGTGTGTGTGTGTGTGTTGTGTGTGTGTGTGTGTGTGTGTGTGTGTGTGTGTGTGTGTGTGACCTTATTAGAGGTCTTTCCAAGTACACCGTGACAAAGTCCTTGCCTTTCAAATGCCTCCTCCAGCTTCACAGACAATCGCAGTTTCTCACTCTTTCCTTCCTACCGCCTTGTTAGCAAAACGAGATCTATTAACTTCCACAAAACGGATTGCTCCAAGCGGTCTTCATCGTGCGATCAGTTCTATTCTAAAGCTCAATTCGCTGCATTTTTCATGGAAAGGTGAAGGAATATCAGAACAAGTTGCTTCCTCAAGGGAATATTTCACACACAGCGGTCCACTTTCTTTGTGAGTATTTGCCTTTCTGACAAAAAGGAACAGACATTTCTGTCCCCCTTGGAAAGACATTTTCGTCGTTCAGTGTTATTTTTTCCTCCTTGTCTGTCACTGGCTGGTAGATAAAAGAAACGTATAGTGACAGGCACTCCATGGTTGAGAGTCAATGCTGTTAACAAAGCAAAGAATTTTCTCTCTCTGCTACTGTGTTGAAAAAGTTTGATTTTAGCTACTTCATACAAAAGATCTGTTCTTTTCCCAAACAAGTTAGAGACGATGCAAGCTAGGGTTGACTTGAAAACATCAAGCATTTTATGTCTTTGTTTGCAAGCAGAGATATTTCGGAGGCTGCCCTTAAAAGTAATAGAGGCAACTTTAGTGTGTACAATCACAGATTTGTTTAAAAACAGAATCTAACTCGACCTCACATCCACTCTATTGGCTCATTATGAATCTGCTGGAGACTGCTGTGCTGTGATTGGCTAAAATGCTGCCTCCTCCAACACAATGCCCCCCCCCCCCCCAATAAAATTATCACCGCCTTTCCTGAGCACGACAAATGTTTTGTTTTCATGCTTTGTTGACAATAACAAAGTTCTGGACCATCTGCAGGACGAAGCAAGTCTCCCTCTGTAGGGAAACAGCTGCAGCATTGAAGTAAAAGCAACATAGAGGGGGAAAAAACACAAAAATATAGCTATATATCTATTTTGTTGCCTCTATTACCTTTTAAGTCAGAGCTCCCATATAGTATAGTCCAACCTGTGTTGTGGGTTACAACTCACCCTTGTCTTTCCATGAGGTTAGGGTTTGGGTTGGTGTTAGTGATGGTTGGACTAACGGGAGGTCAGACCATTGCCATGCGACCGATTATTTCCCAACGGCAGAAAATGTCTGGGCTGCATAATGTCTATATGGATAATGTAATTTGTGTTACTTATTATGTTTAAATGAAAAATTATTATTACAACTTATTGTTAATAATAATGATAATAAAATAAAGAAAAAGAGACATCCTGTGTTTAAAAAAGAAAGAAAGCCAGAAAGAATATACATAAAAGAAAAGAAGGGGCAGTACAACCAATTATTTCTGTTTGGCAGCCTGAAAGTCAGAACATTTTCACACGGCAAAGAAATCACTTCTGCTGTCAAGCATTGCCATCAACAATTAATATTTAATTAATGCATAATTTATATATCTACAGTATGTCAATCTTGTTAATTGCACAATTCATTTGCAAGGAGAAAGTCTCCCACACACTCTTTGCTTGCTCAATAAAAAAAAATATATATATATATATATATATATATATATATATATATATATATATATATATATATATATATATATATATATATATAAAAAAAAATATATACTGTATATATATTAACCAACTTGCAGCATTTTATTGGGTCAAAGACCTTTCCTGGCAAGATAACCGAGGAAGGTCTTTGACTGAAAAGTTCTTATTGAGCAAATGAAAACAGTGTGGGTGTCATTCCCCTTGCATATGCTGCGTGCGTCTGCTCCACCGACGCGCTTGTCACTGAGCCTTTCTATTAGTGTCCTTATCAAACAGTCTTCATTGGAGAGATTCATGAAAAATATTGTGAATAGTTGTCTTGTCTCAGAGAAATCGCTTTAGACGTTTCTAGCCTTTTTATTCAGGTGCGAGTATAATGTCACTAGTTATTCTAGCACTGCCCTAACTCTGTCTCCTGGAGGTGTCGGGGTACGTGCTCTCTGCTCGCTCGTTCCGCTCACGCACAAGTAAGCCATGGCCTACTTGTGCGCTTTGTGCGCAACACACACGTTTGCACTCTACTGAGTGCTGATCTAGTTCTGTCTCATGTTTGTTTTGTAAATGAAGGCCACTCTTTTTTTTTTTTTTTACCTCAGATACAGTATACTGTAGCAATAAACCGTGCCATGATGTTTCTTTATCCCTGATTCTTTCTTTGAACCATTCGTTGTCTTAAGAGGTTATTTCACTTTCAAAAAAACTTTTGATCATTGTCTACTCAGGCTCATGTGAACTCTCTCAAACAAGTTACACGTTGTACACCATTCAGTATTTAGATGATGTTCATTTTAGATGCCCCATTCCTATGGAAACCTGTTATAACGTATTATAATGAAAACACCCAATCTTTTTTCTGGTGACTGATATTGTCCTCCTATGTGAGGGGGGCATAGAATTTCATTTTCAGTTTTCATTTATTTTTAAAATACTGTTGTGGAAAATGTAGCAGCCTCCATGTTTGGGTATGCCTGCCCTGGTTGCTGCCAAACGATTAAAACAATATTTTAAAAAATAAATGAAAACAATACCCCCTAACGTATTAGGAGGACAATATCAGTCACCCGGAAAAACAAAGATTGTGTGTTTTTGATGAATCTGTCATGGTTAAAATGGAGTTGGAAGTTATTATGGGTTTGTATAGGAAGGTTGTGGGGCATCAGCTAAAATGAATCAAATCACTGAATGGAGTAACTTATAAACTGTCTGGGGTGTTCACCAGAGCCTGATAAAATGACCAAAAGGTTTTTGAAAGTGAAATATTCCTTTAACAAAATAAGTATTTTGTTGAGGGCTCACCTGAATTAAAAGCCTGGAACTTATTCCCCCAGTTGCCTGGTTGTGGTCTTTGTAAGCTCAGACACAAACTCTTTGGAAGTATTAGACATCTTCTCTCAAGTCATTGTACACTTGGAAATGGAGGAAGGTTTCGCTGTGTGCTTTATAATTGATCAAAAGCAGGCCCAGGAGGCAGTTGTTGCTTCTTTATCAGGTCTATTTTTGCACGACTAAAGTTTTTTTTTTCTTTTCATTATTATTATTATCATCACTCTGCAGTCGGGGGCCTTTGAGAATTCCCCAAAGTAATTTCCATCACACAGAAATAACCGTTCGGTACACCAACACCGAATCAGTATCGAAAACAAACGTATTAAAATGAACAAATCAAAGCGTTGCTTACAAGTATAAATCAAAAGGAGAGCTGTTAGAATCAGATAAGTCTGCAAGAGGAGCAGTCCCATGGCGCTGTGACCAGCGTGATTACCCATTACGTTTTTTCCTTCTTAACAAAAGCGTGCCGTGAATATTTTTAGCCTCACTCGTAGTGGGTCTCTAAGGACGATGCTATCAGTCAGTCATCTACTGTATCTATCCAACAAAATATTGTCACTGTTGGGCAGAAACCTTCTGAATCCAGATTTAAACCTTTTTCTTTCAAAATTAAAGGGACATTTTACATTTTTTGGAGAGAGAGAGAGAGAGAGAGAGAGAGAGAGAGAGAGAGAGAGAGAGAGAGAGAACGAGAGAGAGAGAACGAGAGAGAGAGAGATTCAAGTCCAGTGTCTACTTCCTGGACCACGGTTCCCACAATTCTTTGATGTTATTGTGGATAGGGGGAGGGGCTGTCTTACTGAGACATGTAGTCCAGGGCTGTGTCCGAATTCATTCCCTATTCCCTATATAGGGCACTACTTTTGCCTTCCGCCATTTTGTTTGAGTGTCCGAATATGCAGTGAGCCTTTTTGGACCCTAATATAGTGCACTGAAATATCCCACAATGCACCTGGAATTGTAGGGACCATCGGATGGTCACTACATTTTCTCGGAGGAGTAAATCTACCCCAAAATGCATTGCGCGCTTCACCTCTTGAGCACACGTGTGCGCGTTTGGGTGTGTGCTGCTTCTGCATGCATGCGCTCCATAGATGCACTCTAACTCAGATGAGGTAGAATAAGTTGATCCAGCGAAATAAAACAACACGTACAAACATACTTTGAAACGTTTGTTTCCCCACCTCTTTTCCTCCCTAATAGCAATCTGATTATGACCCAGCACATGATGTTAGAAGAGGAATCAGTTGCTGTACAATATATTTGCGAAAACATGAGGAAACCATAATATGAGACACATCATGCTGCATGTCACAAGCGGACGTAGATCGGCTATTTTGGTATATTACCCAGGCATAGGGTTTGGTTAATGCTTGACAAGGTGGTTCACTGTTTTATATCTGATTAATATGGATATAATATTAATATATTGATGATAACAGACGTATGTTATTTAAAGAGAGTTACTTCATTCATTCATTCATTCATTCATTCATTCATTCATTCATTCATTCATTCATTCATTCAATAATTAGTAGGCCAGCTTAATTCTATCGATTTTCTTTCTGATACACCAGCAGTAATTAACACTTGACTGGCTTCTTTATAGTCAGTTGATTCTTCATATCCATATTAAATGGTCGGGATGATGTGTTTATTTTATCGTTCTGCTTTTGCAATGCAAATAAAAAGCACATTAACCCGGCCACGGCCGTGGGCTACTATAGTTCACTAACTCTGGAGCCCCATATGGGGATTAGGGAGTAGGGAACGTCTGTATGCATTCGGACACAACCCGGGACGTGTGTCTGTGACATCAGAGGCTCATTGCTAAAATCTTAATTATCTCACACTACATATTATCCAGGGCACACAGAAAGACCAACAGGAAAGTGTTCTAAATCTTCTAAATGTAATTCACATTTTTTATGAAAAAGAAAAATGGTGTAATGTCCCTTTCATGTCCTATCTGATACTGCCTAAATCGTCTCTATTCATTCAATTCCCTTTTATAGACTCCCACCGTTGTGTGACGACACCTTCCTAAGCCATTATTTGTGCTGCCAATTCCTCCCTCAAACTCGAGGACCAATAATAATAAGTGTTCAGCAACACTTTATTGGTAACTCTGTGAAAGACTTAAACACTTACATAACCATCCTTGGATATTTTGTGAATGCAGCACCTATCATGTTTCTTTACTATTACTATCTACTATCTTTATTTTTATTTTATTTTTTTGAGGGACGCTATAGCCCAGCTCCTGTGCCCAGAGTTTGGTGTCTGTAGAATGTGTAAGCACAAACATGAGAACAATGAGAAGCCAAAAGTGAGAACAGAAACATCAAGAAATTGTGATTGTTCGGAATGACAATTGTGATGATTTGATTGGTTCAGAACAGTGGTTTTCAACCTGTGGTCCGGTCCGGGGACCACCAGTGGTCCTTGAGATGGTTCCAGGTGGTCTCCAGCTAAGTTGGTTAACCAGATGTAACTCTTGAGAGCGTAAAAATGAAACCAAATGGACACTTGCGGGACCATTTGGTTTCATGTTTACGCTCTAAAGAGTGTAAATATTCATCATCTGAATTAGCCCAAGTCTACACAGCTAGAAGATTAATGGCCATTTTGATCTGTATGTTTTTGCTTCCCAAATCCATATTGTGGACAAAAATGTCCTCAAATGGTGGTCCGTGGCTCAAATCCTGAATAAATAGTGGGCCCTGGTATCAAAAAAGTTAAAAACCCCTGATGTATGATGACAAGAATGCCCTTCACTTTACACCCATTGTAGATTTTTTATACTGTATATATAATTAAGAAAGAACAGGAAATAGTTCAGTGTCTTGCTCAAAGACACCTTGACAGGACACATGTGGCTACATTGGGCGCTGCACCTGTGAACTTTTCTTTTGCAGCAAATTCTCTCAATACAGGCCGGGTCACCACTGGGCCTCTGCCACCCCTAAATTTGAGTAATGAATGGTATGAAAAGTAACACAGGGGACATGCTGTGGTTATTACAGTCCAGCAGTTGCAGGTGTCCATGTCCTTGGTCGGTTCGCTTGTTGCAATTTGTCAGTTATGGCATCATTTTAAACAGCGTGTTCTATTTCGGCCTTCATGTTCCCCAGGTCTGCATGTTTAATTGGGCTTTAACCGATTTATATGCCTTAGTTGCCACAGAAATAAAATCCCAATTTGGGACAAATTATAGTCCCAAACTTGGATAGTAGGGTAAACACAGATCTGATGTATACCCACTGTGGAAGCTTCAGGTTTAATGCTAAATGCTGTGCAACAGATAAATCAAAAGACGAGGGATGTGAACTTGTGTTCATGTGAAAAATGTATTTTTCTCATACATTGTATTGCTCCCCATCCATTACATATGACACCAGCAATATCACACTTGCGCAAGCATGCCGCCATCGGCTCATCTGTGTTTCTATCTGCTGATCCGTGTGTGTGTGTGTGTGTGTGTGTGTGTGTGTGTGTGTGTGTGTGTGTGTGTGTGTGTGTGTGTGTGTGTGTGTGTGTGTGTCTGGATCCAGTAGGGCCATGAGAGCAAGAGCATTGGGCTGAGAGGAAAGCAAGGGCAGGGAGAATGAAGGCATTGACATATTATTTAGGGCAGTTTTACACTGGAAACCAAATCTACTGAATGTGACCTGAATCCGGTCTGTGTCACTTCAAGAAAGAAATCTGATTTGCTTAAATAAGTCTAAATGCAGACAGGTGACATGGAATCTGATTTTTTTTTTTTTTCAAATGTGCCCTGGGTCACATTCAGAGGTAATTTCATATCAGATCTGAACCGACGATCTGACCGCAGTCAGAATGTCGTGACCACATGAAGTGACCCAAGTCACACTGTCGAAACATCACATGTAAATAATTAATGGAAAATGTACAGAAAATTAATTGGTTGAAGATTGTTGTTGGTAACCAGAGCAGACAGTGTGGTTTGCTACTGAGTTGTTAAAAACAGTCTGAAAGACACAGATCGGATCTGTGTCACTTGTTAATGGTAGTATAAAAGTGTGGGCCACATGATCAAGAAATCCGCTTTCAGCATGTGTTGAACAGTGACAGATGTGCACTCATTGTTTCAAGGCATTGATACTAGGGTAGATTATGATCCGCTGTTCCAGACCTGGTGAATTCCCTTCATAAGATAAGGAAATATAATGAGAATAAGATTTGCGAGATAAGACTTTATTATCTGCAGAGAACTGTGTCTGTGTTTTGTATCTCAGGTTTCCATGTGGTTGTTAAAGTGTGGCTCCTATGGGACCAGGCTGTCTGCAGCGAGAAGCTCTTTGACTGAGTTTGTCTGGCAAACCGAAGACCGATCAATGCCAGATTTACCGCATGCCGGTAGACCAGCGCTCCTACTTTTTGTATCCACATATTGTTTGATATGTTTTGGAAATGTTCAAGCTTCATTTTATGGAGGTCAAATGACGGTCTGAACGGGTTGAAATCTTGCCCAAAATTCGCCACATAAACTAGTAGATCCACTGTGTGTGTGTGTGTGTGTGTGTGTGTGTGTGTGTGTGTGTGTGTGTGTGTGTGTGCGTGTGCGTGTGTGTGTGTGTGTGCGCTCACATGCATGCGTGCTGGTAGAAATCTGTGTCAGTGACAATTCTTCAGTTAAGCACTGATCCCCTTTCAGGCTTTCACACTAGCAAGACAGCGGCTTTTCGGCTATTTCTGGGGCTAGCCCCAAAAAGGTCTGTTAAGTCTGCTTCCAGCTAGCTCAAGGCAGTGCTCTTTGCTATCCCACTTCAAAACACAATGTGGTGTTAACATTCCCTCAGCCACAGGCTGAAATCTCTCTCAGCCCCAAAGCATGTCAGTCTGTACTGCGTGCTGATACCGTATGTGCATGCATGTGTTTGCTTTGGTGTTGTGCTGTGCATAAACGTTTTGTGTTTGTGTTCGCGTATGCAGATGTAATCTCATGGGTGTGTCTAATTGTGTTTGTTTGCATAACTGCTAGGGGCGATACGTAATCAGACGGGAGAGTTTGTGGTTTTTCAGTGAATTAGCCATTATCGCAGCTGTGCATGGGAAAATCTAAAAACAATACACATTTATAAGTGGAGGACTACATGGGTCAGGTTTGACAAAACCATACCCAATTAGACCTGCAAAACACCATACCAATACAAAGTCTAATACAGTCTGTAAATAAAACAAAATCACACCTACTGTATGTAACGCAGAGATAGCGAATCGAGTAACTAGCCTATTTAAGATTGGTGCGACGTGCAACGTCAGTAATGAATGGCTCTGTGCTCGATTTATGAGCCTCACGGCTGTCCGACCCTCTCCTTCGACGGCAAAACGCAGCTTTTGGCGTCTTGTTAACAATGTGGACGAGAGGTACACTGTATAGGAGCGTCACCATGGAAACCGGAGACGCCAGTGGAAGAGGTGGACCCCGTCGGCGTCGCCTCCTTTCTTAACTATATTGGGCTTCTGTGGCGACGCGAAGGAGCTCGTTCACGTCCTCGTCGTGTCGACTGCTTTCTTAAATTGCCTACTGTCACTCAGGTCGGACTTGAGTCGCCAAAAACGGGACTCTTGACTCTCTTGACTCGCCCACAAAGACTTGAGACTCTAGGTCAAAAACTCTCAATGACACGTGGGGTCTTGACGAGACATTGCAGTTTTTTGCACCCACATTAATGATGGAGTGCCTGGAAAAAAATAATTCCATCCTATGCCTTTTCTTTTTTCCCTGCGAGCACAATTGCGCAAAACCATCCTCAGCTGTGTGTTCATTCAATAGTGGAGACGACACCTCAAACTGATGCCTTTCATCATAGCATTTAAATAATAATAGGGTGAAACTAAACAAATGTGTTTTACTCCACATAAACCCTACAAATTAATTTAACTTTCCATTTGTTTAATAATGTTTGCATGACGATTGGATTGTCTATGAGGGAACGTTTTCTAAACATAGGGTTTTGAGGTGCGCTATCTGCTGCTACTGCTGCAGCAGCTGCAGCAGCTGGCCTCGTCATTAAACACTACGTAATTAATGTTCACTTCACTGCTTTAACATCCAACGTTCCATACACAGCTACCAGATGAAAGGCTTATTTGGTTATAAAAATGTGTAGTTGTAGCCTATGTCCCGTCGTGCGCCATGCTTAAAACAAAACTACAAGCAGTCAACATACAATGCAATGGCCTGCCTACAGTTTGTATGTCTGATATTTTGGATAGTAGCCGGCACAGGCCCCTACGCATTAGGGGTTTCAGAGGCTGATTGATGTAAAGCATAATCTTACAGTATAGCCTGTTTAAAATTGTCACCTGCAATTTGTCATGACTATGTAGTTGGAATATTGTACAAATAAGTATCCCTTTTTTCGTAATGAATGGAGACACTTGGACATAATATCTTTGGTGTGTTCATTAATGGAAAACATTCAGACTGAGACTCCTGTCCTGTGTTGGAAAATGAGAAGGCATAACTTTAACAGCAATGTGAGTAGTACTGTGAATGATACTGCTTTTCTGATGTGTGCAGTTGAGTCATTGATTAATACTTAAAAGAGGAATGGAGCCTAAATTAATAGCCTTATACTATTCTGGTTCATTATGTACATTTTTAATTTCAGGTTGGGTGCACTTTAGTTCAGATAGTAATTAGAGCCGCGACAGCATTAAAATTAATACCAGACTTAAAAAATATATATTTTAGTTTTTGGTCAGACTTGCGAACGACTCTGAAGTCGAGGTCAAAGACTTGCGACTCGACTTGTACTCACCCCCCAAAGATTTGACCCCAAAGACTGAGAATTTACTCGTGACTCGACCCTAAAGACTGAGAATTTACTCGTGACTCGACCCTAAAGACTGAGAATTTACTCGTGACTCGACCCCAAAGACTGAGAATTTACTCGTGACTCGACCCTAAAGACCCTGTACGACCCTAAAGACCCTAAATCCCCCGTGCCTACGTGGGAGTCAGTCACCCAAACCTACCAGTACCTGACAGAACACCTGTGTTGGTGTAAATGTGGTGTTATAAGTCAGTGTGTGAAGGTGACAGTGGCAGTGCATAATGGAGGTATAACAGTGCACCTGTGCAGGCAGAGTAGCCTAACATAGTACTAGTGATTTAGACAAAACACAACATCCTGTACTGTATGCACACACACACACACACACACACACACACACACACACACACACACACACACACACACACACACACACACACACACACACACACACACACACACACACACACACACACACACACACTGTGTTGAGGGACCACATGTTAATTCAAGTATCCATCCCACTGTGGGCATCACAGTCTGTGACTGTGGACGAGGTGTGACCTGTGCTCTCTCTCTCTCTCTCTCTCTCTCTCTCTCTCTCTCTCTCTCTCTCTCTCTCTCCTCTCTCTCTCTCTCTCTCTCTCCTCTCTCTCTCTCTCTCTCTCTCTCTCTCTCTCTCTCTCTCTCTGTATGTATGCGTGTGTGTGTGTCTCTCTCTGTCTTTTTGTCTCTCTCTCTCCCCATTACTGTTTTTGCCCCTCTCCCCTTCCTCTCCCTCCTGTGTGTACATCCGCGCGTGTCTCTGTACGTGCGTGCATGTCTCTGTCTGTCTCTCCTTCTCATCACTCTCCACTGCCTTCTATGTGTCTGTCTGTGTCTGAGTGTCTCTCAAAATACAAGCCACTAGTGAGTGGCTTGTATTTTTTGTCTTTCCACCCCTTCCTCCTCCTCCTCTTCCTCCTCCGTCAGCCACCCTCGCTCTCTGGTCTGGCTTACTGTCAGAGGGAGCCACAACAGCAGCAGCAGCAGCAGCAGCGCTCTGGAGAGAGAGAGAGAGAGAGAGAGAGAGAGAGGCTGCAGTGTGCTCGTGTGTGTGTTTTGCGTGAGTTCTCCTCCTGTCTGTTGCAGCTTGTGTGTGAGAGTGAGCACACTTGTGCACGTGTGTGTGCGTGTGTGTGTGTGTGTGTGTGTGTGTGTGCGTGTGTGTGTGTGTGTGTGTGTGTGTGTGTGTGTTGTGTGTGTGTGTGCGTGTGCGTGTGCGTGTGTGTTCGTACCATAGCTGGAGTGCGGATAACCAGCACAGTACGCAGAGAGAGTTAACTGTAAGTGAGGACTAGAGGAGGTGGAAGAGGAAGACACAGTACACAGAAAGAGCAGAGAACGTTCCGTGCACGCTGTGGAGGAGGAGGAGGAGGAGGTGGGGACTCTACAGACGCTTTTCTTGTCCTCTCGGTCCATCTCAGCTCGTCTCTCACCTCTGTCCTGTCTCTCTTTTGTCTCTCCTGTCTCTCTGACTGTCTGTCTGGCACTTGTCTCTCTCTCTCTCTCTCTCTGTAGTTATCTCTCTCAGCTGCCTTTGCCTCTCTCTCTCTCTCTCTCTCTCTCTCTCTGTAGTTATCTCTCTCAGCTGCCTTTGCCTCTCTCTCTCTCTCTCTCTCTCTCTCTCTCTCTCTCTCTCTCTCTGTAGTTATCTCTCTCAGCTGCCTTTGCCTCTCTCTCTCTCGCTCTGTCTTTCTCTCTCTCTGTACGTGTTTCCTCTCTGGGTTTCCTCTCTCTCACACACACACACTTGCATGCACACGGACGCTGTTTGCTATTAGACTGCCGCTTGGATTGTGGTCCACTCACCGCATTAACTGTAAGTCGACTTGCGTTTGTGTTATTTGTAGAGTTGTTAGATGTTGCCACTCTGGATCTGTGTGTGTGTGTGTGTGTGTGTGTGTGTGTGTGTGTGTGTGTGTGTGTGTGTGTGTGTGTGTGTGTGTGTGTGTG
>CM076973.1:19411414-19413914 GCA_039105355.1 Benthosema pterotum | reverse complement strand
CACTATGGATTCTACAAGATTGATGGAAAGCTGGACAAGACGAACGTCATTTGCAAAGAATGCCGTGTTATAAAGCCGTACACGGGCAGTACGACAAACATGCAGAGCCACTTAAAAAGAATACACAACATCACAGACACGTCTACCGCCGCTTCCCCTTCAAGTACCGCTTTGGATACTGGAGATAAACCAAGCAAATCAGGTCAGGAGCTGAAAAGTGTCGCCTCTTATTTTGGGAGTTCCCTTCCATCAACCTCTGCCCGCGCTATGGCTATAACTAAGGCCATTGCCTACTTCATATGCAAAGACATCCAGCCTTATAGCGTTGTGGAAAACGAGGGCTTTTTTATGACTTATGGACATTGGATAGAAGCTACTCAGTGAGAGTCTGTTTACACTACAGCAGCTGTAAGCCTTTGTCATATAAGGGTATACTTTGTTCTCACTATTGTAGTTAACATCACAATAGTGAGAACAAAGTATACCCTTTCACAACTGGGTTTAGTGCAAAGCAATTGTTGTAAACAATAATGCAGTCAGGCTCACTGCTGCTGTAGTGTAAACTAAACAGACAACCCTCACTGAGTGTCTTGTAAAGTTATAAAAGATAAAATAATAAAATGAAGGGGAAAATATACTTTATGAGGGCCACTTAGTGCAATTATATAGTGCATATCCCTGTCTGCCACACATATGAAGATTATGAACCTATTGAGTTCATAATCTTCATATGTGTGGCAGACAGGGATATGCACTATATAATTGCACTAAGTGACACTTTGAGAAATGTTGTTTAAGATGCCAAAAAAAAAAAATTAAATGCTTATTTGCATCAGGTTGAATCATGTATCGTATCGCATCGCATCGTATCGCATCGTATCGCATTGATTTGAGCTAAAAGGTTATCGCAAAGTATCGCATCGGGAAGAGGGTGAATCGCATCGCATCGCCAAAAAATACATGTATCGCTAAAATATCGTATCGCTGGCAGTGTATCGAGATGCATATCGAATCGGCCTCAGGGCTGAGATTCACACCCCTATTTGCCACTGCATGTGGGATGTGCAGTTGCGCACGTGGGTGCACACTGTCTGAGACATGCTGTACATGTCACAGGTAAATGAATGAATGAGTGAATTCAAATTTTATTAACAGAAATGGAGAACTTACAGTATCAAGTACACACTGCAACAAAACCCATAACAGCAGAGATTTACAGCACAATTCATGTACAACCACAGCAAATCTGAAAAAAAAAACTGTATGGATGGACACACTAGTTAACTATTCACTTGTTTACAATAGGGGCCAGCTTGTTCATTTCATTAAGATGTTTAGAGATGTACAGAAAATTACTTCTGTAAAGCTAGAAATAGCGAATCTAATAATGGAGGTGTATTTGTTTTATGGAGGCCAGTTTTGAAATGTAGCCGTCCGTAGGTGCCCTTTGAGGGTGGTTTTGAAGGAGTCAAGGGATCCACATGTCTTAATGGCTGTTGTTAGGGCGTTCCACATTTTGGTGGCGGCATATGAACGAAAGGAATTAATTCCCTTGTTTGTGCCAAATCTAGGTTGCACAAGGTTTAGTTGCACTCCCTCTGGTCATGTTGGAGTGGACTTCAATGGCATTATGAGTGGAATTATTGAGCAATGGCACGTTCAGGACAGTTTTGTGTGGTATACCGGTTGAACATGTCGCTCGCGCACCAGCGACGTGCTTGAAATTCAGCGCACAAAGCGAGCGCACACACCGAAGACCTTCGGTTAAAGGGGAATTCCGCCCATTTTCAACATTCTAATATGTCATTAGTATACCTTAGAGGTGCTGGGTGGACATCAGTGGCGGCTGCAGGATTTATTTTTTCCCTGGGCGGGGGGCTATTTGACTGGGCGATTGGATCTACACCCCCCCCGCCGCCACCGCAGCGAAGGCGGCTTTAGCCTATAATGACACTTGGCCACCCCCTCCCGTGTGTCACCCCTTGCATTGGAACAGGGTCCCTCTACAAGTCTCTGTAGGGACTTGTTTAGTCAAAGAAAAAATACAAAACACCAAAACTGTGTGGATGATGATGCACTGGCAGTCTACAACCACACTGAGATTATTTGAAATTTTGAATAAACCACTATAACTATCTAATTGGTGGATTCACTTTCTCTTTTCACATCACTTTCAGATCCCAGACCCCAAGGACTCCTTGAGGGTCCCCAGCTAAATGATGATGAGTTAATATAAACCAAATGGATCCTTATCTGTAGCTTTGAATGTGCAAATGTATAACCAATTGGAAACACTTCTCTCAAAGTTAAGTGTATACAAGGGAGTCCCAGAGCTATTAAATGGGGCTCTGTAGACTAATCTATGTATACTGAGGATCCTTGAAATGGACCAACGTTTTGTTGGTCAAATTGAAGAAATGATGTCATCAAGTGGTGTTTCACCACGTTAATATTATTTTCAGACCTCCATTCCTAGGAAATAGATTGGGGGAACAACACA